>CP099853.1:0-145618 GCA_030062745.1 Capitulum mitella | reverse complement strand
ACCCTGTTGACAGAGTTCTTTCAAGATGCACTTCCCTGTCAGAATGAAGGGCGAGATAAACCTTAGCGGGTCAAAGACGGAACTAACAGTTGAAAGAATGCCACGTCTACTGACCTTCCTGTCCTTACGAGTGACGCTGAATTGGAACATATCAGCCTCTGTGTCCCATTCAACGCCCAAGGTCCGCTGAACAGGTAAGTCACTGCGACCTACATCCAAATTTTGCAGCCCTGCACAGCGAAGGTCAAGACGGATGGATTTCACTACATCACGACTGTTGGAAACGAACTTCTGGAGCTTGAATCCACCATGTTCGCACATCTTCCGAACATTGTCGATCAAGCGAATGGCCATCTCCGGATCGCTGACCGACGTGAGCCCATCATCTATGTAAAAGTCGTTTCTCACGAAATCAGCTGCTTCCTTCCCAAAAATGTCTTCATGGTCGTCCGCTGCCGTTCTCAGCGCAAACATGGCACAGGCAGGTGAGGAAGTTACACCGAAGAGATGCGTTGTCATGCGGTATTCACTTGGCTCCTGCTCCAAGCACCCATCTTTCCACCACAGGAACCGAAGGTAGTTCCGGTCTTCGATGTTTACACCAACTTGGTTAAACATCCCTTCTATGTCGCAGGTGAATGCTACCGGATTTTTTCGGCAGCGGCACAGTATGCCGGTCAGACTGTTCGTCATGTCCGGACCTTGAAGTAGGTTCGAGTTCAACACGTGGCCACGGTACTCGGCGCTGCAGTCGAACACGACTCTCAGCTTGTCAGGTTTCTGGAGATGGTATACTCCGTGGTGAGGAATGTACCACTTTCGAGCTTTCTCTGACTCTCCAGGAGGTACAGGCTCTGCGTACCCTTTATCCAGAGTGGCTTTCATGGCTGACAGGTAGTGACATCTGTAGACACCGTTACGGACGAGCTTCTACTTCAACCCTTGCAAACGTTTCAACGCCATGGTCCTGTTATTCGGTAGAGTCGCTCTACAATCCTTCATTGGGAGTGGCATCTCATAATGCGCATCTGGTCGACGGTGGATTCCTTCTTTCATCTTCATCAAGAAGGTTTGGTACTCGACGGAAAGCGCCTTTACTGGAGCCGTGTCTGTAAAGTCAGCCTCCAGCAAGCGCGATATCTGCATGGGAGTGACATGCACTTGCGTCTTAAACGCAAAGTGACACAATTTGCGCTGACCCTGGCCGGTATCAACGAACCGACAGGGACCTGTGCCTGCTTCAGAGCCTCCCACAGGCCCTACAATACCCCATCCTAGAGCAGTTTTCACCGCCCACGGGTCGTCTTCACGTCCCGGAATCACCTCCCGGGGCTTGATTGCTCCTGCACAGTTTGTGCCGATCAACAGTCCAATTTCTGCCGACGGAAAGTACGGTGGGAGATGGTCCGCTAAGACTGCCAGGTGAGTCCACTGCTGGGCAGCATACTTCCTCGGGATGGAACATCTGTCCGCTGGGATCTCATCTCGGACGTAACATGCAGGGAGCTGGATTTCTTCCTCGCCGCTGACTGTCTGTACTACCAGACCATCGATCACTGCGCTCTTCACTGCCGAACGTCCCGTGATGGTCTTCAGTTCCAGTAACACTGATCTTCCATCCGCCTTCAGGGTCTTACGGACGGACTCAGAGATGAAACATGCATCGGACTGAGGGTCCAGCACGGCGTACACCAGCATCTTACGCTCTGGACGGTTCCTCACATGCAGCTCCACAGGAACTATCATGGAATGGGAACATGACGAGGTTGGGTTTGCATTGTCATCCGAGGTCACATACGTCACACAAGGACGTAGCCTGAGGAAGGCTGGAGTCCTTGCTGGGAATGTCGGGACCAAGGACTGGTTCCGGACTTCTCAAGAAAGCACTATGCGAGAAAGCATCATCATGAAGGGAAGTTGGATGAAGTCGCCCACACTTACCGCATTCTTGCTTCCTCTGACACATCCTCCAGATGTGTTCCCTTTTCAAGCATCCACGACAAAGGCCGTGCTTCCTGACGACGGCTTGCCTTTCGGATAGCGTCATCCTGAGGTATGCCTCGCATTTGTCGATGAAGTGACTGCCAGAACAAAGGAAGCATTCATGTCGAGAGGCTTGCATTGAATGCTGTGTATTGCTCTGTTTGGATGATCTTGGGCCTTCTGCTTTCACTCCTGCTGTTGATGTGAATGTTCTAGCTTTACCGGTAAATGTTCTTCCTCTGTTAGACGCATCCTTCACAGTGGTCACCTCAGCTTCTTGAATATTCACTGGGCCGCATGCGATGCGAGCTTCTTTGCTAAGGAACTTCACAAATGCAGGGAATGGTGGATATCTGTTTGGTGAGTCGGGTCCACCTTGACACTCATAGAGCCACTCATCAACAACACGTTTCCAACGATCCACAAGGTGCTTTGGCAGCTTCTTCAGCATCATGGCATTTTCATGAGGATCATCCAGAACTTTCAGATGGCACACAGCACTCGATGCTATGAGACACTGTTCGAGAAAGTCTGAAAAGTTCCTCAATGCTTTTCCATCTCATGGTCTGATGACAGGCCAATCTCTGATTTGCTGCCGGTATGAGCTGCTCATGATGAACTCGTTTCCATACCTTTCCAGCAACTTTTCTTTTGCCTTCTTATAGGCATCATCTGTCCTCAGATGAAGGAAGCTTACTATGGCATCTCTAGCTTCTCCTCCTGTATACTTGTTCAAGAAATAAAGACGCTCAACTGGAGATGATGTTTGTCTTTCTATATACGTCTCAAACGACTTCATCCATAGAGAAAACCTCCCCACATCTCCTCTGAATATTTCTGGTTCGAGTGTAGGCAGATGGGCACGTTTCATCTGATCACTAATCAGAACTGTGAGGCCCTCCAGGACTTCATTTTCAGATCCTCCTTGAGCACATGGTCTTACACTAGTTTGTTGCATGAAGCTGTGAGAACAATCCTTTTCTTCTTTCTCTTCCTGTTTCCCTGCATTTTGGTTTGCTGTTTGCTTTTCAAACTGATCGAGTGCTCTTGTTTTTGCTTTACTTATGGCCATTGCTGTCTTTAACCCATAATGTTCTTCTTCAAACTTGAGCTCAAGCTTCTTTATATCCAGCTGCTGCCTTCTCTTCTGCAGTTCAGCCTTCAACTCTTTCTGTGACAACCTTAAATACTTTTCGGCATGACCAATATCTTCCTTCATTTCAGAGGCATCTGAACAAGAATCCAGTGCAAGCTGGTTCTCCTCCATCTGTAATTCCAATCTTTGTTTCTCCGACTGGTGTCTCTCATTCAATGCTTCAGCTTTTGCTGTCAGTTCTGCTTGTCTCTGGACTTCATCAAGCCTCAACATACCAACCTTGGTTTCCACTGAACTTGATCCCTGACTCACTCTCGATACAATGTCACAGTTTGTGACACTTTCAAATGGTTCAACATTTGATGCTTCATCTGATTCCCTCAGTACATCAACATACTTCTCAACAGTCATCTCAATTTCATTCAGGCTTTGCATGTGAGCTGAATGTTTGGTCTTGTGATCCTTCAGATCTGATTCTGGCAACAGATCACTCACCTCCTTGTTCATCTGGGTGAACTCCTCAAAAATTTCCTTCCATTCTTCAAACTTGCCTTTCACAACCTCCAAAGCATCTTCTTGAAGAGTATGTGTACACAAAATACTACCCTTTCTCTGAAGAACATTCAGCAAGTGTCTGTAGTTTTTTAACTTCAAGTCTAATTGATCAATACTTCAACTAATTTCTAGGCTACACCATCTGAGGAAATGTTTCTACTGTACCGGCCTTTTGGCTAATTAAGGATCGGTGTACGGTTCAGAAAATCCTTTTATTTACGTAGAAACCTGCAATCATGGGCAATCAATCAATCAAAAGAGAAAACAGTTGCAATAGTTAGATTTTAGTCACAAAGGAAATTAAATAGTTACATTTTCCGGAGTGGTGCCGGCCTCCCAGTCAGGAACAAAGTGACGCTCAAAGACAAACGTTAGACAAGGTCGCCGCAAAAGGCGCAGTTAAATCATCAATCAAACAAAAACAATGATCACCGCGGACTGCGGTAACACCGAATATTCTGGAAAGACTAGGTTTTAGACAATGAACGAGCGTGAGAGCGCACAGAATTCAAAGAACTGGTTGATGTAAGGCTGATGTAAGGATGCAATACCTCAGAAGTTTCAGAGGATGTAAGCTATTTTAAGACTGGAAGAAGGAAGCATCATTGAACAGTACGGACAAGATTCACCTAACGGCATTGCGGCGCGATTGATCTACTTAAGGCGTTAATGCGTTGTCAGACGTCTTTGTCTCTTTCCCTTCGGTGCCAACTACGGACACTAGAGCTGAAGACATCTGGTAGCCTTAGACACTCTTCACAAACCAAAGCTTTTGAAGGGAAATCTCAGCGATTTAGAAAGAAAGTGGAAACCACCGAAATTTCAAGGTTTCCTGATACGGAAACTTAAAAACCATGACGTGAATCTTGTTACAGTTAGGTTAGGTTCAGTTAGGTTAGATTTTGCAAGCATCTCCAAAAAACAGCACTAATCAGCAAACCATAATTAAGGTACATTCAGGCATAGAGCATACTGGATAAGCTTTTCCACAGTGACCTTTGTCTGCTTACCTCTGGCAGATGGAGTAGATTGTTTATGTATGCACAAAGTATTTACTCCGTACCTCATACTGATGTGCAGTTCCTGGGCAACAAACCCGTAATCGTCCCGGGGCATCATGTCTGTCACCTATGAAGTAGCCCAACTTTCTGTGAATTTGCACTCACCTGTGCTTGCCTTATCGGGAAGCAACGGTTAAGTGTGCCACAAACGCCGCGCGAAACATTGATCTGAGATGATCTGCATTTGCATTTCACTCCCAGTGACCATGAAATCTTAGCACTAATACAATTTCACAGTGGTAAAACGCATCAAATATACATATACATATATATATATATGTATATATATGTATATATATACATATTCATCGTACAGTTCATGCAAACATAAAAACTTCACAAAATGTAGCGAATAGGTATACCATCTCCGAACGCTGCCAACGCCCTGGAAACACTGTCCGTCTGCTTGTTTGTAAAATGGTGTCTGAGAAGATCTTGTTTGAAGTCCAACGGGAAGTTATAAACGCTGTTCAAACTTGTCTTTGTCATGACTAACACACGAAACCGACATAGACGTTGCTTTTGTCACCTGTCAACGAATTCGCGTAGTTCGTGTTGATGACGAGCACGCAGACGTCCCTTGTGCGCCAACAAATGTTTAGCTCGTTGCACACTTACGATAAAGATGCTTGTTATTTTTGCGACGGACTCCTTACTCATTGCTGAATTTACGTACACAAAACAAGGCCATGGCGATGATGTCAAGTTTGTTTACTAGTTACTCGTGTGTTGGCAACCCATATGTTTGTATTTCTAACGATGCCTTGTGGTTAAAAACTTACCATCGTCGACTTGAGTTTACAATGTAGGACACCCAGGTCCCGGGTCTCGGTGCGATGCTCAAGCACAGTTTCGCTTAGCGTATATGTGGCTGGCATTGGGAATTTGCGTGGTGAGAGCGATATTACGTGGCATATTGTAGGATTTAATTTTAGGTGCCATGTACGCGACCAAGATGAGAGACGGCCAATGTCGGCGTGAAGGGCGTGAGTATCGGCTGTAGACGAGATGCGGTAGTATAACTTGATGTCCTCGGCAAACATGATGTCGTTAGTCTGGATGAGGGCAGGTAAGTCGGAGGTGAAGCAGATGAAAAGGAGTGGGCCACATACGCTACATTCGTGAACCCCGGATAGGACTGGAATCCAGTCAGAAAACTTGCCGTCGAGGGCGATTCGTTGCCTGCGGTTGGTCAAGTTACACTCAATCCATGAGTGCGCACGTCCTGTCTTCTTAACCCGTCCCCGACTGGGGGGCAGTTGACCGCCCCCCCCCCCTGAGGTTTTTCTAGGATTGCGAGATAACGAACAAATGCAGCGCTACGATATTCGTTCTGCCTTTTGCTTAATAATTTTTGCACCCTGTGTCAAAGTTTTCATCTCAGGTCAAGTGAGATGTCTGACCTAGGTCAGGTCAAACGGACCTATGTCCTAAAAAGGTTTAGGGCCCTGTAACTTTTTCACAAAACAATATATCACAATAATACTCTCAGGGATTAGAGATTTTCATAGATGCAACAAATCTGCTATCTCGGATATTTCGGAATTTTCTGGGCCATCGACCTAAGATCAAGTCCATTTTTTAACACATGTATTTTTTTCGGAAATTGGCGGAATTATTCATAACATTTTTAGTGTGGAGTGATGCAGACATCTAGTTACGGTCAATGGGCAGCGTATCATTGACATCCAGCCATTAACCTGAGGTCAGGTCACGAATAACTGTTGTGAGCCAAAATGTACCACCGTCAAAATCAGCGATGAACTACTCAGAATGGGCGGAAAATGGCAGAACTGGCTTGCACAGGCGCAAGTAATACCAAGAACATTAAAAACGTTCAACAAACCGCATATTTTGGAAACAAGCAGGCTCTCGCAAATAAAGCCCCGCCAATTTTGTAGATTTGTAACTAGTAAATTTTTCCAAAATTTATGCAGGAGGAACCAAGACAAGAACCACTTAGATCAATAAAATGCACTGGATAGGCTTATGTCGCGAAAATCAAGGAGCGATAAAATTAGTTCCCGTTAATTTCTTACTGCGTACGGCTGCGGCGTCCGGCGACAGCCGGCATGAAAACTGCCGTGTCTTTAACTCAACGTTTCGGTGTACATATTGAACAAATCTGAGAATTTAGACGTGTATCGGCATCTGCGGGCCTTAACTTGTGCGTTGCTGCCTTTACCTATGCGTTATTAGTAACAGCCCTTGAGATTCAGGCCGTTTCTCGGTCTCATGCAGTCTGCTATGAGGAAACATATGTAGGACAACATATATAGATAATATGTATACATGTTGTTGATATGTATATATATATGTATGTATATATGTACATATATATATATATATATATATATATATATATAGATAGACGGATAGATAGATAGATAGATAATATGTATATAAACATATATAGATAATATGTAAATTGCTTGCACATTATCTAAAACTAAAAAGGAGACCTGTTTCGACCTCTGCTCGTCGCGAGCTTTCCAACGGTCTGCTTATTTTTCTCATGCGACCAACCGTTCGTGAGTTAGAGGGGGCGATCAACCGCCCCCCGCCCCGTCGGACGTGATCGTCGCCGACCTACGGTCGTGCGCGGGTTAATAGGTGTTTTAAATTTGTGAAGAAGCAGCGCGTTTTTACGCTTAGAAATGCCGACGAGTAATCACTGTACGTGGAATCGGCCTCTACACCCTCATGGATCGAGTGCCAGTTATTTTCAGGAAGACTGTTAGGATGGATACAGGGGATGTTTTGGTAGGAAACCACGTTGACCTGGCGGGAATGATAGCAAGCAGTGTTCCAGAAGAAAATCGCAAACTACGTTTCCCAAAATTTTGGAGCAGATAAGGAAGAGAGAGATGCCATGGTAGTTTCAAGAACCATTTTTGTCACCTTGTTCGTACACTGGAACAACGTTGGCGTCTTTCCAAAGTTGGGGGAAAATGCCTTGAGTGACCAACAATTTGCAAGTAGTTTCAAATGGGATCGCCAGCTCTGAAGCACACTCGTGCAGAATGCGGGCACTCAGCCCGTGTGGTCCACAAGTTTATTGTTTGCCGATTCTGGACAGCGAAATCTCGTCTATAATGTCTTTATGTCTTCATGTCTTCTTATGTCTTTATGTCTTTGTGTCTTTATGTAATGTCTTTATGTCTTCCAGGGTGAGCGGTAGAATTGTCTAGAATCGGCGAGAAACAGACTGGAACATCAAGCGGTGCGTCCACACTCAGGTCTGAAAGTTTGGCGCTAAACGTTGTATTGAAAAGGTTAGCACAATTAGTTTCAATACGTCCGGCCGCTGTGTACGAGGTAGTTGGACGGTGGCGGGATAATTTAAGGGATTTGATGAACGACCAAAAACACTTGGGGGCATCGCTAAAGTCGTGAACGAGGCTCAAAAGATATTCGCGATATTTGTTGTTGTTTTTGAACGTTTTTGAAGTCGGATGTGACTCTGGAGAATGCCTAGCCATGTTCTGGCGAAGGTGTGGTCTTTTTGAGATGCTGAGCGATGTCTTTGTCCCTAAGTGCGTGTTGCAGGTCCCTGTCCAGCCACGGGGGAAAACGACGGCAGCGGGAAACAGTGGGCACCTTGTTCGCAATAGGAGCAGTTTCAATGTCGTAGAAGATTTCTTAGGCGGCGTCTACGTTCAAATGAGATATAACAACCCAGGGAAAACATCTAAGAGCGGCACGAAGACTATCCAAGTCTACAATACAAGAATTAAAGCTCTTGATCTAGACACTTTCGGTACACTTCCGTTAAACCCCTTGGCTCACGGCGGATCCATGGCCCCCATGCCATCCCTTGCTACCTTACTGCGCGCAACAGAGACGCCCTTTCCCCAGGAATTATTTCTAATAATATCTGAAAGGAACAAACCTCTAATTTATTCAGCTTGCAAGAGCTTTTCACCGCAACATGCCGTTAAATCGCTTAAATCCAGGGAAAAAGGAGAGGAAATTCAATGAAATATTCCAAAGATGATGGCGTATTGTTTGTCGTTGAAATGGTTGACGGAAATAAAGGCGGATCTCGTACCAGCGATATGGCTCGCAGAGGTCATCCATATGCTGGACGTTTGTGTTCCACCATGGATGCGAAGAGTCGCGCGTCTTGGACGAAAAGAAATGTCTCGTTTAGGGGACATAAGCTTTTTCACAAAGCCCATTTTCGGAAAGACGGCATCCCTTTGTTCCATCATTTATACGACCTGACTGACGTCAGCAGCTGACGTCGGCTTTATTTCACCCGGAGACGCAGCTTCGTTTTCGGTCGACGCAAAGCCGTCGCACGTGGTCAGTCCGTTGGTAGCCTCCAGCAGGTTACACGTGTCTGGAAAGAAAGCACGAATTAAGCCGGACCGGCGGCGGACTCCCGGTGCCGGCAAACCCGGTCCGGTACCGGGAGCAAGCCGGGTCCGTGAACCAGGAGCCGCTGGGCAGGGCCATTTGGCATTGACCATTTGGCATGAGTGGCAGCTGAGTGTTTAGTTTTTTCATTGAACACCTCATATGACTGTTGGCGTTGTATTGATGTGCTAGATATAGAAGACATAAAGATATTATAGACATACAGTGCACATTAGGTGTCTCGCTTCTCTATACTGATGGGTAATCATGGCACAGGCGTTGTACTGCCATAACACCGACAAGTTGGTGAGACCGCTCGTATCAAGGTTGCTTGTAGGTTGGTGACATCACAAGAGTTTGCGGATGATGCTGAAGTAGGTGATGTACCTTTATTCTGATCTTTGCCATGCTGGTAAATGCTAAATTTGGTTAGGTTTACAAGTTACAAGTACAGATAGCACCGAGTTAACCAAATTCGTTGTTTGCTGTCATAGCTTTGGCAATACCCCACGGCTACCTTGCCCCCATGTCATCATCGATGATCGTTGGCTTGGCTCAGGGCCCGTCCTTTGTGTTTTAGGTATGGGACGAGTTTCGCCGTGTTTGCGGCGAGTATAAACGAGACTAGGCCTGAAGAGCTGTGAGGCGGATCTTCGGCGAAATGTCTCAGCGCTTCTACGCCTCGAGTGGTAGGTTTATGGAAATATTCAGCGGCATTTGATTGCAGAGGATTCCCGACGCTTTTTTGTCACGATCATTTAGTACTTACATAAAGACAAGGGAAATGCTGCAGGGAAATCTCTCCGTCTGCTTGAGAGCTGTGCGACTTATATTCGCCGGCCAGCCGGCCGGGTGATGCTGCGGCCGATCGGGGTCCGGCCCGCCTCGCGGCAGTCGGCACGTGACCCGTGCCGACCGGAGCCGAGGTCGGGGTGGCCGACCGGCAGCAGGGGGATTCTGTTGTGACGTGTTGGGACGAGTGCTTGCGCGATTGCGTGCCGTTCTTATGGGTCGCCTGTCTTCGACTTTAAGACGCTGCGATCCATTAAGACCTTAGAAGGATAACAGTGCGCAGCTGGTAAGATCTCCGCCGACTGGCTAGCTTTTCCAAGCGAAATGCCGACTCGCGGTGATGCAGTCCGCTCTGCTGAGAGCCGCGGAGCGTTCCTGGCACGGCAAGACCGACAGGACGACTTCTTCCTCCGGTCGGAGGTCGCTGGACTGGAGACCGGCCTCCTCATAAGGACACTAAGGGAACGCCTGTGCGCTGACACGGCGCGAGTCTCTCAAAACCCGGAGTTGAGTCCTACAGAGCTGCAGCAGGGCGCAATGATCCATCGCCAGCTGGCCTTCTGCCGCAGCTGCGGTAGCCTGATGCTACACTACCACACGGAGACCCGCCCAGCTAGCGTGAGGGACTGTTGGTAGTGCGGCCAGACCGGTTCAAATGACTTGCGTACCTTGTGCGACGGGCCAAGAGCTCCGCGATGTCTTGGCGTAGGGACGCGGGTTGTTCTAGACCGGGTCAAGTGCCC
Organism: Capitulum mitella; assembly: GCA_030062745.1. Lineage (NCBI taxonomy): Eukaryota > Metazoa > Arthropoda > Thecostraca > Pollicipedomorpha > Pollicipedidae > Capitulum > Capitulum mitella. Next base: position 135,026 of record CP099853.1, on the reverse strand, counting down.
GCTGTGTTTTGATCTGGGCACATGGGGGCGCTCTAGACCGGAACAAGTCGTGCCGGCGGTGACCACGCCAGTTCTTGTTTTATGCTCGACGTTACCCTCTGATGTCCGATGTTTTGATATTGAATGAAGTGGTATACTAAAATGCTCTGCAATAATTTTCACACGGCATTCGTTCTTTTTGTGAACAAATGCCGTGTGTTACAATCGGCTGTTTAAATGAGGATTATCACGTAAGCCAGCACGAAGTGAAACCTTCCACTGGGTTCTAGACTACTTAGTTTCCGTTCGGGTCCGTAGCGAGTTCCAGCTGAGACCAGTAACTAAATTCGATGATACCTGTGCCAGTTTTAGTTGAGATCAGCCACTAGTTTCAGCTGAGTCCTGCCACTAGTTTCAGCTGAGTCCAGCTACCGGTTTGGGTAAGACCAGTCACTGGTTTCATTTGAGACTTGCTACGGGCTTCAGTGAAAAGGTCTCAGTTGAAACTGGTAGAACGTACCGAAACGTGTTGTCTAAAATGAATAGGGAAAACGAGACCAGTGGACGGTCTCTGAAACTTGTGAAGAGATTCTTGTTTTTTTCAGTGTTGGGTATGGATCTGATAATCTGTGACCATACAAAGTGCGTGTACACTGAGAAGGAAAATAAGTTCTTGCTATACGTCAGTGTTTCTAAACCACGCATGGCAACTGATAAGCATTCAAAGGCTGTAAATCAATGGATAATGCTCGGACGCGGGTCGGAGGATTCGATATAAAACGTGACCTGACTTCAGGTCAGGGGTCAAAAAGAAAGTCATATGTGCAAGGGACGTGGGAAGTACCAGGACATATATTAAACTTCAGTGTAACCGAGCTAGACCCTCAATCCCAGCAGCGTAAAAAGGCCGAAAGTTTAGCCTACCTGAGGTCACTGACCTTGGTATTTCTTAAAAATTCGAGATAGCGGCATTGTTGCATTTGCCATGTGCTGTCAAAATAGCAAGGTTGATGTTAATCGATGCATTTCGCCAAAAAGTTATGAGACTTTACTTTTTCTCAATATGGTTGTACTTGACCTGTTCTAGGTCAGTAACCTTAGGTGACCACAAGTAAAGAAGGCATGATATGCGAACCGAATTTATGAAAAGGTACCCACAGTTTCTTGCCTCTATATATCTTCATTTTCTGGCCATCTTCAAAAAACTGGAAGGGGGTTTTCATGGCCCCTTCCCCCCACACGCACATACATTGGTGGCGCTACGGTTCGGTAACGGGCGAGGCACTATCATAACTGCAATACTTCATCAAGGAGACGAAAATAATAGTCAATAGCAGCAGAACTTTTGTGGAGATGGGGGGGGGGGCAAACGAGATTTCTACCTCGTCTCTTCTCATACACCGCCATGAAGTTTAGCGTTTATGCTGTGATTATTTTTATATTTCTGTGCTTATATATAGTGCTCCCAAAGTATGCGGGGTCATCGGAGCTGCCTCTTCTACCCCCCCGCCCCCCCCCTGACTGCAGCGCTCCTAATAATGGCCGACCATCCTGAAACAGTGTTTGTCCGAATTTCGGTCACCTTAATTTGGACCGTGGTGTTTTTGTTTTATTTGTATTTGAAAATAGAAGCAGAGGGCAGGTGCTCTTTGGAATTAGCGTTGTCCAACATTTCAATGGTAAATGAGGGGCCCATATGAGCTATGCTACATATTTTCACACATTTTCTGTGGGTCACACCGTCTTTTTAGGCTCAGATTATGATATGATAATTTGCAGGAAGCTGACCACGATCGCCAACTGGCATGTTATTTCATTTACGAATGTTCCCATGCCTTGCGTATATTCGCGAACCTGGAATAAAAACATGGTATCATTAACCCGTCCCCAACTGGAGGGGGGGAGTTGACGCCCTCCCTTGAGGTTTTTCTAGGACTGCGAGAGAGCGAACAAACGCAGCGCCATGAAACTTCGTGTACCTTTTGCTTGATCATTTTTTCACCCTCTGTCAGAATTTTGAGCCCAGTTCAAGTCAGGTGTCTGACTTGGGCTAGGTCAAACGGACCTTTGTCCAAAATCGTTTAGTGCCCTGTAACTTTTTGGGAAAACAAGATATCACAATAATGCTTTCTGGGATTAGATATTTTGATAGATGTAACAAATCTGCTATATCAGATTTTCCGGAATTTTCTGGGTCATTTACTTAAGGTCAAGCCCGTTTTTAACACATATCGTAGTATTTTTCGGAAATTGGCGGAATTTTTCATAACATTTTTAGTGTGGACTGAAGCAGACATCTAATTACCATCAATGGACAACGTATCAATGACTTCCAGCCATTGACCTGACGCTAGGCCACGAATAACTGCTGCAAGCGAAAATGTACCATCGTCAAAATCAGCGATGAATTACTCAGAATGGGTAGAAAATGGCAGAACTGGTTTGCACAGACGGAAGCAATAAGAAGAACCTCAAAAAGCTTAAAAACTGTATATTTTGGAAATAAACAGGCTCTTGCGAATAAAGCTCAGCCAATTGTGTAGATTGGTAACTAATGAATTTTTCCAAAACTGAGCATGAGAAACCATCACGAGAACCGCAGGGATCAGCAAAATGCACATGGATGGGCTTATGTGGCGAAAATAAAGGAAGGCTAAAATTGGTTCACGTTAATTTCTTACTGCGTACGGTTGCGGTGCCCGCCCACAATCGGCGTGAAAATGGCCGTGTGTTTAACTCAACGTTTCGGCCCATATATAGAAGAAATCTGAGAAATGAGACGTTTATCGTCACCTGCCAACTTTTACCTGTTCGTTGGTGTCTTTACCTACGCGTGATTAGTCACAGCCTTGAGTTTCCGACCGTTTTTCGGTCTCATGTAGTGGGCTATGAGAAAGAGTATATAGAGCGTAAATGGCTTGGATATTATCCAAAACTAAAAATGAAACCAGTTTCGAGCTGTGTTTTTCACGAGTTCACATGAAAGCATATGCGTAGGGTAGGACTATAAAGATTTACGAAGAGCGCAATTTTTTCACCTTGGGTTTGTATCTTTACGGTCAGATGGGGTCGAAAACGTCAACTTTGGGCACTCTCGGCCCGTACAGGTCATTGCGTACGGTTTTTCAAACCAAACGGGAAAAGAATGCGTGTATGAGCGTTAACCCTATTCCCGGAGGGCTAGATGGTATGGCCAATTTTCGGCAGGGGGGGCGGATTCGGCCCCCCCCCCCCTGAGATCTGGAGAACTACTGGTCCGATTTCATCGCAACAAACGACAATCGATTTGCCGTGACGTGAACTACATTTTTATAAAAAGAAATTTTCAAAATTTTGAAATTTGTGGATACAGGGGGGCACAAATGTCAAAATGGGGGGTACTTTTGGACTTCTTATAACTCCGTTGTTTATAGCCCGATTTCGATGAAACTGGCATGAATCGAGAGAATATGAACAGGGCTTTTACCATGGGCCCGCAAATCCGAAATTTTGAGAAAATTCATGGGCGTTCACAGGGTTTTAAAAACAGGAGGATTAGTTTTCTAACAACTGAATGAACAAAAGAGGCAAACACCCTTTTTGGCTTCTGATAATCATGATATACTAAAGAAGTAGAAATCGCATTACAATGTTTGTATAATGTTAGCATAGGCGGTGCCAGGGACATGAAAAAGGGGGAACTGTGATGGTCACACGTTTTTCAGATCAACTTGTGACCTTTGACCTTAAATGACCTCCAGTGACCTTGGGGTCACCTGGAACGATCTCGTGTGCATTTAATATTATCTGTAAACGTTTTCAATCATTTGAATTCACTCTATTTCAAAAAATTTCATTTTACGGCTATTGCGATATGGGGTACGCGCACTGACATTCTAGGTCATAGCTCCGTGACCCGATCTGATATCAAGCTGAAACTTGGTACACAAGTAGAGGGCACTTATATACGTCATATATATTCCGGGTTTGGCATTTAAAGAAACGGCAGCGAAATAATTACGAAAAAACAAATTTAAACTTTCGACCTTGACCTGACCTTGTAAAATGACCTCAGATAAACAAAATTACATATGCACATTGCCCAACTATTTAGCTATACATCCATATAAAGTTTTAAGTTCTAGCTTTAAAACTCTATTTTTGGCAGACATTTTCATTTTACCCTCAACATGGTCAAAAATGGCATGAGGTGCCTCTCAAAAACGTTACCTGGCTCCGCCCCTGAGCAAAATAGAATTGTGAAATTTTGTCACAGCACGTAGAAAAAATAGCTAGGAAAAGTCACCAAGTTTTGTGAAGCTGCGTTAAAGAGCCTGGAATTGGCAAGCAAAAATCCCGAGGGGGTCGGATTCCGCCCCCCCCCCCCTGCCGGGAATAGGGAGAACGTGGAACATGCCAATTTCAATTCGTTTGGAGCTTTGACTAGGGATTTCGGGCCGAGGTCATGCCAGGTCATTGACGTACGGCGTCATTTTCATTTTTTGAAATGAAATTTTGAATAACACGGATACTGGTGTAGCTTGAGTGCAAATAAGGGCGCTAAACGCATCTTTTGGCGTATTTTCAGTGAATACAACCAACATTGGCACATTTGATCACTTCTAGCGGTTACTAATCTACGCAAGGTCGAAAGAAGTGAAGCGAGGACAATGACCTTGGATGAAGTTTTTTTTTACCGATAATAAGTTTTGTTTCAACTGTTTGAGCTAAAGTTATTTCGATATAATGAGCCCAGTTATACGATTTGATTGATATAAAGCTAAAACTGATAAAAAAATATATACACATGCACAAAGGCAAAGTCAAGACTTTCTTAAGGGGAGGGGGCCCGAGCTCCGAGTGAACTAAAATCATACGAAAACCGTCTTCCGGGAAGACGATATGCAATGGTTTTCACAAAAAATGTGCGCTTAAGGGCGACCGAGACTTCAGACCCCCCAGCTGCGCCTCTGCACACACACCCCCACGCACGCACACACGCACGCACACGCACGCACGCACACACACACACACACACACACACACACACACACATATATATATGTACATATATATATACGCACATATATGGAAGGTTGAAAGACAGATATATGACTAGACTTTATTCTTTACTTTTTGCCTGTCTGTTATCTACTGCGGTAAATTTTTTGCTATTACTCATTTCCCTTCAAAACCGGCAGAAAATATTGGGTGGGGCCAAACCAACATTGGGTGCACCGAAATCAACACAGGGTGGGCCAGGGCCCTCTCAAAAGAATATAAATTAACACTTCTGCGTACTGTAGATACGTCATGCCCAATTTTGGGGCCTGACGAATGAATTTTCCATACCAAAATTTCTTCCAATTCTCCACCCATGGTCTCAACGGCACTTGTTTGAACAAACTCCGATTCCTTCTCATTTCTTTGTTCTGAGTGGGGCCTAGTTTTGCCAAATATGTTTGACGGGTGGTCTGAGCAAGGAAAATAGCTAATCTTGGCCACAAACCTGACAGAATTCTTCGTGGACTTGACCCACTTCCTTTCCAAAGTTGGGAGGGGGTTTGAACCAAAGTTGGGGTTTCGAGCCTCCGCCCCGCCCCCCCAACTGAATAGCAAACCACACCCTTGGCTCTAGGCATTACCTGTGCTTGGTATCATTTGTAATGTTAGCTGACTGCAGATGGTAAAGCCAGGTTCAAGACGAAATGGATCACTGCCAAGTCGGCTTCAGTTTGGCAGTTCCATGCTTGGGTGAGATTGGTTATTCCTTCCTCTGAGACAGTTCAATCCTTTATTTATGAGCATATTTTTGCTTACATCAGCCAGCAACGTAAACTGAATGGATTTGTTACACCAGTCTGTAGAATCAAGGAACATTTAGTAAAATGACTATGAAGTCATTTTCATAGAGCACATCAGAATGCAACTCCTTTACTGTCCATCATCCATCTCAGGGTACATGGTAAACCCGGCAATGCCAGGTGCAGCAGCGACAAAAAATACAAAAAATACTACTACAACCTCGGCCACTTCGGCAGCGGCGCGAGCAGCGCCAATTACCCGGCGCGGCAGCGCCAGGCGCCAGCCACTCCGGATGTGCAAATTCCTCGGCGAGCTTGGCGGCGGCGCCGGCCGCGCCGGAAGGACCGATCCTCAGCGCGGTCGGCAGCGGTGCCGGCCGCTCCGGGTGTGCAGATTCCTCGGCGACTCCATGGCGACGGCGACCGCCTCAATGATTCCGCAGATGGCTTCACGTTGCTCCCTGAACGAGCTGATGTCCTCCGCCGATGGTCGGGCACCAGGGTTTACGTAGGAATGCAGGAGTCGTGGACAATCGGACAACTCCGGACGTGGGCCAGAGATGGAAGCCTCTTTCGTGAAAGCCACCATCAGCTGGAGCATCTTCACAATGTCCGGGTAGCCCTTTGGAGCTGTCTCTTGTCGAAGAGCGACCTTTCGCTCTGTCCGTCTGTGCATAAGGACTAACCTGTAAACAGTAATTGGTTGTAGGCATGTGTGCTGACTGGCCAGCTTACATCTGGACAATGCACCGCCTGTCAAAATAACAGTGTGTAGCCTGCAAGCGGCCAAGTGCAATCAACTGTTGATTCCAGCAGGCACTGCCATCACATCCTCAGCATGTGACTGTACTATGAACATGGTACATGTGAGTTATCAGCTGGGCTCTAAACAGCCCTGTTAAAACTACTGTCACTTGTTAGCATGCACACCCACAAGAGTAGTTCAGATTTGGACTATTCTGATGGCATCAACAGTTAGCCAATAGACTTATCTGCACCTTGCCAGTTGCCACCAAAAGTAAACTGAAGCATTTTTTGAAAATCTCTGAACTGACATCACACTTGTGCAACACACCCACGAGGTTTGCAACACGTGTGCGATAAGTGCTGTTGGCGTCAACAGAGTAATGTGCGAACAAGATTATTTCTGATGTTCCTTATATTGAAATATAGCCACCATGCATGAATTACAGCCTCTGATATGGCTACCAGAAACAGTTTATTTTGTTAATGCCTGGCAGGCCAAATGCCAGTTGATAATGCCAGTAACATCTGACCTCATGATAGTGCCATTTAGCCTAAGTGACATGATGACCTCATGGTAGTGACATTAGCCAACCCCTAAAGCCAAATTTATTCATCTAACACACTTTACAATTTACAGTTAGATCTGCACAATTATGTATTTCTTTTGGCACGGTTAATGATATGGGTAGCAATGTTCAGATATTCATCATGCAAATAGCCACCATTATTTTCATGATGTTAGTGTCCCATGTAAATACCTATTGTGTGCTCACCATTAACTGGTGGGCATCATTGATATATACACACAACAACATTAACCCACAAAAAGTGGTATGTGTGACTGCATCATTGCTGTTTTTTGTCTGAATAGGTTTTATCTAGACATCAGTCAAGTTTTATGACAAAAAATCAACAAGCAGTTTGGTGCATGCCTTTTTGTTAGCTGCTAAGTGATAACTGGGAGGTTGATACACCAAAATAGCAAATGGGCTGTTGTCAATTTTGCATTGGCCAACCAGCAGTCAACAAAATGGCAACCACTACACTGCATGTAAATTTTTTGTTCAGACAACCATCAGCTAGGTTTGACTATTTGCATTGATTTCAAAAATGGATCCAAATATTCACTACAAAAGAAAAAAACAAAAGAGCTAATGCCAAAGTGACATACAAGAATGGACAAGAAAGAACAGCCTCACTGTTGAGCTACATAAGTGTGGTGCTGGGACAGAGAACACAAACATTAACAATGCAACCATCCATATCATTCCAAATAACAGTCTGCAGCATCCAAAGAAAAAAAAGAACTTACAACCCATCAAGGAATGTTGATGAGAATCCTCTATCCTTGCTTTAAGACTAAGGTTGTTAGTAAGTCAATTGCAAACTTTTGTACTCACAAATATTTGTTTTCAATTAGATTTGCCCTGGCATACAAAACTTTGTATCTGGCCCAGTCACAACCTGAAACACAAAATGTCCTGGAGTACAGGAACACATACAACTGTCCAAGACCCAAGTCTGAGGAAATTCCAACATATTTCTCAATGTCGGATGGGGCAAGCTTGGCCAGCCATGGTACTTGATGACAGAGTCAAAATTTTACATGTGTATGTTGCATGGAGGCAAGTTTATGTCTGGAATAGTAAAACATTGAAGTATCACATTTTTGGCAGTTGACTTGCAGTAAGCTGCCCATTTTTCCGAAAAATACATGCTATATCCCATCAGCTTCCAATCTGGAACATGAAAAATTTTGAAAACCCCAAATTTGAATTCCGATAACAATAATTATGATCTATCGTTGGCTATTTGAAGTTAATGAATATCTATCATGTAGCAAAATACTTACGAGGTTAGATAAACGATGGGATAACCTCATTTGTGACAGGGACATGTACACAGGGGTAAAGAATGTGGGTAAAAATCATTGAACAAAACCTTCGCAAACAGTCAAATCCCCGTGCGGTGCGCAAGTTTTTACCAACATACCTCTGTACGGCCTCGGCCGCCAGGCTGCTCAGATTGATGTGTTCACTGTCTGCTGTCGTTGCCGACCAGCTCGCAACTCGCTGATTCGCAACTTCGCAACTTCGCAATTCGCAACTTCGATGATTCGCTGGACACAGTCTGCTGTCATTACTGACGAGCCGGCAACTCAAAAGATGATTGGCTGGGGCTAACGATGTGTTATCGGAGCTATCGGTTCCACTCAGTGGCGAAAAGGAGCTGGAGTAAGACCGATAAATCTGTGCTGGCAGCACGGTGCTGGAGTAATGGGAAATATCGGTAAATATTTGACCGTCGTAGGTCAACGAAGGCGATTTGGGGGAAATGAATAATACATGACGATTCAGGCCAGTGTCCTCTTTGATCGCCGGTACACAGCTAAAAATCGAGATTTGACTAGACACACTCCCTTTAAAGAAAAGCTTAAACATATTGCCTGGTTGAGGACGTAACTTTTTCGGGGCGCCCGGACGTAATATACGTAGCGGGGGAGGGAGGGCGATTGGCTGAAAAGCTTCTGAGCACAACCGTCACAAAATCGTCCTTCAGAAATGCATCCTTCCTCCTCACGCCTGCCTCGCGTCCCACCCCGCGTCACCCAGTGCCTATATGCAAGACCAGAACTGACTGCCCCGGCAGTTTGTACATAGATTCCGTAGGCGGTCGGCGGGTCGCACAATGTTTCAGCGAAACCGAACCGCTCGACAAGCACCGGCCGCCGTAGCGACGGCACGCTCAGCGGCTCCCACGCGTGCGGCCGCTCACGCGGCGCGGGGCCCACGAGCAGCACGAAGAAACCGGAACAGCAGACCGTGTTATTGTCTGCTATCGCTAAAACCGACGCCGCAGCAGCCGTTTTATACCTGCTGCACTCGTGTTGTTCAACAGCACACAGTGGCTGCCTGGTCCCCCGAAGAGAGCCGATCTGTGTCCAAATATCTCCGGGACCGGACACCCCGGACCGGCTTACCAGGAGCCGGATTCATCTACAAGATAGCTCATCGACGAGCCCGCCGAGTGAACGCCGGTGTATTGCGGGAAAGTCCGAGAGACGCATCGCATCTCTCGCATCGCATCGCATCATCATCGAGACCCGGCCATCGCAGCAGACTGCGCAGGACTGGAGCGGCCGAACACGGATCAAAAGGTCATCTTCGTCTCCCTGGCTTCCGTGAAGGTCACGCTGCGTGCTTGGTGGGATGTCTACATAGCGCTCGTGCCTGGGAAACAAAATGGCGTCTGGCTATGGGCGGTGCCACAGGGACTAGGGTGAAGAAGGTGTCTCCTCCATGGCTTGAAGGGAGGACCGTTCCCCCGAACAATTTTCCAAATGATGCAGAACTCACAGACAAAGAAAATTATTCTCAGCATCGATGAAGGTAGCCATAGTTGATATATATGTACCACTGCAAAAAGCACCTTTAGGGCCTTGCAGTGTTCATGAATGTCCGCTTCGTTGTCTCTACTTTGCATTCTCTAAAACGTCTATCATTTTCCAATGTTTTTTCGTTCAGTAGTTTCCCGTTTTGGCGATAATTCTTGTGCTACAGAGATGAGGACAACACTGGGTTGATAACGATCACGTTCTTTTAGTCGTACGAATGCTAACAGCAGTAGCAAAATCGCTGGCGTGTGTGACGACTCTTCTTTGGGTTGTTGAGACGATCAGGCGAGTGGGACTTTGAACGAAACCGATATTTACGCAGCTTTGATCGCGTAGTATTTACATGTATATTGTTGGTCATGCGCACATGACCAACTTTAATATCATTCGGGGACGACGCGCAAAGTCGGACGGGTCCCCCTGACCTGCGATAAAGGGCATAATCTCGCAAACAGGCCGGATGAAACATACGTTTTTTCTCCCAAAGCGGAAAAACTGACGCAAGCTTTCAGGTGGAGAAAGATGCCCTGAAACATATTTCATTCCAAAAATCTCAAACATACTTCTCAGGCACATCTTTTTGTGAACCAACTGCCAGGTTTGCAATACCGTATTCCACGGTTTGCATTTCTACTGGTGTTGTGCCTAGCGAGCGACCCTACCGGGTCATGGCGGACAAGACACTACCGTTCCACCTTCACAGAGCGGAAGATTTCACTTCGGTAAAAGAGGATATTTTTCATCCAAGAAGCTGCACGCGTCGCATGTCTGGCAGTACTTAAGTGAAGTTTTAGTGCGCAATGGGCCTTCGAATGCCTGACAATCGAACTTACAGTCTTGCAAGGGTTTGGTTTGAGTACTCGTTGCCTTCGTGAACGTCATCTTTATGTTGACGACCACTCCCAAACCCGAGCATTTCTGGCTGATCGATTGCGCATTCAGTTCGCTAATTTTTTCCCTCCTCCGACCTTTCCATGCTTTCGAAAGTTCGCCAAAGGGCTGGATTTGATGCAAAGCTAGACAACAATATTTGCGTTGACATCTGTGTGTGTACTAGGTACTGGAAATCCACGGACTTAACTCGATAACAGGAGAATGTTATCGATTGCTGTGTTTTTAGGACGAAATGGATGGAGAGTTTTAAGTCATAAAAGCCATTGGGACAGGTCAAAATAATTCATCAAAATAAAACACGTGATCAATGAAACAATCTGAAACTCCAACTACTAGTCCGTAAAATGTATTTAACGCATAATACATAATACAAAAAACTGCCCTGGCTAACAGCGATAACAAGGGCAAACAAGTCCCGAATGCCCTGATAGGCTTTGATTTATTGCAGCTGGTGATCATATGCATTGTTGTGGTTTGACCATTTTCGGTTACAATCGTGGGACTTAGGTTGCATCTACAAAAACCCTTCCCGCCTTTACCCAGCCATGATAAGGACAATGAGGGGAGCATATAGGTAAACCCGCTGGTGTGAGCACATTTGAGCTTCAATGGCGCTTCTTTTAGTCCGACACATTATTTGTAACATACTAAACCATTTTCATCCAACGTCACTGGCGTCCTGTTTAAGGTTAATAAGCAATTGTAAAATTAATAAATACGTTTAGGTAAGATTCAACCGTGGGACCAACAGTTTATTTCCAGACCATTGGGGTTATCTGGAAAGACTTCCGGGTACTTAAGCATCAAAATCCGCATATTGAGCAAACAGTAAAGGTCTGTTTGACGCGCTTCTGACGAAAAGCTGCAGGGGAAACAACCATTTCTCTTTAGAAGTAAAAATTTGATAAAGAACGATTGTTGATGCGCTAGGTTTTGACAAATTTGACATGCACACTGGAAGCGGGCACTTTTGTGACCCTTCCCCAAATGCTTTTCTTGAAATTCTCTAGAACGGATGTGAGCTGGTCGCTGCTACTTTGTGACATTTAAGGCTGTTGAAGAAGTCGTCAAATGAAGCAAAAAAAAACGAGAATCGACCCAAAATGCTTCAACTTTGAATCATTTGAATTCAAATAAACATAACGAAAATCATGGTTGTCGCTGACAGAAGGAAAATTTGCGAAAGGACTACCGTTCTACGTAAGATTTTCGTTTGAACATAATCAACCGACATCATTCGGGTATGAGTGATGAATGTACCAAGATCAAAGCAAGTATTTTCGCAAGTAGTGATGAATGTACCAAGACCAAGCAAGTATTTTCGCGACATAAGGGTCAGTATGGGTAAAGGTCATGAACTGTCAAGGTCAACCAGCTTGTGACTTGATCCAGATTTGGTTTGCAACGTATCGGTTTGTATGAAATATGCATTTAAAGACCGTAATAAAAACGCTTTGCGCACATGGATACACTTACATATACCACGGTCAGTGGAGGTCAGGGTCATCAATAGCCAAGGTGAAACATCTTGTGGCCTGGTGAAGATTTGCTTTGCAACATGTCGATTTGTATGAAATATGCATTCAAAGACCCTAATGAAAGCACATGTGCGGACATCAGTACCCTTATATATACCACTCAGCGCAGGTCAGAGTCATTAGAGGCCAAGATAAATTATTTCATGGCCTGGTGTAAATTTGCTTCACAACATGGCGATTCGTATGAAATATGCGTTGAAAAACCCCAACATAAAGATGTTTGACACACTGATACGCATATTTATATAAATATGTATATACATATATATTTCTATGTGTGTGTATGTGTGTGTGTGTGTGTGCGTGTGTGTGTACATGGGATAAATGCAATTTTTCATTTGATAAATAGTATCAAAGAACTCCTAAATTTCCGTTGGTCAATCCACATTTGGGGGAGGTTAGATTGTCGGGCCCTCGGCTCGGCTCCCCCAGTCATTTGGGGAAATCGACGCACCTGACAGTACATTATTTTATAGAGCAAAAAATACATGAATGGATCAAGATATTGGTATAGGGTCCCATACCAAAAATTCCCTTTGGAAAGTTCCATACCAAAGGTATACAAAGTTATCCTTGGTTGAGACTGCCGGTAACCATTCGTAACACAAGATGACTACATGAACATGTTTGTTTGTTTCTTTGTGAGTTAGAACACAAAGCCTATTGGGTTCAAGTGTCCAAAGACTTGGGTCAAATTTTGTGTCTCGTCGGGCGTCAGTCAGTCGTCTGTACATGAACATGTTGTACGGGGGCTGCGCGACTCGAACGTGCTGCCCATCCCCTTTGAATGCGGGATCGGCCGCCCTGGCCGGCGCCGGTTCGTGCTGGTCCGTCCGTCCGTGTTCCGTCCGGCCAGCATCAGGCCACCGGCGCCCGGCGGGTGTAGGGCACCTGGGCCGGCGTGGCGCCGGTCCGGACGTGTGCGGATTGGTTAAGGCGTCGCTAGTCACGTAATGTGCAGTCGAGGTCGGCCGCCGAGTCGCCGGGAAAGGGGGAGTCTGGAAACTGGGTTCGGGCGGCGTGGGCGTAATGGGTTCAGTACCAAGCAGGGCTGAAATAGAGCTGCAGGTGAGGAGTCTATGTGTCTGATACAGAAGACCACGCTTACAATATGAACATTCTGTGATCTTGTTTTGTCTCAGATGCGCTATTTTTTGTATCACGTACTGATGGTTTCCAGCCCGCTAATTGGTTGCTTTTCCTACCGCCCCTTAGTGCTGTATTTACACCCGTACAGCTATCGATATCACGGATTGGAAAAAATCAAAATCATGAGTGAATTATCGTTGTTCGAAGCCCCAGATGCGCTTTTTATTGCTGTCATAAATCATAGCTAAGGTCGAGTATCCGCTGGAATGTCTTTTTGGAAAAACGTAAAGATTACACACTCCCTTAAGTCTAGGTCGGCACAAGGTGCGTGCTAGTTTGCAGTAAAACGAAGTAGCTAAATTACAATGCTCTGCGACGTGTGGAACTCGGCTGTAACACACGCTGGCTAATCCTCCCTCTTCCTTAACCCGCGCACGACCGTCGGTCCGTCCCGAACATCGGCGACTGGGGGGGGGGCAATTGACTGCCCCCCCTCTAACTCACGAACGGTTGGTCGCACGATAAAAATAAGCATACCGTTGGAAAGCCTGTGACGAGAAGAGCTCGAAACTGGTCTCATTTTTAGTTTTAGGTAATATGTAAGCCAATTTACACCCTATATATATTTTCTCATAGCCGACTGCATGAGATCGAGAAATGGCCTGAATCTCAAGGGCTGTGACTACTAACGCATAGGTAAAGGCCACCAGCGCACAAGTAAATGTCCGCGGATGCCGATACACCTCTAATTTCCTCAGATTTGTTCAATATTTACGCCGAAACGTTGAGTTAAAGACACCGTAATTCTCCCGGTCGGCCGTCAGTGTGCGCCGCTGCCGTATGCGGTACCAAATTGACGGGAACTAATTTTGGCGTTCCTTTATTTTCGCAAAAAGGACAATCTGTGTCAATTTTATTGATCTTCGTGGTCCTTGTCATGGTTTCTCATGCTTAAATTTTGGGAAAATTGATTAGTTACCAGTCTACAAAGTTGGCGGAGCTTTATTCGCGAGAGCCTATTTATTTCCAAAATATGCTACTTTTTCAAACTTTTTGAGGTTCCTGGTATAAATTACGTCTGTGCAAGTTAGTTCTGCCATTTTCTACCCATTCTGAGTAGTTCATCGTCGATTTTGACGGCGATACATTTTGGCCCACTACAGTTAATCGTGACCTGACCTCAGGTCAATGGCTGGAGGTCACTGATACTTTGCCCAATGACGGTAAGTAGATGTCTGCTTCACTCCACACTAAAAATGTTATGGAATATTCCGTCAATTTCCGAAAAAAGGGCGATATGTCTTAAAAATGGGCTTGACCTTAGGTCAATGACCCGGAAAATTCCGAAAAATCTGAGAAAGCGAATTTGTTCCATCTATCACGTTCACTAATCTCTGAAAGTATTAATGAGATATCTTGTTTTGCGAAAAAGTTAGAGGGCGCTAAACTTTTTTGGACATAGGTCTGTTTGACCTGACCTAGGTCAGGCACCTGACCTGACCTGAGGTCAAAATTTTGACGCGAGACGTAAAATTGATGAAGCAAAAGGTACACAAAGTTTTGTGACTCTCTGTTTGTTGGTTCTCTCGCAATCCCAGAAAAACCTCAAGGGGGGGCAGTCAACTGCCCCCCCCAGTCGGGGACGGGTTAATTACCCTCCGCAATTTCATCCGTATGCCCTTCTCTGATAACAAAATTAACTCCCCCCTCCCCGTTTCTCTGTCTTTCCCGGCTCCACTGGCTTGCCTTTCCAGCACCAGCCGCAAATGCCTGCGTTTGAGACGCTTTCATCCATAGGCCGAATCTCTCTCTCGTAAAATATAATTCAGCCTGATGTTTTAGCCCGGTCAAATGATCCAGCATCGTGTTGGCTGCCG
Organism: Capitulum mitella; assembly: GCA_030062745.1. Taxonomy (NCBI): domain Eukaryota; kingdom Metazoa; phylum Arthropoda; class Thecostraca; order Pollicipedomorpha; family Pollicipedidae; genus Capitulum; species Capitulum mitella. Next base: position 119,725 of record CP099853.1, on the reverse strand, counting down.
AGGTCCCCCCAGATGACCGGTGAGCCCGGAATCATAGGTTTACTCACCCGCAACTCCCTTTTTCTGGGCTGTTCTGGCCGCAGCCAGCCCAGTCCTTGTCCCGGGACCTTCGGCTACAGATTCCTTTCGTCCGAACCTTTCTTTGACATGCCGGCGCGACCGTTGACATGTCCCGGTTTTACAGTCGGTTCCGTCTCCCAGGTCCGCAACACTCCTTGACACTCCTTATCGTTCTACAAAGGGCCGTGTTTTTAACTGGGTATGCCGCGATAATTGGGGTAGAGGCCTTTTACACGGGAAATCGCTCCGGAAAATTTACTTGGCCACTCACACCGGCTGTTATTGAGCCAATTGCCGTGATAGCGAGGCCACAAGTCGCAGCCTCATTGCACGCGGAATTGGCATAATTTATAGTGCCGGCATCAGCGCACCTGACGCTGTCTGTACTGGTTACCGGTCGCTGCTCGGCCCGCGCCGAAGGCGCCTGCTGACGTCGTTTACGCGCCATCTCCCCCCCCCCCCCCTACAGGCCACCGGGGCCACCAGGGCCACTGGAGAGGGGATGAGCGTTAACTCGCTACAACGGTCGGGCGGCGGACAGTGTCTGGTCGAACTCTGTCGACGCGCAGTAGCCGGCCGGGGAGGGGCTCGCGATCTGCGATGGGCCAATTCCTGCCCTACGGCGGCGGGCTCATCACGGAGCGCCGCGCTGCTCACGTTACCCGACTCGCACGCGCCGCAAATATCCACGGCCCTCTGCAGGGCCAGATGCGACTCCTGCAGCACGCGCTTTAGCGCCTCCTCGTCGCACGGCCGGCCACGGTACGATCACAGTATTGATCCTTTATGTATGAGGTATAAAAATTACAATTCGCTGCGATTTCCCTAGCACTGCACACACTTCCAGATCAGACGACTCGCAGGGCTCCTGCGCCCGCGAGCAGAAAAGTCGTGCGCCGGAGGCACAACATAACAACAGCCATGGGGCCGGGTTCCAGCTCGATCACTGAACCAAATCTGCGACGGCGACACGCCGTGCAGTTCTGCCGGCGCTTCTCACGGCAGCGACGGCCTGATCTGGAACGGCGACAGTTTTGAAGGCGCTACATGTCCCCTAAATGATCCTGTTTTGTTTCCGCGGGTGCTTCCGTGACCTGCGCTCTCACAGCTGACTCTGGGGCGCTGACGGCGTTGAGAAAAGAGGGAGGCTGCTATCTGCCTTTGGATGTTTTGTGTTTGGCTGCCGCGGCCGGAGCGGGGCCGCTTTGAAGATGCCACCTGTCCCTTAAATGATCTTGTTTACTCGGCTGATGCCGGCTATGTCGCCCATCTGCAACCCAGCCCTGCCTGTGAGTCCGAGTTTCCCCAAATGACCGAGGCGGCTTGCTGTCCTGTTTTGCTGGCATCTGGCCGCTTCCAGTCAACACCTGCCGAGGGGCAAGGAAGGGACGGGGAGGAGGGGTGGGTGGGGCGAGAGGGAGAGATCTGACCGGCTATCGGTCGCTTGGACATGACGCCACCCGCTCGCAGTTTCTAAAGCCAGGCCCGTTGGCAGAAAGAAATATGACCATGTTATATTTGTTTGACTTCAGCCGTTTCAAAATTCAAAAATTTCCTGCCGATTTTCGATTTTTTGCGTCAGTCAGCGAGTTATTGTATTGTGATAAATTTTGCAAAGCAGCAGCAATCAGCTCAGATTCATCCTTGAATTTTCGAGAAAAAGCGCTAAAAGGAGTCATGGAACTGCCCTCCCTCCAGCGTGCCCGCTGACCTCCTACTTATGAGCGTCGTGATATAGGGCACGCCTTTTGGGTCATACATTACATTTACGTTTTGGGTCATAGCTTCTAAACCCCACCTGATATCGACGTCAAATCGGAAACCGGAATAGAGAACTCTGTGCTGAACTACATATATCCTGGGTTTCAATTTCGGTAAAGGGCATCAGAAGTATTGGCATAAAACGAAATTCCACGTTTGACCTTCACCTCACTGTGTGAAGTAATTTCAGGTGAAGAAAAATATTTGTGCGTGTTAGGTCAGTTCTTTACCTATACAGTTATGTAAAGTTTTAACTTCTGTCTTAAAACCTTATCTTTGGAAGCGCCAAAAATTGAGTGAGGTATCTCCCAAAAACGTGGCCGGACTCCTATCCTGGGCAAATAAAACTATTAGAGTTCGGCATAAGACGTAGAAGGAATAGATGGAACAGGTGACAAAGTTTGGCGAAATTACTTAGACATTAACATAAGGATGGTAGCGGAGGGAAACGTACGGTTGAATCACCGAAAACAATGAAGCTGTCAGGACGTGAAAACAAACACTGCAAAACTCATAACCGGCCTCCAAGTTTTGACTTAGGTAGTCACAATCGCTCAGCGGTACATCAAACAGCGCGACATATCTCCGGAGGCCGGCTGGTCAATTCAGTCATCCTCCACAACGGGGAGACCATTTACCATTGAGTTACCTCTACTGCGCCCTAACTGACCGCGGCATACGTTTCACATCTATATATGTGACGCCTTGCCAGCTACAGAACACACCGGCACACAAATGCTTCAAAATGGCAACGACGAAGAGCCCTCCGATCGCGGCCAGAAGCAGCATGACACGCTGCCGGGAGAGGAAATGTGAATTATTTCGAAAAACCGATATTTTTTTGTCTCCAGGATCATTCCAATCAGCGGCCAACTTTTTTCACCCGCCACTCAAGACGTCAGCCATTTTGTCTCGTTGAACATTCCAAATAGCCACCATTTTCCTTACCGACCATTTCCAACATCCGTCATCTTGTCTGGTAGGTCATCTGAAACGTCATCCATCGCTTTCCGTCCAGATTTCAAACGTCAGCCATCTTGTTCCGCCAGCCATTTCGAACGTTCACCATCTTATCTAACCGACCATTTCAAATGCCCGCCATCTTGTCTGGCCGGCAAAGTTCAGACGCCGGCCATTTTGCTACTGTGTACCGGACGCCGCCGGTCTGCGCCGGTTGCGGAGGTAGGCAATGAAGACGACGCATGTGCAGAGCACTACGGCCAGGTAGATGTGCAGATGTTTAAACTATTGTTAAACTGAGATCAGAGAAAAGAAGGGATGCCGTTTTTCCGAAAATGGGCTTTGTGGAAAAGCTTATGTCCCTTTAATGAGAAACTGCTTTGCATCCAAGACGCGCGACTCTTCGCCCCCATGGCGGAACACAAACAACTGACACATAATTAACTTCTGCGAGCCATATCGCTGGTACGAGATCCGATCACTGCCTTCATTTCCGCCAACCATTTCAACGAAAAACAACACGATCTGATTAACAGCAGCCGCGTCGGCGGCTTTGAGATGCCATGTGGGCGGTTGGACAACATTTGTCCGAGAGCGCATCAAGCAGCGGTCGCAGCTTCACGAGGACTGGACTGGACTTCACGAGGACTGGGCCGCCGATCCGGCTGACACCCTGCTGGTGCCGTGCGAGCCGCTGGAGCGGCAGACGCAGACACAGCTGGAGGCAATGCTGACCTTCCTGGGCATGGCTCCGGAGCCCAGACGACTGCGGTGCGTCCTCCAGCACGCCAGGGGCATTTCTGCAAGAAACGGCATCCAGCAGCGTCCGGCAGAAGGATGTGCGGCCCCGACATTCGGGCGCTGGTGTGGGGGCATATTTGTCGACCTACATGCTGCTGCGAAGTCGATGGTACGCGGGCCTGCCTCTCGAACTGTGGCCCTCCGCCGACGAGTTCCTTTGGAGGCTGGACGCATTTGACTGGCGTGCCGGTGTCACGGCATAAAACGTGGAACTAATTTTCTCTTCCTATTGAACACTATGTCAGCATGTAGTCTCGTAATAGCAAGATGAACGCTGGCTAGAGCGGCCTGTTTTGTAAGCTGTAACGTTATGTGTACAGTGTGGCACAGGATCAATGTCTTCGGAACATTTCATTACATTACCTCCCTCTTTTCCCTGGATTTTAGCACTTAAGTAGCATGTTACGGCGAAATGTTGCTGCCAGCTTAATGAGCTATAAGTTTGGTGCCATCAGATATTTGAAATGGTTCTCGGAAAAACGCGTCTCTGTTGTGCGCAGGGAGATAGCCAAGGGGGGCATGGGAGGCATGCCCGCCAGAGCCAGTCTCTCTGCACTAGATATAAAGCAATTTTGCACGAATACTGAATACTGGTCTTATATATTTTGGAAAAGCAAACATTATATGTGCTCATGTGGGTTAAATATGAGGTCATTTACATGAAACTGCTACTTTTTCCTGTAAACTTCGTCATATGTCACTGGTATATGATGGATTTTGACATTTGGCCCCCTCCCCTGAGGAGAATCCTGGTTACGTGACTGGTTGTGCGATAATAGTTTTTCAACTTCGGGTATCATTTGTATTCCGGTGTAGCAGTTGAACGACGTTTAAGTTTTCAATAATTATTACCATATGCATTAGCAACGATTTCACTTGGTTTTCACTTTTCCAAGAGTCACTGCCGGTGCCAAACTCAAGAATACATACGAGTTTCGCACGAGGGTACGTCCATAACAAGGTTTCCGAAGCAGAGTTCAGGCAAAACAGTAAAATATGAGTAAATATAAATACGAAAGGACCATGACAACAGATCACAACGGATGAGCCATCTCATGCGTGCATGAAGTTCCAGCGCTGTACAGAGGTGACTGAGTCGCGTCAAGGTCAGGGGCCTCCGAATTCCACACGGCCACAGTTCCTGATCGTATCTCTTTAGCCCGAGACAGACAGGGCAGAGGTGGCTGGGGACCGGCCGGGAATACCCGTGTGATTTCGGCGACTGGCCCAGGTCTTCTGGCAGCGGCGACAGGTGAAGATTGGCCCGGCTCAGCCGAGGAAAATCGTGATAGCCACCACCAGGTGTGCGGTGTCAGCTTTTGGGGAATGTAAAAAAAAAACTGGAAATTACGCAGCGAAACTCGTTTGCTGCTGGCTGGAGACAGGCTGATGGTGGCGCACGGACACAAAATGATTTGTCCCATGCAATATACCTTTCAAGCAATCGCTTTATCAAGATGTTCGAACCGTATTTGCAAAAGGCAATGACACACTAATTTAGGCTTTGAACTGTAAATGAACATCCGAGAAGTCAAGCGTACATTATTTCTCTTTTTCAGCGCACACGAAATTGGGTCCAGTTGGAACCGGACCCAAATTAGGCGTTATGAAGTTTACTCCCCTAAAACGAGCAAAAGTCCCGTATTTCATGTTTTATCTTATTTCAACAAGATCCCAATCGCATCAAGCCATCCGGAGACTGGTCATGCGAAAAGATTTGGCACACTTCTCCGATTACGTCCTCTTTCCGGGAAGATGTCAACATGCAATATGTTCCGAACTTCATGCTACCTGCCCTGTTTACCAAACTGTGGCTAGTCAACCAAGTTCCACAGCGTCGAACTGCAACGTCAAGCCATGCCAGTCACTCGCATCTCTACAGCCCACGGGACTGGTTCCTGGCAGCGGGAAAATGCATTTTCTGATGCTGACTGTGGAGCTCGTGACAGCACTTGTCACATCTCGTAAACTGGCGGTTTAGATTTCTGAAAGGCCAGGGGCTTTTGACACAGCTTGTAGTAACAGGAGTTCGATTTATGAGATCACCTCAGTCACGGGTGATCATTTCTGGAGCCAGTCCATTAAATGTCGCAGCCGTCGGAGTTCTTAGACTGTTGGGAATTAAAGCATACATGAGGAAACTATGTTGCGAATGAATAAAGGAAAGTGTTTTATTTGTTTGCCTGTCAATATTCATTGTCCGGTAACGTAGCTGGTAGGGGCGCTCGCCGGGGCAATTGAACAGGAGTCAAGGAATCGGGACTGACCTCGGAACGACTTTTTCGATCTTGAATTGCCTCTGGAGCTGTTTGGAGCACTCGGTCACCTGATTGGTCGGGGTCACGTGACTCAAGGTAGGGCCAGGGAAGCGGCGAAGACGGGCGAGGAGAATCCCGTCAGGCCATCTCGAGGTAAGATCTACCCACCGCCTTGTCCTATCGTATTGTTCCGCTGCCCTAGTCATCGGCAAAAAGACGAGTCATCGGCAACGACTTCCGCTGTAAGGAGCACTCGTCAGGTCGGCAGGAATGTTATTACAAGCAAGCAGGGGCCCTTTACACTCCATTGGGGCCTCTTTATAAGTCAACGGGGAATCTTTCTACTGTCAAGCAGGGGCCGACGCACGGAGGCCTACGCTCTAGAGGCTAACAAGCACCATTCATGGGCTGGCGTAGCGCCCTCTCCACACAAATAGTGAAACTCCCCACTAGCTAGCAGCGGCCTATAAACGCTCATTCAGACCACCGTACTGTCTTCACAGCACACGTAGCCTTTTTGCATGCTCGGAATGCGTTTTTGATGTTCGTAAGCCTTCTTTAATGCTTAGAGCATTCTTATTCTGCATTGTTTATCTGTTTCTTACAGCGTATAGCGCCCTGAGGGTGTCTCACACTATCCAAAACACTGAGGCCTTCGGCCCCAGGGGTCCGCTCGGCCGCCAGGGGGCCGCTTGGCCTTCAGGAAGGGGAGATGTCCCCTTTGCCATCTGCTGCCCTTGGCCAGTAGTCAAGGCGTGTTAAAATATTTTTTTTTCCTTTAGGCATTTGGTAGTTCGTAAGCTAGCACTACAAAAATATCAAGTTTTTTAATGCAGTTGCATTTTTAAAGTTTTCGATGTATTGGCAGATGAGTAAGTACCCACCCAAGGCTTTTTAAAAACACTCGGGCGTCCCGGAAGTCGGCGCCGCAATAGCAGAAGACCGCGACGCAAAGCACATGAGCTCGGGGAAGGGAATCAAACATCGGCATCCTGATTGAAGGATATTTGAAATCCGAACGTTTTAAAGTTATGTGATTAAGCAATGTCGCAAATAAGTGTCAGTCTGATTACCTTCACTTGCATGACTGCCAGTAATTCGGATGTTTCAATCCATGCAGGTTTCATTGCACGGAAAGGGTATATTGCATACATACAGTTTCGCATGCTCAAGGCAGGTAAATAAAGTACCAGTAGCACTTGCCCCTGTGCCCATGGAATGCACCACATTTAAAAGGTTCGAGGATGGGCCGGCCAAGGGCTGGCTGCGGCTCCCGACGCAGCTGTTGGTAAATGGCAGCTATACAAATCAGATAATGGCCTGTTACATAAAAGTCACACATCTAATTTCTCAGATTTGTTTAATATATACGCCGAAACTTTGAGTTAAAGACACGGCAATTTTCGCGCCGGCTGTCAGCGGGCACCGCAGTCGTAGGCAGTAAGAAATTAACGGGAACTAATTGTAGCGTGCCTCTATTTTCGCAACATAAGCTTATCCATGTAAATTTTCGATCTTAGTGGTTCCTGTGATGGTTTCTCATGACTAAACTTTGGAAAAATCTATCAGTTACCAATCTACACAACTGGCGGAGCTTTTATTCGAGAGAGCCTGTTTATTTCCAAAATATGCAATTTTTTTAAAAACTTTTTGAGGTTCTTGGTATTACTTACGTCCGTGCAAGCAAGTTTTGCCATTTTCTACCCATTCTGAGCACTTCATCGCTGATTTTTTGACGGTGGTATATTTTGGCTCACGACATTAATTCGTGACCTGACCTCAGGTCAATGGCTGGAAGTCATTGATACTTTGCCCAATGACGGTAACTAGAGGTCTGCTTCACTCAACATTAAAAAAGTTATTAAAAACTCCGCCAGCTTCCGAAAAACGACATGCCTTAAAAATGGGCTTGACCTTAGGTCAATGACCCGGAAAATTCTGACAAATCTGAGGTAGCAGATTTGTTGTATCTATCCTGCCGGGAATAGGGTTAATCCTATTCCAAGAACCCATTTTTAGAGCAGAACCTTGCCGCGGAAAAGTTTTTTCCTTCGTGTCTTTATTTCTCAGGAGCAAACCATTCTTTTTTGCCACGAGACCGCTTAAACGGATTATTGGGACCAGATCTACAATTCTACGGGTTCGGAAATCTTTAACCCTATTCCCGACAGGGGGGGCGGAATCCGCCCCCTCGGGTTTTTTGCTTGCCAATTCTAGGCTTTTTAACGCAGCTTCACAAAACTTGGCGACTTTTCCTAGCTTTTCTTTCTACGTGCTGTGACAAAATTTCGAAACTGTATTTTGCTCAGGGGCGGAGCCAGGCAACGTTTTTGGGAGGCACGTCATGCCATTTTTGGCCATGTTAAGGGTAAAATAAAAATGTCTGCCAAAAACAGAGTTTTTAAGATAGAACTTAAAACTTTATATGGATGTAGAGCTAAATAGTTGGGCAATGTGAAGATATAGTTTTGTCTTCCTGAGGTCATTTTACAAGGTCAGGTCAAGGTCAAAAGTCAAAATTTGTTTTTTACGCTATAATTTCAGCGCCGTTTTTTCAAATGCCAAACCCAGGATATAATGACATAGAACGGTGCCTTCTACTTGTGTACCAAGTTTTAGCTTGATATCAGGTCGGGTCACGGAGCTATGACCTAAAATGTCCGTGCGCGTACCCTATATCGCAATAGCCATAGAACGAAATTTTTGAAATAGAGTGAATTCAAATGATTGATTACGTTTAAGGATAATATTAAATGCACACGAGATGATTCCAAGTCACCCCAAGGTCACTGGAGGTCATTTAAGGTCATATGTCACAAGTTGATCTGAGGAACGTGTGACCATGACAGTTCCCCCTTTTTCATGTCCCTGGCACCGCCTATGCTAACATTATACAAGCATTGTAATGCGATTTGTACTTCTTTAGTATAACAGGACTAGCAGAAGCCAAAAAAGGGTGTTTGCCTGTTTTGTTCATTCAGTTGTTAGAAAACTAATCCCCTTATTTTTGAAACCCTGTGAACGCCCATGAATTTTCTCAAAATTTCAAATTTGTGCACCCATGGTAAAAGTCCTATCTATAATCTCTCGATTCATGCCAGTTTCATCGAAATCGGTTGATAAACAACGGAGTTTTAAGAAGTCCAAAAGTACCCCCATTTTGACATTTTTGCCCCCCTGTATCCACAAATTTCAAAATTTTGAAAATTTCTTTTTATAAAAATGTAGTTCACGTCACGGCAAATCGATTGCCGTTTGTTGCGATGAAATCGGACAAGTAGTTCTCGAGATCTCAGGGGGGGGTCGAATCCGCCCCCCCAGCCGGGAATCGGCCACCGTCTAGCCCTCCGGGAATAGGGTTAATGGCGTTGCCGGGAACAGGAGAAAAGTTGTGTAGCATTCTCATTGTTCGCCGTTGCATTGAAAGTTGTTGGCAGCAAGTCCTCATAAACAAATGGACATGGGATCCAAGGATCTGCGATAGAAATTCAAGACCAGCATGCTGGCACACGTTTATGAATGGCGCTTCCAGAGGCCATTAATGTAGCGCGGTTATCACTGCATTAGCTCCCTGGTGATAGCAAATACCTATATATCCGGGTAACAACTTACCTAAATCCCACTGCTTCAGGTATGATAGCATCCTTGGCAGCAACCAACTCGGAATATGTCCTCAAAACTTGAGCACGGTAGGCTCAACTGTGCAACACCAGTTCTGGCAGAGGCAGTCCCAGGAGACCTTTACTTTCACACAACATTCCCGGGATTCTAGAAAACTCAGCGTGAACAACTAATCCAGGTTAGATTCATGGCACTGGTATGGTTTACACAATTTACTGAATTTAATCAGTCCATTTTGTATTCTCCAACCCAGCTGACAAAAAGACGCATTATTCAGAGAGATTTTCATGTATGGTAAATTTGTCAGTCCCGCGAAGTTCCAATATATACTAAGAGGTTCGAATGCATGGAACTTCAGGTCTATGAAAGAAATCTTGCTGGTCCCCAGAAACCCCATACAAGCAGCATGGCCTGCACCAAAATATGTCAGATGTTACATTCCAAACATGCCACAATTGCAGCACACCATCATTTGTAATGTTTTAAAATTTCAGCACAGTCCTGCCAAGATTTGGGTATACATTCCAACCAATGTTATTTGGTTGCAAAATCCCTGTTTTGTGCAACAAAAAATGGACGACCTAGACGGTTTTAATGAGTCTTGCCATTGTTTGTTCTGTGAAAAACAGTACGGTAGGGTCTGCTTTAGGTTGTTTATGGTGGGTGTTGGTATCCAGGATACTGGTGTTTGGCTTCGTTTCCCAGCCAAAAAAGACATGGAGACAGAACAGTCTCTCTGCAGCACATTATCTTTATATTCCCAGGGTTAGAGTAGATTAAGTTAGGTTAGATTTTGCAAGCATTCCGCCCAAAAAAAGTCCTTAATCAGCAAACCAAAATTAACCCGCGCACGACCGTCGGTTCGTCTCGAACATGGGCGACTGGGGGGGGGGGGCAGTTGACTGCCCCCTTACTCACGAATGGTTGGTCGCACGGTAAAAATAAGCATACCATTGGAAAGCCTGTGACAAGTAGAGCTCGAAGCTGGTCTCATTTTTAGTTTTAGATAATATGCAAGCCAATTTACTCCCTATATATGCGTTCTCATAGCCGACTGCATGAGACCGAGAAATGGCCTGAATCTCAAGGGCTGTGACTAATAACGCATAGGTAAAGGCACCAGCGCACAAGTAAAGGTCCGCGGATGCCGATACACGTCTAATTTCCCAGCTTTGTTCAATATGTACGCCGAAACGTTGAGTTAAAGACACCGTAATTCCCCTGCCAGCTGTCAGTGTGCGCCGCTGTCGTATGCGGTACCAAGTTGACGGGAACTTATTTTGGCGTTCCTTTATTTTCGCGAAAAAAGACGATCTATGTCAATCTAATTGATCTTTGTGGTTCTTGTGATGGTTTCCCATGGTTAAAGTTGGGAAAGGTTCAGTAGTTACAAATCTGCAAAGTTGGCGGAGTTTTAATCGCGAGAGCCCGTTGATTTCCAAAATATGCTACTTTTTCAAACTTTTCGAGGTTCCTGGTATTAATTACGTCTGTGCAAGCTAGTTCTGCCATTTTCTACCCATTCTGAGTAATTCATCGTCGATTTTGACGGCGGTACATTTTGGCCCACTACAGTTATTCGTGACCTGACCTCAGGTCAATGGCTGTAAGTCACTGATACTTTGCCCAATGACGGTAACTAAATGTATGCTTCACTCCACACTAAAAATGTTATGGAATATTCCATCAATTTCCGAAAAAAACGGCGATATGTCTTAAAAATGGGCTTAAGCTTAGGTCAATGACCCGGAAAATTCTGAAAAATCTGAGATAGCAGATTTGTTGCATCTATCACGATCACTAATCCCTGAAAGTATTATTGAGATATCTTGTTTTGCGAAAAAGTTAGAGGGCTCTAAACTTTTTTGGACATAGGTCTGTTTGACCTGACCTAGGTCAGGCGCCTGACGTGAGCTGAGGTCAAAATTTTGACACGAGATGTAGAATTGATTGGAGCAGAAGGTACAGAAAGTTTCGTGACTCTGTGTTTGTTGGTTCTCTCGCAATCCCAGAAAAATCCTCAGGGGGGCAGTCAACTGCCCCCCAGTCGCGGACGGGTTAAGATGCATTCATGGGCGAGAGGCAACAACATTATTTGCTTTGGCATCTGCATGTGCACTGGGTGCCAGAAATCCATAGACGTAACTCAATAAGAGGAAAATGTTATAGATTTCTGTATTTCTTCTGCCATATAGTTCCACAGCTTAAAGTCATAAAAGCCATTCGGACAGACCAAAACAATTCTTTGAGGTGAAAAAGCGGGTTCATTGAAACAATCTGAAGCTCCAACTCCTTGTCAGTAAAAGGTATTAAACGCATTCTACATAATACATAGAGCAGCACTGGCTGCTGCTGCTGCTGCTGCTGCACGACCTATTGGCCGTTGTCCCTCGTAATGACGGCACCTCGTGAATACATTATGGGCCCTGTATGACCACGGAGTCGGTACACCCCTAAGTCCTAACAGACTATTTAATAGTCCTAGCCCTAAAGGCCCGAATAAACTTATTCGTAACTACGCCTTACCCTCCCGACCACGGGCTCCCACCAACTCCCTCCCGACCGTTACGTGACTGGCGACAGAGCCCTGCCAGGTGTCTCCCAGGCCGGCGGCGCAGTCGCAGAGGGTACCGTGTAACAAAGATCACGTCACAGCTTTAGAGTTCCCCTATCTGAAAATCTGAAAATTTCAGTGTTTTCTAAATTTCTCTAAATCTTAGAGATTTCCCTCCAAAAGTCTTCGGCTTCTGAAGACCTTTTAAGGCTACCAGATGCTTTCAACCCTAGTTCCCAGCGTCGGCGCCGAAGGGAATTAGACAAAGGCGTCTGATTTATTAATGCCTTTAACGCCTTAACGTGTTGATTGATATACTTACGGCCATTAAGGCCTTAAGTCTATCAATCATGCCTCATTGTCGCTAGATGCACCATATCCCTGATGTTAAACAATACCTCTTTTTCGAACCTTGACCCGGCACCGCCTTGGAGTGTCAAATAGGGCATCGCCTTCGGTTTGTCTTAAATAACTGCTGAACCGTTAAAGTCAGCCCAACCAAATTTTCCGTACATCTTCAACAATCAATTCTACACATTTTGACATCAAAATCATTTTCATGCTGGGGCAGGTCCTGAAGATATGACGTTGTAAGGCTGTTTTTGCCTGTTCTGGTGGTAGCGCGAACATGCTTCGTTTTTTTCTCATAGTATTTGTGAGTATAATGCATGGATTATTTGGATCTGCATAGGAAACGGTCCCCAATGCATATATAGTCGTGACATGCCAACATTGGAGGTCATGCTAGACCACATGTATGACGGCAGTTGGACTGACTCGCATTGTGGTTGGTAAAAGTTGTTGCCGCTAACTTTCCCCATCGTGTAAGTCAGACAGGCAAATCAATATGTAGCAAAACTCACCGAATGCAACGTGAGGTCATGTGAGGTCAGGTCACGTCATAGGTAGATGCCAAAATGAAATGAAATGCAGTATTGCCTGTGGAAGATCGTCCAGTGGCAGCGAACAGCAGTTACTGTTTGTATACAAGCCAGAAAAGGATAAATGATTGTTTGCCCTGACCTGGCTTGACCTTGGCCCGCCAAAGCACAGACAGGACATATTTAATTATCACGAGTTGTCATTTAAATTCTGTAGTCGACGCAGTTAAGTATCGCAGCGAGTAATGTTTCCTCTTTGTCAGGAAGACTAATGCAGCGTTATCTCACCTGACGCAGACTGAGCTTCACTGTATGAAACGCAGACCATGCAAAACTGATCATAAGAAGGTTTCACTTTCATTTTTGTCAATAGTAGATCAATACGGCTGCAAGTAAGCATCGATCTTTGGCGTACATAGTAAGACCAATATTTTGCCTGGCCTAGGTTGACGTTGACCTGGCATTTTGTTTTTAATTTTGGCATGCATTTGATACAAAAGATTGCGGCCTTTCGTTTGATACCCAGTTGAAGGCTATAAGACCACTACTACCGATGATATGAGGTGCAAACCAATGTAAGTTTTTCCGACGTCGTGTTACGCGTTTTATGTGGCCTGTGACGTCATCAGTCACAAAACCAGGGCTAACATAGTATTTTCTGAATCGCCAGACTCAGGGCTATCGATTGCTTGTAGACCGGTTCAGATCCGACGGTTGGATCCTGAGATAGTGGGGGTGCCCTTTTTCACACACCCCAGTCGGTCGCGGGTACCAAATACGTCAGGCAGTTTTGCGTTACATTAGCTTACACCCACGGGAACTTTTAAGCTCTTGCATCCGCCTTACATCAGCCAGTTCTTTGAATTCTGTGCGCTCTCACACCCGCTCATTGATGAAAGCTCAGTCTTTCCAGAATATTCCGATTGCAAAACACCTCCTGATTGGTTTCAGATCGTGTCATACTCGCACCGCTCCATTTCATCATTTCCGTTCGTTGGTAGTATATAAGCAGGGCCGGTTTTTGCTCAGTATCTATTTATCGGCTCAACATGTGGCGGATCCCGTGACATTGGTGACGCAGTGAAGTGCTAGTGCTGCGAGTGGTCAGTGTTTGACGTCAAGATAATAAGCAGTGAAAGTGGAAGCTCTCTGTGTCTGGCGAATGAACGAAGACCTCATTGGCAAGGCGAACTTGCAAAAAGAGAAGTATTGAACAAAGAGAGATATTGGCTCAGACGAGGTCGCCAATAGTCAAACTATCACGCCAAGCAGAAAACTGCTCCACACCGTTCACGGCACCGCGGACGCCACGTGGCTAAGCTGGCGGCGCCTGACATCCTCGCAGTGGAGCCGTCCGCCAGGCTACAACCGGCCGCCGGGAAACGTGGCACCGGTAGACTCTGTCCACGCCGTTGCCACAGTGATGCGCCGGATATGCTGTGACCCCACAGGTCGAGTGCATTGCAGGTTGTCGTCCTCCTGCCGGGCCCCTGCCGGGTGCCTCCGCCGCGGACAGACAGGGAGGTCCTGGCGGGGGTACGAGAACACCATGTCTCATGCTAAACAGACAGCAAAGTGCTTAATTTCACGTATGCAGATCACCAGCGGTGAGGACCGGGTCTGCATTCAAGGCCGGCGTCAGCCGCAGCCCGGAGACAGGGGGCCGGAGTCGGCAGCGATCTTGCGGGAAGGAAGTTATAGTCAGTCGGCAGTGCAGCTAAAACACTTCAGCAAGTTGCCTAGTGTTGTCTACGTAATACTCATAGTTCTGCTGACAGTCTAGTCTCTTGAAGACTGGAGTCCTGCTAGGGTCTGGTCTTCGTCAGCGACGATTGACCATTCTTGCGCAGTTTTGAAATACATTTGATCCTAACGGTTGCTGGGGCGATGTTAGGAATCGAGGCCCTTGCTAAGCACCGCCTGTCGCGTAGACTCGAGCTCCTACACCCGATCGAGCGATTCCGGGTAACGGCTGCTTTTGTGGCGAAAGCGACACAGGAGAAGATTCCGTTCAGTTGCACTACGCAAACGCACCACAACCTCTGCCTCCTATAGGTGGACGGGCTGTCCCCGATCGTTCTTTTTTGCGTCCGCCTGCGTGCTCTCCTTTTCCGACCGGCGGTAAATCACGATATTGGTAAAAAAGTATAAGGACAATAACTAAATTCCGCTTCGCCGTCGCAGCATCGAGGTCAGAATGACAATTTTGTGGACGGTCTATACACACGGTTCATTGTTCTGCTTGAAGGCAACAAGCAAACGTATTCAGAATCGCGCTAAATATAACATGTTTAAAAACAACCAAATTCTCGTAAAGAATATTCGAAAACCCGTTGCAAGCCCTTACCTTGTGAGAGCCAATTGTGGTGCTGCAGGTCCAGCTTCGATTTCCGGCCGCTCAGGTGCTGTGACTCGATTCAGGCGTAACAGCACAAGGAAAACGATAATCTATTACCACATCGCTTGGCTACACTCACACGGTGTTCTACATTTTGTCGGAAAGGAAGAGGATGGCACTGAAAAGATCTCTTCCCAGGGCCATCCGACGGCTGCTGAGCACTAAGTCCGCCCGCGAAAACACGCGCTCTGCAGGCGTGCTGCAACCTGAAACCGCCAAATACTTCTTTGCCAGCGGCACCAGCCATTGACAGCTGGGCTGGTTTGTCTTCCACCATTGCATGGCAGATGCGTCTTTTTGAACCTTTTCTTACTGGAAGCTAAATATTTCCGTCGCAAGTGATCCAGTGTCATCGTCCTTTGAACTAGAGGATGATTCCATCATAAGACTTTTTTACTGTCTTCCCCGCAGAGTCCGTGTTTGCAGCTACCGGGACCGATCGGGTGGAAGGAGTACTTTCAGTTTCGTTTTTTTACACTCTATAGAACACTTGTTCTTTTTCTCTCTTGTTAGCGCAAATGACCTGAAGTACCTTGACTCTAACACGGTTGCTCTGGCCAGAACATCTCTGTTCAAACTGAGGGCAGTGCGGCGCCTGAAGTTGTCCACCATAGTGCTCTTGGTAGTCACCATGTAATTAAGGTACATGTAATTAAGGTCATTTTTTCACTTCCATGTGTTTTTCGATCTGTTTGACCAGTGGAGGGCCAACTGAGACCGTTTAATATTTGCCTCCTCACAGCCGAGTCGTTGACTCCTCGAATGGTTCTAGAAAAGAGACCAGTTTGTCGATTCGTTCGGCTTTTTTTCGCCAATCACCAATGACGGCTCTCCGATCTCATCCAAGCAGTCGTTAACGCACTGCACGTTTATTAAGCCTGTGCTGTTAGAGGTAACGCACCATGGATCATCCGGGCCACTTGCCCTGTGTACAGAGACCTGCTCAATTTCGTCGGCTCTGATTATGGATTTAACTATAGCAAGGGCACTGGTCCATCTCGTCGTTACTTCTTGCTTCAGTCACTGCGTTTTCAAGTTCCGTTTCGCTGCTGTTTTGCCAATTCATGCTTCGTTTTATAGCCCTTTGTGACCTCTTAGTTATTTTCTCATCTTGTCAATCATGGTGGCTGCAGCAAGGCTCGCTGTTAGTCCTTGGCTGATCGTTGACTGAGTCAGATGGGTTATGCATCATTTATTTTCTGGAATCGGGTACGTTGCTCTCACTTTGTTCTTACTGTCCGTTACGTGAACACTTTGTTCTTCACTCTAAACTCGTCTTCCACTTTTCTTTTCATAGCCCTATAGTTTTCTGCCATATGTGATTCTTTCATTCCGTTCACGCCGAAACTTGAGGACTTGAGGGTCCTCGTCGACGTAGTGGATATTAACGTTCGCAAGGCTAGCAGCGCTTTTGCTGGACGATCCATCGGTTGTTGTCATCGTCTCAACATTTTTCAGTTCATCTTTCAGGTGTTCAGCCTCTGTTTCAGGGAATTCGTCAATGTAGCTGACTACCGAAATGCGATGAGGAATTTCGTACTCGGGAAAAACAACTGAGCAAAATCACGCAAGCCCAACATTGTCTGTGCGCCGGTTGTTTCGAAAGATGCACTTTGCGACTGCGCGAGTAGCATTTTTCTATTTCCCAGAATTTCTTCCCATTTCTTTGGATGGTTTTTAACAGGTGCCGAGGATTGCCAAGAAACGCTTGGAAGCTTGGTTTGTTTCTGCCTTTCTTCACGCCTTTGTTTCAGCTCTGGATGTTTCATTACTGATTAATGATTCATTTAACATACATTCATTAATGATTAGCCATGTTTGCTGTTTGTTTATACTTGAGCACTTTTTCTAAATATTTTGCATGTCACTTTCGTTCTTTCGACGACATCTGATCCAGCAACAACAAAACCGACATGCTCACAAACCAAGCTCCTGCTGGTGTTTTTGGAGAGGCCAACATACGTTGGTTCTTTTCCGTTTTGTTAAGACCAAAGCGTCAAACTGATCTTTTCGAATCTCTGTAAAGAAAAAAAAACGAGAGGAGAGCTTATGTTGTCATGATTTTCATGGAGACATCATGAAGACACGTGTTTTACCACTCTCGTAGACAAGTT
This sequence comes from Capitulum mitella, assembly GCA_030062745.1. Classification (NCBI taxonomy): domain Eukaryota; kingdom Metazoa; phylum Arthropoda; class Thecostraca; order Pollicipedomorpha; family Pollicipedidae; genus Capitulum; species Capitulum mitella. Next base: position 102,317 of record CP099853.1, on the reverse strand, counting down.
AAATATCTATGAACAGCATCAACTTTCCCATTTGGCGGAGACCGCAGAAAAAAGCGTGTGAACGCGGAGCACTCCCGGAATCTCAGATGGAAACAATAAGCGAGCAACAGTATTTACAGCGCACGGTAAACTCAAACTACAGAATTGTACCGTTAATTCGGAATTGCGTAATCAGACCATGGGATCAGAATTCCAAGCCCGTGTACCACGGTCTGCTTAGATCGAAATCTGATTGGAAAACACCCTGGAAAAACATTTTAACTGAATTCATGAAAATAGCCACCAGAAACGAATGCACTCACAGTCACCGTTCGCACTGCTAACCAAACTAATCAAGCCCAGATTGAGCACACAGAGAATGCTAAAAACAGACTGCTACTGAAGATGGAGTGGTATCTGTCCTCCACTTTTCGATGACGTCATATCGCTGTCACAGTGCATTTTGTGCTAATGTGTGTAATGTAAATTGCAATACATTTTTCGTATAGCAAATCAGCATAGGTGCTGAAATCCATTGCTCGCATAGTCTGTTTTAGTATTTGAAAGCCCGACGATTTTCGCTGGATTAGTCTCAACATATTTTTCTTCTGGTACTTTGCTATAGTGGGCGATGTAAATAGATGTAAGTTCTTGCCTTTACCTTCCTGTACCGTCCAGTTCCACTCACTGACTGATACCGACTCGGAGCTTCTTCCAGTCGTAGCCAGAGCTGCACACACCACGAGCGTCAGATTACTTGCGGGGCTTCGCGTCACCCCACGAAACGTGAGGAGCGGAACAGAGCCATAGTGAGGAAGAGCGGGAAATATTTTAGTGTCACTGCCGCGTTTTGTTCTCAGCCATAAAGAAGCCACAAACACGCAAGCTATGCTCTGCCTGGTTAGCATTCTGCTTGGTTATGTATAATTTGGTCCATATTCCTCAGATTCTGCACCGAAATGCAGGAAAGTATACGAATGCTAACCTGACTTTCGAATATTCGGCGAACATTCAGATGACAAAATACCCAACCAAAAATTCGCTGAATATTCGAATATTGGACTCAAGATTCGAATATTTGCCGAATCCAAATATTTGGCCGAATATTCGAATTATCCGAATCCGAATCCTAAGCTCTAAATTGCTTACCCAACACTCTGCCTTGCTGTACCAGACGTAGTTATAAACGGCAGCGACGATTGTTTTGAGAAACGACACCAATGTATTTCGACCTATTCAAGTAAAGCACGCCTGCGCAGAAATTCGTGCAACCGCAACGGCACTTGCGTGAAACCTGATGGATGCCTTCATAATTTCGCTGTTCGCCACCTGCTGTCAGCTTCAACATCACTGAGGCTAATGATACTCTAACACGTCTTATCGGTGATTTTAGTGCCGAAAAGAAAATGGGGTAAACAGATTCAACCTAGGCTGGCAGCCAGCGTCGTTAACCGGTAAAATATGAACAGACGGGGGAGAGTTGGCAAGAATGAATGATACATACGCTTTGATTAATAAAAATGTTCACTTCAGTCGGACGTGTATGGCCAAAAAATCACAATCTGAGTAGACACACTGCCTTTAATGGAGGACCTTGCTCCACGACTCGGCGTGACACAATTTTACGTGGAGGGTGGTGGGAAAAGCAGTTGGTGGGTGGTAATGGAGTAAATAAGTTCCGATTACGGCTACTATGTGGTAAGCTGATTTAAGTGGTTAATGTTATGGGCCTGAGAATATAACTGCATTTCATTTTTAAACATATGTTAGGTTGTTGGGGCCCAAATCGTACTGTGGGAGCCCATTTCCATTCCGTGGGTGTCGGGGCACCCACAGATAGATAGAAAACCACACCCCTGCTTACAGCCAGGAAGCTCAGGAGACCCGGAACAAACACAACAGGCCGTACAGACTGAAACAAGCGCGGAAAACGTCCCGCAAAGACACCATAAGGGAGCAGTTTAACTACCTGTGCATTACCAGTAATCCTGTGGTCAGCAAAATTATTCATTGCAAGGTAGATACCAAACAGCGCGCACGATCCACTTTGGTAGTATGGAAAAACACGAAAGACGAGGATCTGAGGGTACTGTTGGAATCTAATAAAGGCCAATCGTCTTCATATGACTCTGACACTAGTTCCACTTCTGCCTCTGATGATGCATCGAATGACATGTAAAATAGCGAAGCAGGTCTGGTAGAGACTGACGAGCACGTGTCATGCAGCTTGCCCATGACCTATGAACAGTAGAACGGCCCCATACTATGAACAGTGGTTCAGAAATGTCCTATAAGACCAGTTCTGGGGGGCGTTATTACTTTTGCTAGTGTATGGTCCGCACTACGTGTGTGCAGTGTGTCGTGACGTCACAGATTCGTTGAAGGTTATAGTTTCTTTCATTCAAAGTACGCCATTCTTATGTCGCATGGGTTGATATCAGCAGCAGTGTCAGCAACATTACGTTTAAGTACCTAAAGGTTACCAACAATATGGCTTTTTATAGCCGTCGAGATGGTGGAACACAATACAAAAGGGTTTCTGACTGTTCAGAATAGAAGGAAAGTGTTTTTGACATGACAATCGTTATTTCTGCGCCTTCGAAGTACGACATGCTGTTTCGGAATGTGCTCTGCCAAGAAAATACACACAAACGTAAATATTTAAAAATAAAGTCATTGATCTAGGATGACCTTGAGAAGGTCCGTCATCAATGATAGTAACAAATGAAACATACAAGAGACCTCATATTACCAAGTTTCAGCCCATAGAGAATTTATTAGTGAAAAAGTAAGCGAATATATCATGTCAGTCTTTGCAACTGATAACTCGACCTCCTTTGACCTCGTGTGGAGGCATATGATGCAGCTTTGATCCGCAACGTCTGGCGCACATCCAGTCCGGAACAATGTAAGGATTCATCTGCCGTTTATCTGATGTTGGTAGCTTCGTTCGTTCAGGAGCCGTTTTGATTTGATTTTTGGCCGTTTTGAAGCCGACCTGAAGCACTGCGGCGGCCGTTTGTTCCTGGCCACGGCCGCCCCGGCTCCGGCCGGCCGGCGCGTCCGGCTCCCGTCCCGTCCGCCGAGCCTGCCGTAACGCCGTGCTCCAAGATGACGTCGCTGTCGGCGGCGGCGTTCGCTGCGTACCTCATACCGGCCCGGCTGAAGTCCAGCACGATCGATTGACACAGGGGCTCTGTCGTGTTTTTCCCGTCATCTTCACCTCTTGCTTTCTTCGTGAGGGATTGTTGTTTTCATGTTCACGAGACGTTACTTTTTTAGCAAATTCATCACAGCCTTTGACATATATAAATAGAACGGCGCACGCTATCACTGCAATGGTGAGCTAGCACGCGATCGCACAAAATGCCTTTTTCTGCCCTGAGGCCAAATCTAACGGGCGGTGGAAATCCGATTCCAGGCAGCTTATCACCGTTGTCAAGCCCGTGTTGGCCCGTGCACAGACGGGTACGCTCTTGGTGACAGACGCTGTGAGGTATTGCCGGGGACACAAACTCCGGCCGGCGGCGACGTCACGCGGCGGTGACGTGCCTGCCGGCAACGCCGCCTGTGAGGCGGATCATGCTCAGACCGAGGCGGTCGATGATTGGGATGATTGGCCCTCGTCGGTGGCCTGGCTGGTCTGGAGAACGGGCGTTGATGGTACTGCTGATGTCCGAGGGTCCTGCTGGGGCTACTGCGGTCTTATCTCGGGTGGCGGTGATTGGCTGTTTTGGCGCATTTTGTACAGCTTCACCGTCAGCACCTTCACGTCCTCCGAAACATTTTGCAGGTCCTCTTGCAGCTTGCTGGCTGGCGGCTTTGTCCCTCCAACTGCGACCAGACCACGAGTTCATTTTTGTCACTCATGGCGTCCACAGCTCCATGGCGATGTTTACGGCCTCGTCCAGTGTCCTTGAGGCTCGTCGGATCAAAGCTGTCCTAATACGTACAGCTTTCACTCCGTTCCTCGATGAGTTTATCAGCAAGCTTTGTACTACAGGAAGTCCTATGTCTGTGCCGAAAGCCTCGGATACCAGGCGATCAGCCTTTTCACCGTACTGTTGGATATTTTGATGGTCTCACTAAGTCAAATGACGCAATTTCTAATAGACATCGCGACCATCGCGCGATACCGAAATCTTACGTTATGGTGTTCCTAAGAGTTCCTCAATCTGGACACAGTTTTTTTAAGACAGCAGAATTAGGCAAATGTTCTGCCGGGTAGCTCAAGGTGTGGCGCCCGAACCGTGAGACCGGAGACCGGTCAGCAGCGATCCCATTGCCGTTGGCCCGTTGCTGGAGGTGGTATCATGTTCAGCTGACGCACAGCCTGGAGGTGGAGAGTGTTCTGCACGGGGTCACGATCGATGAGGCCACGAAGCTGAGGCGTCACAATTACAGCACGGTGGTGAACTTCTGTGATATGGTTGCCGACCCGAAGAAGTCTTACAAAACACGGAAAGCCGACATTGAGTCGGCGCAGAAACGATTCAACGCGAGCTCCAGCAGCGAAGATCACACCGAGGAGGAGCGGGCGCTGGCCGCCGCCGACCCAGAGCCAGGGTCAGCCGGCAGCAGTTCCAGCGAGAGCGACGAGGAGGACGAGCACCCGGTCGGTCCGACCGAAGGGGAGCAGTCGTCGCCAGCGGCTGCCAGTCCCCCGGCCTAACCTCGTCGCCCTCGGCCAAGTCTGACTTCCCCAGTGTGCTCAGCCACGCCGCCGCCGCCAGGGCTTCGTCATGGGAGACAGCAACGGCGTGGTGGACGCGGCGTTGCGGCACCTCTGGATACGGCAAAACTCCGAAACTCGCGTGACCTGATCTTGTCCACACTGGGTTGAAGAATTGTTAACGTCGCTTTCAACAGCACGCTTCGTCTTTGGCACTCTGTGATGAAGTTGGAAACGACTCACGCTTTCTTGAGTCTAAACAGATCTTGTGTTTCTTAAACATGCTAACCTGGACGCTGTTTGGCCACCTCGCTACCTATGGAAAACAACCTCGTCATGGGCGCAAAAAGACCTCTGTAGTCGGCGCGCCCTGAAACATCAATAAACTGGAACAACAGAAGCCCCCAGCGACCGCCGTGGCGGCCAACCGTGGTCCCCGGCCGAGGTGGCCACTGTGGACCTGGCACTTGAGCAGGGCCTCGGCGGGCCTGTCGCCGGCTAGTCCATCAGGTCGCGGGTCACCGCCTTCCTGGCCGACCGGCCGGGATGGAATATTTCCAGGAGTGTCCTTCAATTCGTCAGGGTGCTGGCCAGGGCGGCCGCCAAGTAGCCAGCGAGTAATGCGGCAGACTGCCGCCGCCGTGGGGGAATCGGCGGTCGCCTTGATTCCCCATGGGAGGAGCCGTCCCCAGTGGCCCCAGCCGGCTACGTGCCGGCTACGTCGGTTCGGGGCACGACTGGGGAATGTATGTATTAGTGGTAAATAGGTAGGACTCTCTCGATGGGCACCACCTTTACGTGGTGGGAGGGACTGCACGCTCCCGAGTGGCCACTGAGGTGCCAGACTAAGAGTGCCCAAATTATGTCCTTAGTAATACACGCCGACATTATGACGGCTGACATAGCTGATATCTCAGCTGCTAGCCGTAGCTTGTATGCAGCACGCAGGTCCTGGGACAGCCAGAGCGCGGCTGGTTCCGCGTTGTCTCCGTCCTTATCTCTTATTTTCTCGCGCCCCATGAGTGACCAGCATGACGTCCAGTTGTTTGCCACAGTCTGAGCTCTGCGCTGCCAAGCAACGCTCTCGGGTACTTGCCGGAAATTGCCTAATCAAAGCCGCATGACCAGTCTGGGCGCATCAGGCCATGCGCCATGAAGTACTACGAAGCGTGTTCCATCAGCTGGCAAAGAAAAAGATCTGCGCCGGCAGGAGCGACGTTGGCGCCCTCTGCGAAGCCCCATGTGAACCTCGAGCCACATGGCCAACACCAGACTGCTCGCTGCTGAGGGGTCTCGGACGGGCTTGAGATCGCCGTGACCGACGAGATCCTGCCCAGCCCGGGGCGCCAGCGGGCATTCCAGTGGTCTGGGGCCGACGGAGGACTGCCGTTGGTGTAGCTTAACCGCGCAGTCGACATCTTGTCAACGTCCCGCGCCTGACTTTACGGCAGGCTCGAGACGCCTCCAGGCGAGCGGAGTCCTACGGTGGCGCCACCTTTAGCCAGCAGAGGAACGCCGGCGGTCAAGAGCACCCGGGGCCGAGATCTCGCCACGGAGTAAGGATCGGTCTTATAAACGCTCAGTCAGCTATCCCGAATGCCGATCTGGTTAACAATCTCCTTGACGCAGAGCGTCTCGATCTGCTGTGCGTCTCGGAGACCTGGCTTACCACCTGAAACGCTGACACTTTTTACAGTGTTTCCGGGCTACGCTACGGCTAGAAGAGAACGGACTTCTTCGACTGAAGGCCATCGAGTACGAGATGAAGGAGTAGCCATCATTCACAGTAAAGAGATCCCTGTCGCTGCAGACACTTGCGACCAGCCTGCTGGAGACACTGTCCTTCGACCGCCGAGGGTTCTGGGGTAAGTTCAGAGTTCTTCCTGACGGCTTCCGACTCCGACACTAGCGACCAGCCTGCTGGAGACACTGTCCTTCGACCGCCGAGGGTCCTGGGGTAAGTTCAGAGTTCTTCCTGACGGCTTCCGACTCCGACACTAGCGACCAGCCTGCTGGAGACACTGTCCTTCGACGCCGAGGGTCTGGGAAGTTCAGAGTTCTTCCTGACGGCTTCCGACTCGAGACCCACAACCCAAACGACAACGACAAGAGAACAGCCGATCAGAGAGGACCGCTCCAACGAGTTCCTCTTGCCGGTGGGCTCTCGAATCGCAGCCGACCTGAGGGATGACGTCACTGGCGTCTCGCGGCCGCCCACCGCCAGCTCAACGGCCTTCCAGCTCCGACCTGCCACCCCACTGGAGCTGGCGAGAGCTATGAGACGCATGAATTCTTCTGGAGCGGTCGGCTTGGATTGTGTGCCATTGAGTGCTGGTAAGTGCTGTTTTGCAGTGATAGCCCCTCATCTCTTGCTCATTTTTAACGCGTCTGTGACGAAAGTTTCTTTCCCCATAAGCGTGGAAAATTGCCGAATCCCCATTCATAAAGCAAAACGTGGTTTGAACTAGCTAATCCTGGCCCGATTTCTCTTTTGACTCACTTGTCGAAAGCCCCTGAGTAAATTTTGTGATGAACTGTCTGGTGTCTCTCGGACCACAACATTGTGCTTCATGACCAGTGCGCGTACAGACCTTGACACTGCACCGAGGACGCCGTGCTCGGTCCAATGGATCAACCAGAATTCAAAACTTGGTTAGGTTTCGTCAGCCACTGCTTCCCACCTCAGCAAAGCCTTCGACAGCGTCGACCACGGCGTCCTCCTAAACGAGCTGGGATGGTACGGGGCTACCTCCGGCCGTCATGGTTCCGGGGCCATCTGGACGGCCGGAGGTAGTTGGTGAGGCGCGGAACACTTCCTGTCCGTTTTTGGTGTTCCCAGAGATCTATCGCTGGACCGATCCTCTTCAGCCTGTTCGTGAACGACCTTCACTGTCATTTGCCGGCCTGTCAGGTGGTAATGTACGTTGATGGCGCTTAGCTGCTCGATCACTCTCTGCCCGACTGTCAATTTCTAGAATCACTAAGACGTCGCACTGGAAACGCTGGACTCTGCAACGCTGGTATAGGTAATATTAACTTAACGTGAATCCAGACAAGACAGATTTTACTTTAATCGGAGCCCGTCAACCCGTCAACAAAGCCAGACACTTTCACCTAACTATAGCGAGGTTACCAAACCCTTACCGTTTTTTGTACGACTGTTGGGTGTGATCATCGACCCATGTATTTCCTGGGACATTCACGTCAGCCTCGTCGTCAGAAAGTGCATCGCTGTTCTGATACCTTTTTACTGGTTCCACCACACTTAACACATTAACGCTAAAATTACTCTTCGAAACGCACATCTTTCCCCGCATTCTGTAATGCATTTCGACATCGGGCGGAGTAACCACAAATCGGCTGGCCCGGACCAAAAAGCTCATAAATTTCGGCGCACGGATCACGAAGGGTGTGCGTCGTCGGGAGTCGGGAGTCAGTCCGACCATGGCATCCGTGTGCTGGAGCCGGGTGGAACGGTTAGTGCGAGAGACGGACCTCCTCAGAGTGCACAAGGTTCTCCACAGCCAGCTCGGCCCGCTGTCGACTCGCCGCATGTCTGTCCCCCGATCTGCGGCATCTCGCCGGACCACCCGCTCAACCGAGGCTGGAGCTCTGGAGTTGCCAGGATGGGAGCTCTCGGCCACGCAGAGGGGGTTTCGTCACACGGCCGCTGCCTCGTGGAACCGGCTGCCTCGGCTGTCGCACGGCGCCCGACGCTGTCCGCATTTCTGGTATCGCTGAAACCACTGAAAACTTGACAGCCGCTAGCGCAGTGCTTGTCTCTAACGCGGCATTGACCAACGTCGTGTACCTTCGCACCTGATTGCGTTTATGATTTCCGACATTATTTGATCTGATGCATGTTTGCTTTGTGACACAAGTGTACTTCATACCATGTACCTTACTCAGATCCCGAAGAGCCATACTGCATGGATGAATTATGAATATGAATACAAAGTACATGCGACGCCTTTGCAATGGCGCACCAGCTGATATCTCAGCCACTAGCTGTAGTTTGCATGTAACACGCAATGCCATCGGATGATATTTCGTGCCGATTTTTTTATGAATCCCAAATGTTAAAGCAGTTGGGAAAATGGCGTCTACATAAGTTTTTTTTCTCCGAAACTGCGCCATATGACCCAGCCGTTGGCGCAACCTCAAGCCCAAGTCACTATCATTTTCTATTTCTTGATGAAAAAGACTGATAGAAGATGTTACGGATGAAAAAGATCACATTAAGCCATTTGGTTCTATAGAATCAACAAAGGTACAAGGAAGACAAAAGTCGATTGTATCCTTTCGTAACTTTAAATCACAATTGGGTAAACTGTGAGGGATTAAGAATTTGCCAAGCCAGGAGTGCTTTGGTTCATGTTGATAAGCATTCAATATTCAGGAACGTGAAACGTTCGCCTGACGCGAGCGTCGTGAACTCTGCCGGGACAACCCAAACTGACTGCCCGAAAACTCCGGATATGCGGCGCCACAGCCATGACGCTGTGGACCGTGAAGTCTGCGCCGCGTGTACACCTCCTTAAAGGTGTGTGATACTCCCAATGGCCCCAGCGCGCCATCTGCAGGACCTGTTGACATCTGAAACAAAATGGCAGCCACTGTTCCAAAGGTGTTTATGTTTTACGGTGATTCTCCATTTCCAAGAGTCACATGAGTGATATTTTTAAAATTACTTATCAGTGTCATGCATAAATACACGCATACCGTGCGTTTTCACGGGCAGTTTTTTGAAGGCAAAAGCAATTTTAGTTGTGATATGGATGACAATTTAAATACAGCAAACAATAAACACTACTAATGCATAATAACATAAGTCGTATTGCTCACTGCATGATGCATAATCACCCAAAATACACTATAGAACAGAAGGAATATTGCTGTTCAGTTTAAAATGTGATAAAATCCAAGTTTGGCGGACCATAAAAAACTATCGAATGTGCCGCCGACGACCGCCGACAGGTGCAAGACGGCCAGGTGGGGCCAGCTGACCTGTTCTGCCGGCCAGTCCGTAATGTGGCCGGCAGCAGCCAGCACCGGAGTCGACTGGGCGTGCCGTGTCCAGAGGACATCCCGCCCTTTGTCAGCCGAGGGTGGAAGCTCGCACACGTCGACCTGAGCCGCTCACTGCTACTCCTCACCTGTTCACGCCCACTGCTCGCCGCTCACTGCTCGTTTTCAGCGTCAGTCGGCCCTTCGTTCCCCGGAATGTCCAGTCTTTTGCAGTCATTCAGCGATCAGGCTCACACTTGGCTCCCGAAATTCAGGACAGCGTTCGTCACATGGCTCCCGGCGGCCGGTCTAAGATTATCTCGGGAGCACCTGACCGCGCGGTGACTGGCCCGTTGAGGAGCGTGTCGTGTCTCCTCACGTAGTTCTCAGTCTCGCATCGCGCTTCACCCGGACGCATACCAGTCTCGTGTTCAGTGCACTGTAAGCTGGGAACCGTCGGCCCGCCCGGCCGAACGAACCTGCAGCGTGGCCGCGCAACAGACAGTCAGGGGTCCGAGTTTGCCGGCGACATCGGCTCACTCGTCGGCGTTCAGCGCCTTAGGCGCCGCAGCGCTGAGCGTGATGTTTCTCCCGCGGTGGACGGGGCTCGCGATTACGCCCCTTCGCTCCGTTGTCGTTGCGGCATCTGCGGTTTCTGTGGGCGGCCTGCCCGGCGCCACTTTCGTCGCCGCTGCCGAACACGCGTGTCGGCGTCCCCTCGCGTTGGCGACAGCGGCGCTACACGTGACACCTTCACCATTCACTCTAAAGCGATACCACAGTCACATTTGGAGGATGCTGGCAACACCAGATGGCCTATCATTGCTGAGACAGACACGGTTTCTGCAGTGTGAATGAAGTAGCGGAGCCAAAGCGCGTAAGCGCGCTGAATTGGTTGGCGACGCGACGCGATGGTGTAACTATTGCACGACGCACGTACGTGGGGCCGTGTGCGCTTGGAGAAAATAGGAGCGCTTGGATTACAAGAGAATAGGAGAAGGTATGACAGAATACAGGACTACAGAAGAAAGGCATGCGTGAAGATGGAACGTGTTTAGAGTAAACTCACGAAATCATGTCGTAGGTCCTGATATATCAGGTCAGGATAGCTCCACGAGATGCTATCCTTCCCCAGAGTCAAGAGAGGAGTTTAAAATGGAGAGGAGTCTTGGTTCGTTTGCGCATTTCCTTATCGTAAATCGCCGGTTGTCCGTCTAAAAGCTGGCTTGTCCTCATCCTTCAGTGTCTTTCCCTCTGTTTACTGCAACACAGTGCTGGCGACTGGGGATGCTGACCTAAGACTATAAGTGCAGCGGGGCGGTACACCGGTCAAATGGGTCGCATTATTGGTCTGGTGGGTCAGCGCACCGGTATGGTGGGTCGTACCGATTTCGGGAGTCGGCGTGGTGGCCTGGCGGGCGGCCTTTCTGGACTTGCAGGCTGAAGAGCACTAAACTGGGCCGCGATTCCGCGCGACGACGCCGCGCGATTCCGCGCGCGACTACCTGGAGTCGGTCTCCGGTCTCCCTTCCGTTTGCGAATGCAGGACCATTCGCTGCCGCCGTCAGCAGCACCCTGGTCATCACCTGGCCCACTGCAGGCAACACGGGCCACAACCCCCGTTTGGCCCGTTTGGCTGGCAGTGCCGCGAGGACCGGTCCGCGTCTCCCTGCCGGCGAGACCGCCCGGCGACGGTCGGGCCGGACCAGCGCCGGCAGAGGCTGCCACGCGAACCCCGGGGGTGTAAAGCGGGACCCGCCGCTGGGGGCCGCGGCAGCGCCCCAGGCCGTGAAAGCTTCAGCAACGCCCGCGGCTGCGAACGCGCCAGCAGCGTTCCGGGCTGTGAAGGCTTCAGCAGCACCCCCCGCACGAAATGCCCAGCGGCGCCCCTCGCTGTGAATGCTTCAGCAGCGCAGCGGCGCTCCCCGGCTGTGAAGACGTCAGCAGCGGGTCTGGCTGCCAGGACGAAAACGGAGGATCCTCCTGCACGACCAGCGACAGCAGCGATCGCAGCGCGAAGACAGCGGACCCGGGAGGCGAGCAGACGGCAGCTGGTGGCGCCACCTGTACGGCAGCTGACCGCAGGCACGCAGTTTCCCAGCCAGCCAACAGATGTCAGGCAGATCGGGCCGGCGGGACTGGACCGGCAGATCTGCAGACGGTATTCGGAAGATCAAAACACGACGCCAGAGGCCCGTTTTCGGGACGTGAGCACTAACTTAGACTCACACAACCAGAACTCCAGTCACGCACACCAACACAGAGCACTTTCGTTGAGAAGTAACTTGGGAAAAGAACGTTCGCATTCGCTGCTCCAACTGTGTACTATTCACTGCCACCATATATGCCGAGGTCAGTCGGTGGCGCGTTCAAGCATGACGCGAAAAAATACCTGCCGGAAAAAACGCGACCTTGTTCAAGTGCAGGGTATGTGTAAGTGCATGAGTGAACTTGTTCAGAATGTACTGTGCATGTCAACAAATTACCCCTGTTTCTAACTGTACTGGCGTGGGCATGAAAAACCACGAATCTGTGGATGTAGTAGAAAATGTAATGGTCTGTGCTCGCATATACTCGCTCTAGCCATACGCGTCGCAGACACTTTAGGTTTAAGCAGCGATTAAGGGGGTCTAGAATGTACACAGTTACGCCAGCAGAAAATAAAATATTTCATTCTCCATTGTACCATAACTGGGACATTCATTTTATATTCTCACTTAGTTTTACTCTCAGTGCTGGCTGATATCATGGTAATCGTTTGTTTGTGTTTTTTCAGACAAATTTTCGTTTACCACACCATAACATTCCAAGCCAACATTCAACGACAGAGACAGAACACTATGTTTCCCCAACACAGACACCACATATTCCGCTCCATGTGCGGCGGATCAAGACCTGAAGACTGAAGTTTCCTCTCTCTCTACCTCTTCAATCTTTATCTCATACGACAAAACAAGTGTACTCGCAGCTCCATAAATACGTCCACAAAACGCCCAAGTCAATGTGTAGCATCTTATATTTCCATAGTTCACCCCAGACATGGAATGGTAGTATGAACTTTCACTACCAAATAACACCAAATACATTATTTTCAACGATTAGCATTTTCCATTTCATTTTGATTTTTTTAATATGATGTATCCACCCATATTTCGGGAATCAAGTCAACAATCGCGATCCCTGAAAAAACAGCTTTGCCACGCCAACACAAGCCAAGTTCTTTGGGACCACCTCAGTCAGAAGCCATTGTTGCGAGCTGACTCCAGCCCTGTTGGGCGCTGCGATGGGCGGGAACCCCAGCCGGTGGAACGACTACCTCAGTCGCAGCAGCCAGGGAACAACGGCGTCAATATTTCTGCACCGAGTCAGCGCCCGAAACAGCTGGACAGCGTGATGCGTTCCCACTCGCCTCAAACCTCTTAGCAACGAGACAAGGTCCACGCAATCGATATCATGGTTACTGTTATAAACATTGGCATTAAATGGTCATTCAGCGCGTAAAAAAAAAACATGTAAATGAGTCAAAGAAATTCACTTTCACTGCCTTTCACTCCGGTTTGGCACCGTCTGATTCCAATTCTAAATAAAAATGTAAACTGACACTGGATCTAGGTTTGCTCGGGTCGGGGAAAGCACCTAAAAACAAACAAAAAAACTCTGATGGACGCTGTTCCATTGAAACGGAGCCAAGGTCGATTTCGGTCGTGCAAGAAGGAACCGATTCCCGTCAGGGGTGCGCTCTGGACGACTGTTTTGTCGAACGACCAGTGGTAAGAAAGTCCGGCGGTTCTTGTGATCCAAGACGACAGTCGACTTTGCTGGGTGAGGCTGGTTGCAGACGATCCGGATTAATTGGCAAGAAGCACGTGCTGTTCACAACAGCACGATAGGTCAGGATAGGGACATGGAGACCAAGTCCATGGCGGTCTTCTCACCACGTCTTGATTGGTTGAAGGGCGTTGGAGTGCGTCTTGAGATCAATGACTTGCCCCGTAAGGAAATGTAAGATAATGACGTACCCCCGTAAGTGAATATTATTATAGCCACATGAGGGCTCCTTTAGATATTTTTGGATGTATAACACTGATTCCCCCTTAAAAAGATCGATCGGTCAATTTAATATCATGAAGCAGATAATCAGCAGAAATGCCCATAACCTGGTCAAAAAATGCACATATCATGCCCAGTTTGTCAAACACTAGATATATCGTATTCATCCCAAAAATCGCTATCGATAATATAGTTGTAAAAAAAAAAAAACAGGAAGGATCTGACGCCGACTGCCATAATACTATGAGCCTGTTCTAGGTAACACTGGCTTGCCTGATGCAGCTTTAGAAATACGACCATCACTGTCCGTGCAATAAACCAACATTTTACACGCTTAAGAAATGTCCAAAATTTTCCAGCCCCACACCAGCGCTCGTGGACAACAAGATATGAATACAGGGAAACGGTGTCCAAATTCGGGATTAACCGCCGCGACCTCCGCCCTCTACCAGGCCTCAGCCATCCTCCGCGGCCAGCAAGGCATAACTCAACGACCCGGATTTCCGGGGAACAGTTGCCTCTGCAGCAGACGACGTCATTTGCATAAGCAGTGGCAACCGATACCTGTGGTGCTTCCCCGACTGCGCATCCTGTTGGGCCGCGTCGAGCACATGCCTTTCATTTAAATGAGCGGAACTGTCTGCAGCCATGGGGGGATAGCTGATGTACCAGGGCGCCATGCAACAGGTCGCCCTGCACCAGTTGAATATGGGGAAATGAATTTATCCCTCACATGAATTTATCCCTCTGATATTTGCTTATTTTTGTAACATTTCCGTTTGTCCAAAGCTATTTAAAAAAGCTGATCTGGTCCATTAGTGTCCCCGGGCAATAATACCGGGACAGACTGTTAAATGGTGACTCGTGTTTACATTAAAAACACAGACTGTGCTGAAAACTCGTCATTTCTCTGCCGCAGCCACCTTGGTCGCCCTGGTTCACAAAGAGAGCACAACTGTCAGGGCCGAGGGGAATTTTTCGGTCACTCTCACCATTTGCCAAGAACTTCAAAAATGCAGGTATGCCGGGGAGGGAGGTGCATACCCAAGGGGACAGGTTGCTCCGCTCTTCCACGGCGATGAGACGTGAGCGTCGCAGAAGAGAGGACTCAAACCTTAAAGCATCACCCTCCGGGGCTGAGATAGCCGGACGCCATTTTGTTTCCCAGGAACGTGCGCCATATAATGCGCTGTCTGCTGACGTCAGGCACCTCCCCTATTATGATTCGAACGGACACAACGGCGCAAACTGCGCTGAGAGTGTCAAGGAGCACGTGATTCGAGCGAGCACCACTGCGAGGAATAGCTGTCCGGCTCGCGTAGAATTTAAGCAGGACGAGGCTGGCAGCCAAGCAGCCCACGGCGTGGTGACGCAGCGCCGCTCCAGACCGGAGCAGTCTGAACCAGCGTCTCCAGCCGCTCTCAGCGCCAGGAGAACGGTCCGCTGGCGGTCCGCTGGCGGTCCGCTGACCCCCTCCGGCTGGTCTGCTATGGACGGAGCCGAACGGATCTGGTGCAAGGTCTACTCTGGACGGAGCCGAGTGGATCTGGTGTGGGGCCTACTCTGGACGGATTTGGTGTGTGGTCTCTGTGGCGTAGCCGGGACAAGGGAGGGGGGCAAAGGGGTCATGGCCCCTCCTGGAGGCTAAACGGGGCCCCTGGCGACCGAGCGGGTCCCTTGGGGCCGAAGGCCCCAATTCTTTGGAAAATGTGAGGCTTCCGCAGGGCGTTTTACACTGACCAAAATAGAAGAAGAAAAATATGTTAAACGCTGAAGAAAGGCTTACTAACCTAAAAAAAAACGTACTCCGAATATACAAGAAGGCTATGTGTGCTATGAAGAAAGGCCTGAATGAGCGGTTAGGGGCCCTGCTAGCTGGTAGGGGAGGTTCACCGTTTGTCTGGGAAGGGCCCCTGTCGGCCCATAAACGGCCCCTGCCAGCCTTAGGAGGGAATTCCTTTTGGTTTCGCAAAAGGCCCCTGCCCCTTCCTCCAGAGGCCGACATGCACCCCTTATAGGCGGATGGGGGGCCCTCTACAAATAGGCAGTGCCACCGTCCCCTGAAGGCTAACAGGGGCTCGTAAACGTTCATTCAGGAACCCCTGCTTGCCTGTAAAGATGCCCCTACCGACCTGCAAGGGGCACCTGCCAGGTGGGCAGAAACATCTTTACAGGCGAGCATGGGCCACCGCTTTTCAGCGTGGCCCCTTTACAAGCCCACAGTAATTTTAACCGTATGGGGCCCCACCGATTATGAGGGCCAGGCGCAACTCCAAGGGGGAGCGATGGGGACAATCGCCTCCCCCCAGGCCTGACAAGAGGCCTCTGTCAGATTTAAAAGGGACTCCGAAGGGGCCCGTATGAGCTTCAAGGGGTCTCAGCAAGAGCCTGGCGGGCTCTTAATGCAGTCAGGGGGGTCTTCGGGAGGGTGAGATGACCTCTGAGACGCATAGGGGGTCCCTGAAGCCTTCAGAGCCCCCCCCCCCCGAGAACACAACAGGACCACCAGAACACAGCAGAGTGCCCCTGAGATCGCCAGACGGGTCATAGGGTCCCTGGGACGGCCAAAATAATGAATCCCTAGGGGGCCCCTGGAATGTCATAAGGGACCCAAATGGGTCTCACGGTTTTTGAAACTGAAAAACTGAAGGTTCTTGATATAGTCAGAGGGTTTTCAGGTGGGCTAATGAGACCCTGAGACGATAAGATGACCCCTAAGATGGATAGAAGGGACCCTGAAACTCTCAAAGGGCACCTGGGACCGTAAAAGGGGCCCAGCATGGCATAAGGTTCATGAGACTGCTAAAAGTACCAGAGAGGCCCCTGGGACCGAGAGAACTTAAGAGTGCTTAGCGCGGCATAAGGAAACCCTAGTCAGCCAGAGGGGCCCCCTGAACGGGGATTCGCCGGTGACCTTCTCAACCTCGAGAGGGGCCTCAAATAGGTTACATTGGCATTTTTGAAAACCTGAGAGGTTCTTGATGCTGTAAGGGGGCCTCGGGCAAGGTCAGGCGATTCCTGACACGGCAAATGGGCCTACACACCGTGGATGACCTCTGAGACCGCGAAAAAGGTCAGAGGGTCCCCTGCGAGGCAAAGATGATAAGAGTGCCTCTATCGGTATGGGGACCCTGGACGGCCAGAGGGCACCCAAGTGCATTAGGCGGGCTCCTGGCACTGGCATGGTCCCCCTGAGACTGCCAGTGGGGACCCTGAAGCGCCAAAAAGGCCCCTGTTAGAGCTACAGGGTCCCTGGGGCTGCCAGGCATACTTCATGAGATAGTTGAAGACCCCTGATTCAGCTATGTGGACCACAGGAGACTCTCAGGGGCCCATGACAATGCATAAGGGCCATGAAATTGCCAAAGGGCCATTTTGTAACTGCCAGAAGGCCCCTGAGACGGCAAAAATGAGAAGGACACCTAAGACCACATGGAGTCACTGAGACTGCTAGAGAGGGACCTTTGAGACTGCTGACTAGAAGCCTCTAGCAATAGGGGCCCTGAGACGACCAGAGGGACCCCTGAAACTACTAAGCCTCGAGACGTCCCTACAGCTCCTGAAACGGCGCAAGGACCTGGAGCATTGTCAGAGGCGCCTCTGTCACGGCAGAGAGAGACTTATAGAGGTCCTTTGTTAGTGCCTGAGGGGCGCTTTAGACGGCAAAAATGTTCGAGGGACGGCAGGAGGGGACCCGAGATGGCTTAAGCGTAAATGACAGTGTCAGATGGTTCCTTGAAACTGCCCGATGTGCTTCTTGAACTACCAAAGAAGCGCCTGAGCCTTTCCGAGCGGCACGTGAAACTGTAATAGGAACCACTAGAGGGTCTTGGCACGGGAGACGGCCCGAGACCGCCAAAAGTGCTCCTGTAACTGCAAGGACCTAAGCTGACAAAAACGTCCCCAGAAACTACGTGGGGGAGACGGGACCAGGTACAGACACGATATTTTAAATGAACGAAGGGACGGAATCGTCCAAAATCTTGCCGTTTTTGTCATATTTTGGCCACTTTGTAGGGGAACAAAACGCAGAATGTTCCCAAATAAGTTGACACGCCTGAATTTTGGGGGTTATTTTACATGGTAAAAAACCGAAATTACATGAAATATTTCCCCTGGACCCGCGCGGACCAAAAAAGGCGGGTGCTAATCCACCAAAAAAGGTGGTGGATTAGAAGATTAGGAGGAGTTAGCAGGAGACGTATAAAATTTTCTCGTCCTAGCTCCATTGCCGTGCATATGCTCAGGGAAATAAGAGGGGTGGCAATTTTTACACCCACCAGTGCGAAATTAAATCATGAGATCGGCAGCATAGTCAGGGCGGTCGACAACGAAAGCTGTATGCTTGGGATGTAGCGGAGTTTCCTGTTTGGTGTTATAGCTATGGCATTGGCGACATCGTTTGTGCGTCGACATCGACGACATCGACATCGGTCTTCAATAGTTTTTGATTTTTAAGTTGTCTTCACCAATAAGTTCTTCGTTCGTGTGACAGAGACAGACCTTTCACCTTCACCACCTCTGTTCTTGACGTCAAACACCTGTCACTACCTAGCACTTCACTACGTCACGAGCGTTACGGGGTCCACCACATGTTGGGCCGGATCGAGAGCACAAACTATCTCAGGCTAGAAACGGTTCGTCTTATATAGTGGCTGCAAACGGAAATGATCAAAAAGGATGGTGCAATTGTGACACTGTAAGCAATCATTTAGGAGGTGTATTGCAATCTAAATATGTTGGGATGACTTGACTTTAACCCTATTCCCGGCAGGGGGGCGGAATCCGCCCCCCTCGGGTTTTTTGCTTGCCAATTGTAGGCTTTTTAGCGCAGCTTCACGAAAATTGGTGACTTTTCCTAGCTATTCTTTTTACGTGCTGTGACAAAATTTCTAAATTCTTTTTTGCTCAGGGACGGAGCCAGGCCAACGTTTTTGGGAGGCACCTCATGCCATTTTTGGCCATGTTCAGGGTAAAATAAAAATGTCCGCCAAAAACAGAGTTTCAAAACTAGAACTTAAAACTCTATATGGATGTATAGCTAAATAGTTGGGCAATGTGCAGATGTAATTTTGTTTATCTGAGGTCACTTTACAAGGTGAGGTCAAGGTCAAAAAGTAAACATTTGTTTTTTTGCAATAATTTCGGCGCCGTTTTTTTCAAATGCCAAACCCGGAATATATATGACGTAGAAGGGTGCCTTCTACGTGTGTACCAAGTTTTAGCTTCATATCAGGTCGGGTCACGGGGCTATGACCTAAAATGTCAGTGCGCGTACCCTATATCGCAATAGCCATAAAATAAATTTTTTGAAATAGAGCGAATTCGAATGATTTAAAACGTTTACAGATAATATTAAACGCACACGAGATCATTCCAAGTGACCCCACGGTCACTGGAGGTCATTTAAGGTCAAAGGTCACAAGTTGATCTGAGAAATGTGTGACCGTGACAGTTCCCCCTTTTTCGTGTCCCTGGCACCGCCTATGCTAACATTATACAAACATTGTCATGCGATTTGTACTTCTTTAGTATAACATGACTAGCAGAAGCCAAAAAAGGGTGTTTGCCTCTTTTGTTCATTCAGTTGTTAGAAAACTAATCCTATTTTTGAAACCCTGTGAACGCCCATGAATTTTCTCAAAATTTCAGATTTGCGGACCCATGGTAAAAGCCCTATCCGTAATCTCTCGATTCATGCCAGTTTCATCGAAATTGGTCCATAAACAACGGAGTTATAAGAAGTCCAAAAGTACCCCCCATTTTGATACTTTTGCCCCCCTGTATCCACAAATTTCAAAATTTTGAAAATTTCTTTTTATAAAAATGTAGTTCACTTACCGCAAATCGATTGCCGTTTGTTGCGATGAAATCGAACGAGTAGTTCTGGAGATCTCAAGGGGGGGCCGAATCCGCCCTGCCGGGAATTGACCATACCATCTAGCCCTCCGGGAATAGGGTTAATGCTATTCCCGACAGGGGGGCTGAATTCGCCGCCCCATCGGGTTTTTTTCTTGCCAATTCCAGGATTTTTAACGCAGTTTTGCAAAACTTGTTCACTTTTCCTAGCTATTCTTTCAACGCGCTGTGACAAAATTTCACAATTCTACTTTGCTCAGGAGCGGAGCCAGACAACGTTTTTGGGAGGCACCTCAGGCCATTTTTGGCCATGCTGGGGGTAAAAGGGAAATGTCTGCCCAAAAACAGAACTCTTAAGATAGAACTTAAAACTTTATATGGATGTATAGATAAATAGTTGGGCAATGTGCACACAAAACTTTGTTTATCTGAGGACTTTGCAAGGTCACGTCTTTACAATGTCAGGTCGAGGTCAAAAGTTAAAATTTTTTGTTACAATAATTTCGGCGCCGTTTTTCAAATGTCAAACCCGGAATACATATGACGTAGAACCTTCTACTTGTGCCTTCTAAAAGAAGCCTTCTACTTGTCTAGCCCTTCGGGGATAGGGTTAACCAGTGAACGGGTATGAGGACGCACGGAATTCTAACAACTGGTTAATGTAAGGCTGATGCATGGGCTCAGAAGTTTCCATTGCTGTATGCTATTTTAAGGCCAGAAAAGGGAAGTATCGTTTAACATTACGGATATGATTTACCTAGTGACACTACGGCACGATTGATGTACTTGAGGCGTAGACGTCTTTGTCTGATTCCCGTTAGTACCGACTCTGAGAATTAGGTTTCAAGATATCTGGTAGGCCTAGAAAGTCTCCACAAACCAAAAACTTTTGACGAAAAATCTTCATAATCTAGACAAATTTGGAAAAACAATGAAATCTGACGGCTTTGAGGTAAGGGCACTATAAATCCATGACGTGAACGTTGTTACAAGGGTACTACAAGGATACGACGAGCCGTCGGAGTGAACGCACCCAACTATTCTTTCTGGGAATGTGCTCGTTCCATGCTGACTGCATGGAGCAAGAAACGATATGTTTTAACATTGCAAAAGAAAGCTAACATGTTGGAGGTAGTCGAGAAAGCGAGTTCTGCGGCCAGGAAAAGGAAAAGCTGTCGCGAGATTTCAAGATTCTGACCTCGATACTGTCAACGATTTTTAAGAGCAAGGATGTAAAGTAAGTAAGCAAGTAAAGTAAGCAAAGTAAGCAAGCTCTTGTCGTTGTTCTTTGCTTTCCTTAAAACTTTTTACGATTCATACCATTTGGTTTTAATGTGTGTTTTTGCGACTTAAGCTAATACGAAGTTCACTTATAACGAATTTTCACAAAGGTCCCCACAGATTGGTTATAAGCAGCTTTAACTGTCTTTGTCTCATGGGGCCAATGACGATTAAGGACGTTTCGTTTGAGAAAGAAAGAACATGAGCCTTGGGCTTTTTTACCCGTGTAATCTCGTGAACGTGTTTTTCCCGTCATTTGACCGTCGCCATAAAGCTCAACACTTGCTTATCATAAACTTATAATTTTATTTACTGTTCCTTTTACAACTGCCAGTCAACATAGGCCACAGGATCGCAGTCAATGGTTTCCACAAAGATCACTGCACAGCAAACATATGGCTTATGTTCGTGACATAAAGAAATGCATTCGTGAAGTATTGCGAAATAACTGCCAGCTAAAATTGGCAGGGAATGCCCGAAACTTTCTTTCACGTGAGAATCTCTCCACGACATCAACCAAGAATCACTGGCGCGGCAACTCTAATAATTTTTCCTGCGTTTTTCCTGACAAACTCCTTCACTTTCCCCAACCCTCCGCCTTTAGTGCGTGTCATCTTCGTGGTCTCATTGATGACTTTACTGGCGCCGCAGAATTTACCGATCTTTTCTCCGGCTTTTTGGCGTAGATCTTTAACCGGCTCAGCGCCGTACGTATCCCAGATGACGTGCTGCAACTTTCCCACCTGGTCTTTGGTTTGTTGTTCCTCTTGCTTCTGTGCCTTCCGGCCCTTGGACATGAGCTCAATTGCAGAGAAACTGTCGAGACCCTTGCCCTTCATCGTCTCGTAGCCAGTGATGAAATCCTCGATGGTTTCAGTCAGGTAGCTGTGGTACAAGGTGGTCTTGTCCTTGTCCAGGACGTCCTTGTCCTCCTCGCCGATCGCGTTGCCGTCCGTCTCGCCGACCGTAGCCATGACCTGCCAAGGACACAGGAGCTGGAAATGTAACACACGCTTCAACAGCGTCAGGAGTCCTGCCAGCTTGGTAACTTGGTAACTTGGTAACTGGTGCAGTTCTGTTGCAGCCTGCATACCACAAATGCTGTGGGAGGAATGCAAGTAACAACGACTTCTTCTGATGTTGCCCTTGCTCATAGAAATCGTTGCAATGTTGAGGTCGGAATCTTGAAATTTTCAACAAACTTGCTTTTCTTGGTCGCAAGGCCCGTTTTCTCAGTTACAGGGACGGCGGAACCTCTCTGGAGGGTGGAGGGGATGGCAAACACGATTTTTACCCCGTTTCTTCTCATGCTATGCCGTAGGGGTAATGTTAAATGTTGCCCAAATGTGGGGACGGCTGCCCCCCAGCCCCCCGGTTCCATCCCCCCGCCCCTACTTGCAACATTTTAACCTCCTCTTGCCCACATCGTTTGTTGCTCGATACCGTCACCGTGGAACGAGCACACCCTCAGAAAAAAATGTTTGGATGCGTTTACCCCGCCTGCTCGTCGTGTCCTTGACGTACCCGAGTATGCCACTCTGGCTGCCGACCGCACTGCCGACGTTTTCGATCTAACTTCACAACAGTGGGCGCAAAGCTACGCACTCTTCACGTTTCTCGGCGCATGACATCTGCGGCAATGAAACTAAGACGAGGAAATTTTGCCTGTCTTCTCCTCAACTCCTAATTTTTTGCATTTGAATTTCAACATCGTTCGGTAACGTTTGTCACTACAGCATTTCTAAGTGGTGAAATGGGTGACCTCGTATGGTCAACTTCGCTTCGCGGAATGTAAGGTCGTGCCATGAACTAAGACTCCATAACATTTTGTTGCCATCGGCTCTGTAGTTCTGGGGAAAGTAATTCGACAGCTGACTCATTTAACCTTGATAGACGTGGCCTATCATTCATTTTCTGAGAGATGTAAGTTCGCTATTCAATGTCCTTCCCACAAAATGTTGTCACACAATCGGTGGATTAAATCAGAAGACAGGAAGGAACAAAATATCCGTCATCCCATCATTGCGCGTAATTCCCAGGTCCAAAGGCCCGCGTACTAAGGATGAATTTTCTTCAGGCCAAAAGCGGATGGTTGCACTCATCAAAAAGTTACCTCTTTTGGTAGCCTTACTGGAAAGACGCCTTCATCTTTGATGAGGTTGGCTCCGCTTTAAAGGTTTCGGTTACTGAAGAACGTATTGAAAGATTCTTGTTCTGCTTCATGTTGTTCACAACACTGGATGTTTTCAGCTGGACCAAAAACTGGCCTAAATATCGCAAATTGGACTTTATGTGAAAAATGGCCATTCTTTGTGGCCAATTTGGCCATACCCGACCTACGCTGAAATTAACTTCTATTATGTGCTTCTATTACTTCTATTCTATATCTCCTATTCTTCCATTTACGCTGAATTTAACTTCGAGGAGACCAGACAAAGTACTTTGCTATGATCAAACTTCGTTATAAGCAGATTCGTTATATGGAGATTTAACTACGTATACTATATATATATATATATATATATATATATATATATATATATATATACAATCTGTGTGCGTCTGTGTCTGTGTGTGTACATGCTGTCTTTGTACGTAAATGCGCCTGTCCGTGTTTTGAAACATTCCATGTATTTGTTTTGCAAGGGGGTCATGAACTGTGGGTACACGTATCATGTTTGTGGGTGCGCATATCTTGATTCGCGGGTCCATGTGCACGGGCAAAGAGACGTTAAGTTACGCCCATGCCGTTATCGCCGACGTGCACCTATGAGTCCAGTTTTAGCCAATCAGAGGCGCCGGTTTCCATGTGGAAATGATGCCCGTCTCCGGGTGTGCCGGGTCGGCTGCGTCGCCGGCAGCGACAGCAAACGGCCGGTTGCCCGGCTCCAAGGAGGCCCGGTGGAGCCGGCACGCGGCGCGCGCCGGCCCCGGCCGGCACGAGCTGTCGTAGCGGCATCGTGAGCCGTCAGGAGCCGGCCGCGTCCGGGAAGCCCCGCTGGTAGCATGCAGAGGCCGCCCGCGTCTGCAGGTGCGGGGGGGGGGGCAGATTCGGCCCGCCGACTGCAGACCCTCAGCCACCGCCGCCGGCCTCCGGACTCCGGACCTCGGCCTAGTTTTGAGTGAAGCAGCACCAGGGAGGTAGAGAAGCCTTGGGGACGAAGACGAGATTTCGTAGAGAACCTGGCAACAGTCTGGCCAAACCGTATTTTGTCTTCTCAGCCGGCATCGACTACATTTCGCCGCTTTCCTTTGATTGGGCGGAATGGGGGGATGCGTTAAACTCCCCCGACCATTTTGACAACCAATAGTCCCATTCGGCTGATTTAAACTTCAGTCGATAGCGCCGAATTTTGCAGTCATGTGGCATGCATGTTTTTACTTTTACGTCGCTGATGACGCCACAGATCAGGTCAGACACGAAGAAGTGATCATTTTCTCCAATGTCGCTTAATTACAGCGCAAAACGCACCGAGACTGATGGTTGCGTGGTAATTTGTTCCTGACAGTTCAACGTCAAATCATAAGTGCCGCCTGACCCAAGGTCACAGAGGGCCAAGGTCACAGGTTAGGTAAGATTTGGTTTCCGTTACAACATATCACCTAATGCATGTTTCCTGGCCCAGCCCATTTGACGCATTGATTCAAAAAGAGACTTTTAAAGAATCTTCAAAGAATCTTAGGCACAAAGTAACATTTTCTAGTTTCAAACTCGGGCTACCACGAACACGCTAGTGACCTCCATCTGACACCTTTGGATGACCGGACAAGTCAATTTGTCCCATGCTGCACATTCCCGCGGAATGCTGCACAGCACTGCAAAGGCCAATGTCTCCACACCGGTCATTCAGAACGCCAGACAGACATGACTGGCGATCCGAAAAGTTGGAGCTCGTTACCCCCCAGTATCCGAGGATTTTAATGTTAGGCTCACGGCAACGACTGGAAAGAAACGGTGTAAAATCCAACGCGGATCCGCGCAATAATTTCCGGAAATCTTCAGGCAGGCAAACATACGCCACGAAATTACTCGCTGAGCTGAAATCTGCATCAAACCACCAAAGGCCAAACTTTGGAAAATATTGGAATGTTGCACAAAACTGCTGTTAAGTATTCCTGCAGTTTTTTTTGCAGGAAAATTCGATAATCCACCTGGCTGTATCTAAAAATCGGTTTGTTCATTTCCTTTTCTAGAGGTATTCTCACTAAGCCCGGAAAATGAAAAGCACATAATTGACCTAGAATGACCGTGCATAAGGTGAAAAAGCTTCTCATTGAACTTCCAGACCACGCTGATATGCAATACGTGTCATAGTCACCATGCATTGTAAAAGCACCGATAATGCAGCGGAGAAGTAAAACAGATGTCGAATCTCAAAACATGGTCGTCTTTACGACACCAATAAGATGCAGCCCAAGATGACTTTGTTTCCCGTTTTTTTGTCAGTATGTACAAGGGACGTAAGAAAAGGTGCGGAAAGTTTTGGACGTTCCGTTTATTCGCTTGTGAAATATCCAAGAAATGTGCCAGGCGATGTTAACCTGCCTCAGTCATTGCCAAGTTAACCACCGAAAGGAGCGACAACGATGTGGCTGAGAATCACACCCACCGCCCTGCTCTGAGTCGTCTGTCTGCATATTTTAGGTTAGATGCAGTGAAGGATTATCTCGTGTTCAACCGTGATCCGACGCGGCAATGAATCTTGACAATGCTTGCGACAAAGTTCTTTGAAGAGCTATGTTCTTGTCACGGAAGCAGAAAATCGCTTGGGCATTTATTTCGTGGACATAAGGACATGGACATGGTCGTCTGAGCCATGCGTGTCGGTATGGACTTATCGTGTTTTGTCGGCTGTGTCATAAGCTCCAGGGTACCGCTCAATGTGTTATCCACCGAACGTGCATGATTGTGACCTCCTCAGTTCTTCGTATGGCGTATGGAGCCGTATGACGTGTGGACGATTTTTCTCGCGTGCCGTCAACGGGCCCGGTAACCACTCGTGACACGGTTATCGGACCATGTCCAACCACCCCGGTTGCGGTGACTGTCCTGGCTCCCGTTGTCCGCTGCCGCTCACGGCTCGTTCTCCGTCTGAAGGCTGCCGCTGACGGCTCGTTCTCCGTCTGAAGGCTGCCACTGACGGCTCGTTCTCCGTCTGAAGGCTGCCACTGACGGCTCGTTCTCTGTCTGAAGGCTGCCACTGACGGCTCGTTCTCTGTCTGAAGGCTGCCACTGACGGCTCGTTCTCTGTCTGAAGGCTGCCACTGACGGCTCGTTCTCTGTCAAAGCTACCACTGACGGCTCGTTCTCTGTCTGAAGGCTGCCACTGACGGCTCGTTCTCTGTCTGAAGGCTGCCACTGACGGCTCGTTCTGTGTCAAAGCTACCACTGACGGCTCGTTCTCTGCGGGTGGGGGGGAGGGTAGGCCAGGGCTGACTGAAAAGGGTACGCCGATATTTTGAACAGTAAGAGCAGGTGTGGTGAGGTGGTGCCTAGCAGCCTCCGCATCAGAGGTCAAGAAAGTTGCCTTCTCGCGTACCATGGTAGGTAGCAACATCGGCCGGCAATGCATGGACTCGGCTACCACTTCGATGCAAACATCAGTCAAGAATGCAAAAATTGGTCAGTCATTTAAAAAAACTGCGTATCAGTTGTCTTCGACCACCTGCATTAACGCTGTTAAACGTCATTCCTGTGGTAAACAAGTACTCAGCACTTTCTCTGGATTCCTGCCAGGTCTCAGATCGTACCCTCTTACCACTTCCATTAATAACGTGAACAAAATGGTGTAGCCAATTCCGTATTTACAAAGCACATTCTGCTGGATGTCTGGTATTGCGCTAAGGACAATATATAATCCAACTGTTGCAAATAATCTCCTGATCCTTATTGTTTTTCCTATAATGGTGCTTTTCCCTAGAAAATTAAGCGTATTTTATTCGCTAAAACGCTAAAGATTGTGGCAAGTACAGAAAAAATAATATAGTTATGGGTTTCAAGCTAGAAAAACTGCTCCCAGGCACGGCCGTTTATTCGACACACTAATGTCAGATCACAAGGCGCTAGCCACCACGGAGTAAGCACGGCTGTTACTCCCACTGTTTAACCCGGCACTGACTGGGGTATTTCGCCACCTTCCATTGACTGGGGTTGGGGAGGAGGTTACGCCCCCCCCCCATCTATCTTAAGAGCCAATGTTCCGACTCGGCTGAATCAAACGGCAGTCGATACCGGCAAACCTTGCGATCCTACGACTTATGCACTTTTTGTTTTTGAATCACTAATGATGTCACAGGTCAGGTCAAACACGAAAAAGTGACCATTTTCTCCAGAGTCACCTAATCACAATGAAAAACGGAACGAGAATAATGTTTGCGTGATTATGTGTTCCTGATAGCTTCATCTCGTATTCTACGCGCCATCTGACCCAAGGCCATGCTAGGTCAGGGTCACAGGTTGGTGCAAATTTCACCTCCGTTTAACATGTCAAGCGATACATGTTTCCTTGCTAATTCGACACGGAGACTCTAAAGAAAAACATTTTCAGAGCCTTCGACACAAAAAACACGAAATGACTCTCAATATCGTGCATGTGCAATATTACAACATTTTGTAGTCTGAAACTCAGAATACCACGAGCATGCTACTGACCTCCATCTGACATGTCTGGATAACCCTACAAGTCAGTTTGTCCATGATGCACATTTCCACGCAATGTTGGGCAATATTGCAAGGACGATATCTCCACACCGGCCATCTCAAGCTTCATATAACGCCACCAGCTTGCTCGCAAAGCTGAAATCTGCATAAAACCATCAAAGGTTAACCCTATTCCCGGAGGGCTAGACGGTATGGTCGATTCCCGGCAGGGGGGGGGGCGGATTCGGCCCCCCTTGAGATCTGAAGAACTTCTTGTCCGATTTCATCGCAACAAACGGCAATCGATTTGCCGTCACGTGAACTACATTTTTATAAAAAGAAATTTTCAAAATTTAGAAATTGGTAGATACCGGGGGGCAAAAATGTCAAAATGGGGGTACTTTTCGACTTCTTATAACTCCGTTGTTTATGGACCGATTTCGATGAAACTCGCATGAATAGAGAGATTATGAATAGGGCTTTTACCATGGGCCCGCGAATCTGAAATTTTGAGAAAATTCATGGGCGTTCACAGGGTTTCAAAAATAGGAGGATTAGTTTTCTAACAACTGAATGAACAAAAGAGGCAAACATCCTTTTTTTGACTTTTGCTAGTCATGTTATACTAAAGAAGTACAAACTGCATTACAATGTTTGTATAATGTTAGCATAGGCGGTGCCAGGGACATGAAAAAGGGGGAACTGTCATGGTCACACGTTTCTCAAATCAACTTGTGACTTTTGACCTTAAATGACCTCCAGTGATCTTGGGGTCACTTGGAATGATCTCGTGTGTATTTGATATTATTTGTAAACGTTTTCAATCATTTGAATTTACTCTATTAAAAAAAAAAACATTTTATGGCTATTGCGATATAGAGTACGCGCACTGACATTTTAGGTCATAGCTCCGTGACCCAACTTGATATCAAGCTGAAACTTGGTACACAAGTAGATGGCACCCTTCTACGTCATATATATTCCGGGTTTGGCATTTGAAAAAATGGCGCTGAAATTATAGCGAGAAAAAACAAATTTTGAATTTTGACCTTGACCTGACCTTGTAAAATGACCTCAGATAAACAAAATTATATTTGTACATTGCCCAGCTATTTAGCTATACATCCATATAAAGTTTTAAGTTCTATCTTTAAAACTCTGTTTTTGGCAGCCATTTTCCTTTTACCCTGAACATGGCCAAAAATGGCATGAGGTGGCTCCCAAAAACGTTGCGTTGTTGCCTGGCTCCGCCCCTGAGCAAAATAGAATTTTGAAATTTTGTCACAGCACGTAGAAAGAATAGCTAGGAAAAGTGACAGAGTTTCGTGAAGCTGCGTTAAAAAGCCTGGAGTTGGCAAGCAAAGAACCCGAGGGGGGGGCGAATTCAGCCCCCCTGCCGGGAATAGGGTTAAACTACAAAAAAACACTGCTATGTTGGAAAAAACTGCTTCGTGAAATGAACGTGCAGTTTGTTACAAGAACATTCGGCAGTCCATCTGACCGCACACAAAAATCAGTTCATTCAGTTTGTCTTCTAAAATGTGTTCTCTGGATTTGGAAAATGCAAAATACGTAATTGACGTAAGATGACCCAACATCAGGTCAGAGGGACTCCATATTGAGCTCTGAGGTCATGGTGATTGCTGACGTGCAATCACAGACAGGCCACAGTCACCATACATTGTAAAAGCATCGACATACGGTGGTGAAGTGAAAACTGGAAGTGAAATGGCAAAGCATGGTCGTCTTTATAACGTCATTACGACCTGACTAAAAATGACGTCGTTCCCACATTTTCAGAATGTTCAAAATCCATGTAATACAACGCACAGCGCACTGAAAGTTTCAGGATGATGCGTTTATTTTTTCGGATACTTCTAAGAAATGGGCCAGGGGTTGTTAAACGCCCCTCCCCCCAGGCAATGCCGGGTTAAAGTAGCTACGCACCAGCGTTCGTGTGGTGCCACGATTTTTTTCCCTTTCTAGAAGATGTTTTATACACTTCTTTCACCATCTTCCGTCCGTTCCGCCCTGGCGTCGTCCTCTTCAGCAGATCTTGTCGGGCGGCGCCCTCTTCAGCCGGGGTGTCATCCAAAGAAGCAGGGCCACGTCAGGCAGCAGAAGCGGCCGCAGCGCACATAGCAG
Source organism: Capitulum mitella (assembly GCA_030062745.1). Classification (NCBI taxonomy): domain Eukaryota; kingdom Metazoa; phylum Arthropoda; class Thecostraca; order Pollicipedomorpha; family Pollicipedidae; genus Capitulum; species Capitulum mitella. The sequence continues at coordinate 72,684 of CP099853.1, read as the reverse complement.
CGCGGACACGGCGGGTACACGACGTTGGAAATGCAGCCGAGGTTGGGCAGGAGCCGGCCGGGTTGTCCGCCGATGGTGCAGCTCGGCAGCTGACTCAGGGACGTCGCACGCCGTCCGTCGCTCTTGAAACAGACAGAAAACGAGCCGTCACTGGCAGCCTTCAGACATCCAGGAACGAGCCTCGGCAGCGTCGATGGAGCCAGCCCGGGGACCAAACAATGGTACGCCGAAACATAGGACTGAACCAAGAAAAATGACAATCAACGCCGACACACATTTCACAAATAACAAATACTTCTCAAAATAAGTATACAAAGATGATTTACTACTTTCTTCATTGAAAGCAGAGCTTTTCAAAGCACTGAGCCGGACGTAATGTCAAGAGACTCCCTGTCACCAAAGATGAGGGCCAAATACAAGACAACCCTTCACCGCATCTCACGTACCATACCGATGAGCAGACAGGTGAAGCAGATCAGAGCCGTGTAGCCAATTCTCAGACGCATTGTTGGTGCTCTTCTCGGCGGTCAAAATCACGCCAAAATACGGCTAGGGCAGACTGGTGTGCTGTCTTCTCCGGAATGTCTTTCTCGTTCTTACGGCTACAGATTTTAACGGTGCTGGTTTTCAGGTAAAACTCTCTGCCACCTGCCGCACTCCTCTTCCAACACCCTTCCAAGATAGTGTGATGCTCCTCACGACCTGTGAGCGCTCTTTGAACCTAATGTGAGCTTTCGGTGGAAGTCTGCGTTTGACGCACAGCGTGACGTTTCTCGTCGAGTGTTACCACCACAGTGTTCCGGAGATTTGCAGGGGTCTTTATATGAAGCGAAAACCTGAGTCGGCTGAGGCTGACAGTGAGTCATCGAAACGGGCGTCCCTGTAAACCTGTTTTTGATGCGTATCAGTCCTGCACGCCACCCATGGCCCGGAAGGCCGACCATGGCGGCCAGCGCCCAGCAACGGTCCGTTGAAAGACACCGGACGAGCTGAGGTCATCACTGGCCGCTGACGTGTCTCGGGGGAGTCTGTGGATTCAGCCACCGGCATCCTTGGCACGAACGGGCCCTGAGGCTTGTTTGTAAGGCGAAGCTGACGTCACATGTGTCGCGGGCGCCAACACCAGTAGGGGACGGGGTGGGAGGGGGGAGGAGAGTCCACGCCGTCAGTCAGGTTCAGACTGTCGCCTGTCGACTGGCAGAGGCCGACCTCTTCATTCCGACGTCCCGACTCAGATGTGGGAGTTTTCGGCCTCCAAGACGAGTTTACATGCAATTTCCAGGCGGAGATATTAAACCCGAAAACATTGCTCCCAGGCAACGCCCACGCTCGATGGTCAACGCCAGAGAGTTCGGAGTCTGGAGTCCAGAGTCCAGAGTTCATATTCTAAGTTACGGAACATTTCACGGCCCGGAGTCCTGAGTCCTGACTTCAGGTTCACGAGCCTAGAAGATCAGAATGCCTAGTCCGGAGTCCGGAGTCAGGCGGTTCAGCGCCGGCGGCCGGCGGGACGACTCTGCAGTGGCGAATCTGCGGCGCCGGGCCAGCACCATTCGAGGCCCTGCCGGCCACGGCAGGACACGTGGCAACCGGCACCTCCGAAGTCCGAACGCCCCGAAACGGACTGGCGACGCCTGACGACGACGGCGGCACAGTTTCACCAGACGTCGCCTGCCGCCTGCCGAGCGGCCAACACTCTGACTTTGACGCACTCGCCGAGGGAAATTCGCATCGCTAAAACAGAAAACCGGGCACGAGAACGTCACGAATTGGGGCGTCGCCGCCCAGGGCGTCCGTGCTCCGTATAAACGGTATGCGAGCGGCCGGGCGGCAGCAGAGGGTGACAGGCACCGTGTCCGACCTAGCCTCTCCAGCCGTCTTCAGCGAGAACAGTTCGTCAGGACAGACGCTAGGATCAAACCACACAGTGTAAAGCGGAGCAAAATCGAGGACGTCGACAGACCAGGACACCAGGACGACCAGGTCGGAACAGGACACCAGAAGAGAGCAGAGCAGGCCGGTTCCATACAGAAGAAACAGCAACAGTTGGCAGACAGCCTGCCAGAAAATCTCCCGGCAAGAAGTGCCCCAGACACCATGCAGACAAGAAACGTTATCAAGTTGGCATGCATCGTCTGTGCCATATTTACAATTTTACGCCCGGTACGTCCTTTTTGGTCTCGTTCCGATTCTGCCGTCAACACTGTCGCTCCGTCTCTGTCTCTGTCTCTGTCTCCGTCTCCGTCTCTCTCCGTCTCTGTCTCCGTCTCTGTCTCTGTCTCTGTCTCTGTCTCTGTCTCTGTCTCTGTCTCTGTCTCTGTCTCTGTCTCTCTCTCTGTCTCTCTCTCTGTCTCTGTCTCTCTCTTCTCCGTCTCTTCCCATTCGTCTTCCTCTCTCTCTCTCTTTCTCTCTCTGCATTTGCGCATGGCTCTGCGTCCCTGTCGCCCCGTCTCTGGAGATATGGACGAACAGCTGACAGCCTTTGTCTCTGTTCTGGCGCAGGCGGCGGCGGCAGGGGCGGCGCCAGCTCACCGGAATGGCGGGAGCCGGCCTTGTCATTCCCCCGTCGGGCGCCCACGGCGCCGAATGCCAGTCGGGCGCGGGTTTACTTTATGTGGAGAAGCTTATCTTCGTCACCTAAAAAGAGCATTACGTATCGCAATTATTCGCACACGGCACTGGACTTTGGACCGGAGAGATAATAAGTCTCTAATAAGAGAGACATAAGTCGACGCAACGCACGGAACAAGTCTTCGTTTAAGAGAAGGCAATTAGGATCGATGCCACGTCTCGCGAGTTTCTGCGAAAGGACATAAAACGCACTACGAACTTCAGGGCTGCAGTGACATTTCAAGGAGCATCACTTGAAGGTTACGACTTAGCAAAAGGTCCTTCGTGGTAATAAGAGGCATCGACGCTACACAAGCTCCACTTTTCCTATCTCTGAGCGTGAGCACTGCAATGCCTCTTGAGTACAGTTACAGGAGACACGAGGGACCTGTTTACACAGGGCCGCAACAGACGGTGGCAGCGGCGGCCGGCGCCGGCAGCGCCACCTGCCGAATACCGCCGTTCCGTAGCCCATGTGCCTGACGCCCATCCGGTACGAACAGGTGGGCACGACGATCTTTACCGTGTTGTTGGCCTGGGAGAGCTTAGGACAGATCAGACTGCGTTCAGGACAGACCCAGCTCATGGTCCGGACATACAGATTGTGACCATACGAGTCCACGGGCGTAGTTTTCTGTTCTTTGCCGCGGGTCCCTCGGCACCCCACATGTTGACTGGGCATTTCCAAAGATATGTGAATTAGCCCGGCAGCTGCATGGGGGGGGGGGGCAGCGCTAAACGCCCCCTTTTTTGGCTGCTCTGTAGTTCTGATTTAGCGTGGCGAAGCCGCGCCATACTTCGAGTACCCCTCGTTGCATTAGTTCTGCGCATTTTGGAAAATGTGCAGAACTAGTGTGATGTGATGTGTGATGTGTGTGATGATGTCATGAAGGTAGCCATGTTTAACGATTTTGACGTTTCATCGATTTTGCTTGACAACCCTTACCCTACAACACCCTTAGACAACAAGGTGTCAATAGTTTGAAGTACAGGCCATTTGGCAAGAGAGGTCAATGCAGACTATCCATGACCTCACCCAAGGACATCATGGACCAGATTTTACAAGCACGATCTCTTTAAAGACATGGTCAATGTTCTAGTTGTGGCCCCTATTTGAAGACTTTCCTTTTGCGCATATGGACATCTATCGGCACTTAAGTGTGATCATAATGTCACGACGGGCCAGTGTAGGCCACCCATAACCTCATCCAAGGTCATAATAGGAGAATTCACAATCACGATTCTTCAAACAAGGCGGCAATGTACACGTTATGGCAGCCATTTGCAGGCTTTCTGGGGCACGCATAACGCATAAATGTTCAGGGGCACGTGAGTGTGGTCACAGTGTCATGAGAGATAAATGTAAACTACCTATGAGCTCCATGAAGTTAACCCGGCACTGCCTGGGTGTGTCAAATGATGCCCTTTTCGGCTTTTCGTGAATAACTTCTGTCAGATATCATTTCATTTCTGTACATGGCGCAGTTAAAAACCCTACTGAGTAATTATTGCTTTTTGGCAGGAAGAGTAATGCAACCTTATGTGACCTGACCCAGAGTGACCTTGACTGAATGGAAAGCAGGTAACGCAAAACTAGTCATGAGAAGGTTTCACTTCCGTCCTTTTTTATGACGTGGATCAAAACGTCTGAGAGTAAGCATGAATCTTTACCATGTAAAATAAGACCAATATTTCATCTGACATAGGCTGACCTTGACCGGACATTTTTTAACGTTTTCGCCTGCTTCTGATGCAGAAGATTGTGACCTTTCGTTTCATATCCAGTTGAAGGCTGCAAGACCAGTATTGCCAATGATATGATGTGCGAAATGGAGTGAGTTTTTCCAATCAGGCTGTGCTGTGCGTTTTGCGGGACTTGTGACGTCATCAGTCATGTGACCAGGGTTTACATAGTATTTTCTGAATCGCAAGACTCAGGGCTACCGATTGGTGGTGGACCGGTTGAGATCTGACGGTTAGATCCTATCACAAATGGGTGCCCTTTTTGTCACCCCCAGGCAGTCACGGATATAAAAAACGCGCCAGGCGGTGCCGGACAAAGGACAGATCAGGTCAGGTCAGGTCACGGACGAAAGCGCGTAAAATGTGTCTGTTTCATCCGGAAAATCATGACGTCACAGAACAGCTTTAAAACAAACTCTCGTATGGTCAATATCGCCACGTATGGTCAACGCAGGTCAAATACATAAATATTTAATAAATGAATAATCCTTTAATAATCCACGAATATTCTGGAAAGACTAGGCTTTAGCCAATGCACGGGCGTCGGAACGCACGAAGTTCAAATAACTGGCTGGTGTAAGGCGGAGTACAGAATACGCTAGGTCCGGCGCTTTGGTCCGTCTTCGCCTTCCCGAGGAACACCAGGGAACAGTGGCGGTCTAGGTCGGTCTGTCTGGTCAGTGCAAGCCAGTCGTGGCGAGGGACAGAATGTTCGGCCGCCGAGTGAGCTTCAAAGGGTGATGTGGTGTTGGATCGCCTGGGTAACTGAGGAAGAAGGGAGAAGCCGAGTTTTGTAGTTTGTGGAGTTTGGAGTGATGAGAGCCCCACATATTTAATGTCGATGTCCAAGTGACATTTCCAAGTTCAAGAAAATCGATGGCCAAATCCAAGTGTATGCCTTGCCCTGTTGAAAGCATCTCAATTGTGCCCTAAGATACTACGCTGATGTCAGAATGGTGATGTGGTGGCTTACATCAGACTGATGGCTGGCAATCCCACTGGGTCGTTGAAGGGGGTCCGAACTCCCAATATTAAGGGATTTTAACATATGTCCTATCACGATGACTGGAAAGAAACGGTCTAAAATCCTATGTGGACCCCCTCCCCTCGCAATTCTCCAACCATGATCTTCTCGGAATTCCCCATCCATGATCAGACTTCTGATGTACTTCTCCGGTTGGAGTTGTTGCCGACTGTTGTATTCTTCAAATATTTCACATATTTTCCTGATCGACTTCCAGTGGCCAAATGCTGTTCCGAACCACAAATCGAAACGCGTGCATTTTGTGCTGAATGGCTCGTAGCCAGTGTCGTCTGGTGTGGGACTTCATTATCACAGCTTACGGATTATCCGCCAGATGGCGTCGGTGCAGGGCGACAGCGACGGAGACGGCAAGGGTCGAGAGCCGGCCAAGCCGGACAAGGTGGAGGCTTTCCGGCGCGTGTTCGGAACCAGAAGCGCCTCCGTTGTCGACTTCGTCCAGTTTTACAAGGTATTGGCCGCTGTGGCGGATCGCACCTGGGTCGGAGGATGGCCACGGGAGGCGCGGTGGCACGCTGTTCTGATGAAACACGGCCTCCTGCTCGGCCATTTTTGGCGCTGCAAAGCGTGTGTGTGGGACCAAACGAGACAATGGGTGATTACGACAATGAAAACGTGAGACACTGTTAAATTATCCGTGCCGGAACACGAAACGATATCGAAAGTTCAAAATCTAGTAAGGCGCAACAGAGGCTCTCAGTTTTTCCCTGCACTATTTCAGATGAAATCCAAAAGCATTACACAATTGTTTTCTTTGGCCCGCAGATCGACAAATGCTGGGACACAGCATAATTTTTATTTTCACGTTTTCGCCTAGCTCAGCTGCCGCCTAGAGGCTGCAACGCGAATTGACCTTGGCAGTCAAGAGCGTCGTGAAATAACCCAATAACCAACCATGAAATGCCGCTTTAGGGACAATACAGTGGTCAACCACTGATATATTTCGAAAACACCGTGGCCGTGCCACGCTATGGGCCCAACGTTGTGATCTACACAACATGCCTCTCAAGCGCATACTGTCGAGGACTGCGACACTGAATCCAGGCACGGTGTTATAAGCAGCAAGTATTAGTGTCGCTTTTCATACCGTGACATTAGCACGCCAACTGAATGTGTCCGGCTATGGAAGGAACTCGTCGGCGAAAGAGTACAGTTCGAGAGGCAGGCCCGCGTACCCTCGACTTCGCAGCAGCTTGTGTAGTCGGTAAATGTACGTCCACACCATTAGGCGAATGTCCGAGCCATACACTGCTCTGTCGGCCGCGGCTGGGCGCCGTTTCCTGTGGAGATGCCCCCCGGCGTGCTGGAGGGCACAGCGCAGTCGCACGGGCTCCGGAGCCACGCCCAGGAAGGTCAGCATTGCCTCCAGCTGTGTCTGCGTCTGCCGCTCCAGCAGCTCGTACGGCACCAGCAGGGTGTCAGCCGGATCGGTGGCCCAGTCCTCGTGAAGCCGCCACCACTGCTCAATGCGCTCTCGGATAAATGTTGTCCAACCGCTCGCGTGAAATGGGAAGTCGTCCGCACGACTGCTGTTAATCAGGGGATGTTCTTGAAAGTGGTCGACGGAAATGAAGGCAGTGAAAGGGTCGCGCACGAGCAATACGGCTCTCAAAGGATAACCATGGGCCAGGTCTTTGGTGTTCCGCCATGGAGGTGAAATCTCGTGCGTCTTGAACGCAATGCAATTTCTCATATGGGATGGCATGAGCTTCCCAACGAAGGCCATGTTCGGGGGAACAGTGTCACTGCCTCCCATCATCTTGAGAGCTTGCATAACTTCACCTGCTGACATCAGGCCCAGTTCACTCGGTGACACGGCTTCAGTTTCCGTCGACGCAAAGCCGCCGCAAACGGCCAGCCCGCTGGCCGCCTCCAGCAGGTAGTGCGCCCACGCGTCCCCGGAACGGAGGAACGAGACGAGCCGGACCGGCGGCAGACTCCCGGTGCGGGCGAACCCGGTCCGGTACCGGGAGCAGACCGGGTCCGTGAACCAGGAGCCGAGGGGCAGGGCCGGCTCCCGCAGGTCCTCCAGCGACAGCCGCAGGAGGCCGCCGTCGCCTGACGGGGCGGCGATGTGCGGCTGTGTGCTGCCGACCCCCGATTGCGGAGCGCCGGGGAAAGATGAGGAGCCGCCGGCCGGCCCGCCCGGAAAGACTGACCTCGCGAACACGAGGACGCACAGCACGAGCCCCGCGCAGAAGGCCATCACGACGTTCCGCCCGATGGTGCTGCTGAGACTTGCCATTTGGCGCCGGTCCTGCGAACACATCACACGCATCGATAAATTTCCAGTTACATAGTACACGGTTGCAAATCCGGTTTTTGTTTTTGTTTTCGGAGTAAAAGTAATGCTGGTTTAAATACGTTCTTGGTGTAATTCAGGTATGACATCGTAACTGCTTCGTACTGAACTGAGACGTAGTCATTTGTTTCGAAACTTAGGAATTTGTCAACGTGGTTGTAATGTAGCCTTTTTGTGGAGGTACAGCATTAGACTTCTGCAGCATAAAAGGTTTTTGAAGCACATAATTTCTGGTGTTCTTCAGCACCAAAAAAAACAACACCTTTTCCAGCATTGCCCTTGTAACCCGGCATTTACTAAGCTATCTCACCTCCTTCCATTTGCGTGGCGAATTATCTCGCATGCTGGTGGCCCTCTAAAGATCACACGTAGGGATGCACCGGATCTCTACGTGTATGATCTTTATGATCCGACGGGATACCGGGGTGTACCGGATCAGCGTACCGGATATTATGTTTACTTGTTTTTATTTGCTATTTCTATTGATAAATTAGCAAAAAATGATTAAAAACGAGAGATCTGTAAAACTGAAAAATATTACATAAAACGTCCAGAGTGTGAATCATTCACGTTGGTACCTAATCTTACTGGGAGAATTCCATAGATTTTCTTGCAAAACATAAATAGGTAGATAAGGAACACGGCAATCATAGCGTAGCTCACCATCTCTCACTGCATTCAAAAGCATGGGTGTAACCGCGGTTGAGAAAATAGGGGAACAAGCTGGATGCAGTCCACCAAGAACAGTTGGGGGTGGGTCAAAATCACTTCTCTCGGTCGTGGCATGATGACGTACGGCTGACATTCCTTTACTGAATTTCAAAGTCCCAAAAATTGCGTCGCCATTGGGAGGTATCTTTTGACACTTTGAAAATTGGGAGGGCAAATCACTACTTCAGGAAAACTCCGTGGGACACGTCCCCCGTAGCCCCCGCAGAGACTACACCCATGGACAAAGGCTCAACAATATGCAAAATGTCATTATGGCGCCTTGGTAGAACTGAAATACATTTCCTGATCAGGATTCTATACGAATGCTAAGGTGTGTCTCGTGAACTATTATTGCCTTTTAATTCGTCCGTATCAGAGAATTTGAGAACGATAAATGTCTGGATAATAAACCACAAAATGGGCTGCTGAGCACATGGTGGGTATTGTTTCACAGCTTTGAGCTTCAGTCCCATTCTTACAAAATATGTCTCAACCGTACCAAACTAAGAAGGAAAAGTGATGATTGATTGACTGATATTGGGATTAGAGGCCTGCCTTGACCTATTGGTCATTATGCGCTGCCTGTAAGGTCTGTGTGAGCTACGTTACGTTAGAGTGTATGTCGCGATTTTCAGGACAGCGCAAGTGTTTCATTTAAAGTTACAGGGAGAAAGAGTGGTGCATACAAGTGTTTTTTTAAGTTGGGTTGTATGTGTGTGAGCCAAATTTAGATGCCCCTTATAACATGGGCATGGTGTGGGGCCTCCGTGAAGCGGAGGCAAGAAGCGCAGGGGGTAGAGGAAGGGAGTCGTCGCCCCGACTACTGTCAGTTACGTTACTTTTAGCCCTCCCGAAAAACAAGAAATTTAGGCAATGCTTTACGTTTGATCTTGACCAAACACCGTGAGATCTTTATCGAGCAGGCTAGGAGGAGATTGCCCACACCGCCTCTCACGCTGGCTAAGCGTTCCCCCTATCACGTCGGGTGTTACGGAAGAAAGGAAGGAGGGAGGAGGATTTGCAGTGTTGTGTAGTTGGTATGTCGTGTAGTGTAGCGGTGCTGCCCGTTGGTGGTTTGAGCTGGTAGGTCGCGCGGTCCCCACGGCTGCCTCTGTGTGCGCCGGCGGGGACCGGGACAGATTGATCAGTAAATAAAATACGCGATCCTGGCAAAGTTTCCGTGAGGCAGGTCACCGATACTGGTTGTGTGTGGTGGTATTTGTTGTCGTGCAGATGTTGCGTTAGAGTTCTCCTGCTAGGTGTGTATCATTGAGATATCTGAATAGTAGTTGCAGTAGTTCTGGGTGCTGGTTACCCAGCAGAGTGCTCAGAGTGAGCTGAATTTTCTCTTGTTGGCAGATGACCTTAATGGGTCGTCTTTGTGCTTCGAAATCCTTACATTCTAGCAGGAGGTGACTAACTTCAAGTGGTGTGTTGCAGCTGTTGCATTGTGGCACTTAGTAAGAGCCGACCTCTAAGATTGGTTGTGTGTACTTCGTGCGACCTGTTCTAAGTCTGGTGAGGACGACTTCTTGACGTCGGCATTTTTGATCTGATGTGCCCCAGGCGCCATGTGTGCTCTTGATTGTGTACAGGTGTCCGTGGTGGTTTTGTGTCCAGTTCCTCTGTTGTTTTTGACGGATGTGTTGCTGGAGGGATGCCTTGCAGTCGTCCAGTGAGAATTTTGTGTCAAAGCACGTCTCGAGGGCCAATGATTGTTTCGCAACTTGGTCTGCTCGCTCGTTGCCTTTGATGTTCGCGTGTCCCAGTATCCAACCGAATGAAATGTTGTTTACGTTAGGGGACACTTGCTGTTGTATGCAATCAATGATGTAGTGTGATTGGTCGGCCGTATTGCTGATGGCTTGGAGTACTGATTTTGAGTCGGAGCAGACAGCTACATTAACCCGCGCACGACCGTCGGTCGGTTTCGAACATGCGCGACTGGAGGGGGGACAGTTGGCTGCCCCCCCCTCTAACTCACGAACCGTTGGTCGCACGATAAAAATAAGCATGCCGTTGGAAAGCTTGTGACGAGTAGAGCTCGAAACTGGTCTCATTTTTAGTTTTAGATAATATGTAAGCAATTTACGTCCTATATATGTTTTTTCATAGTCCACTGCATGAGACCGAGAAACGGCCTGAATCTCAAGGGCTGTGACTAATAACGCATAGATAAAGGCACCAGCGCACAAGTAAAGGTCCGCGGATGCCGATACACGTCTAATTTCCCAGATTTGTTCAATATATACGCCGAAACATTGATTTAAAGACACGGCAATTCTCGCGCCAGCTGTCGGCGAGCGCCGCAGCCGTATGTAGTAACAAATTGACGGGAACTAATTTTGGCGTTCCTTTATTTTCGCGGAAAAAGCCTATCCATGTACATTTTAATGATCTTGGAGGTTCTTGTGATGGTTTTTCATTCTTAAATTTTTGAAAAATTCATTAGTTACCAATCTACACAACTGGCGGGGTTTAATTCGCGAGAGCCTGTTTATTTCCAAAATATGCTACTTTTTCAAACTTTTTGAGGTTCCTGGTATTACTTACGTCTGTGGAAGCTAGTTCTGCCATTTTCTACCCATTCTGAGTAATTCATCGTCGATTTTGACGGTGGTACATATTGGCTCACTACAGTTATTCGTGGCCTGACCTCAGGTCAATGGCTGGAAGTCATTGATACTGTGCCCAATGGCGGTAACTAGATGTCTACTTCACTCCACACTAAAAATGTTATGAAATATTCCGTCAATTTCCGAAAAAACGACGACATGTGTTAAAAATGGGCTTGACCTTAGGTCAGTTGCCCGGAAAATTCCGAAAAATCTGAGAGGGCAGAAAAATCATTGTTGCATCTATCACGATCACTAATCCCTGACACTATTATTGAGATATCTTGTTTTGCGAAAAAGTTAGAGGGCGCTAAACTTTTATGGACATAGGTCTGTTTGACCTGACCGGACCTGAGTCAAAGTTTTGACACGAGATGTGAAATTGATGGAGCAAAAGGTAAAAAAGTTTCGTGGCTCTGTGTTTGTTCGTTCTCTCGCAATCCCAGAAAAACCTCAGGGGGGCGGTCACTGCCCCCCCGGTCCGGGACGGGTTAACCAGGTTGTATCTGATTGCCATGCGAATGACTATCAGGATGGCCACGGCTTCTGCTGTGAAAATTGATGCCTGGTCTGGGAGGCGGCTGCCGAGCTCGAAGCAAGGCAATGAGAGTCCAAATCCGACTTTGTCGCCGATTTTGGACCCATCCGTGTATATGAATGATTTGTGGTTGTTGACAGTCGTGTCCTCGTTGAACCTGGCGAGGATTTCTGTTTGTGTTACGTGCTTTTCGTTCTGTAAGTAGGTATTATACCGTGGGCGGTTTGTGAGTCCAGAATGGCCTGAGGGGCTGTCTAAATGCAGTGGGTGGCACGGCAAACTGAAGGTCTGCCAGAACCATGCTATTTGGTCGTGAAATGGTGGGCGTTTGCATGCTGCACGGCTCTTGTTCAATCTGTCATGTCTGAAGCAGACTGTGCCGTATGGTTTTCCGTGGTCTGAACCGTTACGTAGTACCGACACAGTTGCTGTGTTCGTCTGGTCTGTCGTGTTGGGGTGTCCGTGTCGGCCAGAAGGCTGACGATGGGAGTACAGAGCAGTACTCCACTGGCTGCTCTAAAGCTGTGGTTTTGTATGATTTCGACTTTGTGTGCCAAAGATGGGGAAATCCTGTTGAAAATGAAACTGTTGTATTCCAGGATGGGTCTAACGACGGCCTTGTAGATTCTGAGCAATGTTTGTCTTTCTCCACCCCAGTCTGGTCCTGAAAGGCGGCGGAGGATGTTGACGCGCTTCGCGCATCGCTTCGTCATGTTTTTGATGTGTTGTTGAAATGCCAGTTTCTCATCTAAGTAGATGCCAAGGAATCTGAGGCTTTTGACCTGCTCTATGGCTCCGCCATCGATTCGCCGGTTGAGGTTATGTGGGCCTGGAGCGCGAGCGTATGCGACTACTGCGGATTTTTCGGCGCACAAGGAGAAGCTCCATTTTTACACCACTTTGCAATGTGGTCTGGTCTTGATTGTACGACGTCTTCGGCTTTTAAGAAGCAGTGGTTAGTGGCCCAAATGGCCACGTTGTCCGCAAAAAGCGGATAGTGTAGTGTTTTGCCGTGGAAGTCGTCAAACATGTCGCTAATCATGATCAGAAAGAGTGTTGTTACTGTTCTATCCCTAAGGAAGTTCAGTAGAAAGTGTGCTAGGTGTCCGCGTAAACCTAGCTTGTAGAGTGCATGTGTATGTGCGGACTTGTGTACTCGGTCGAATGCGGCCGTGATGTCTAAGAATGCAGCCACTGTGGTGCGTTTGACAGTTGAGTCCGTGTTTGATGTCGTGTACGATGCGAATGAGGTTGTCTGCGGTTGACTTGTGTTTTTTGAAGCCGCATTGGTGCTCGTCGAGCAATTTTTTTTTTTACTTTCCAAAAAATGTGGAAGGCGAGCGTTTATCATGCGCTCGACGAGTTTGCTGGCACAGCTGGTGAGTGATATCGGTCTGTATTCTGTTGGTTGAGTGTGGTTTTGGGTTTCGCAAAAGGGATGGTTATACTTGGTCGCCAGTTTGGTGGAAAAGAGTCGTTTATAAGACATGGCTAATGGCCGTTAAGAAGTACGTTGTGGAAACTTTGCTCAAGTGTCTGAAAAAACTGGTAATGGATGCCGTCTGGCCAACTGACGTGTTGCCGCACTTGCTGGGGGCAAGGGCTAATTAGTGCATGGTGAATGGTGTGTTATATGCTTCAGCGTTTGTTGACTGAAAGTCTGAGGAAAAGTGACAGACCATGGAACTGTCAGTCACATCGACAATCTAATCTAACAAGGCACATTTCTCCTGAAACAGATCTGTAGGCAGACATTAGAGCAACGTCTTGATGGTACACCGGAGGGCTAAATATCCGGTAGTATCCGGCCGTATACCGGATACCGGATAATCCCTAGTATCCGGCCGGGTATCCGTCCAGGACCGGATATCCGGTGCATCCCTAGGTCCAACCGGCATTGAAAGTTGTTCTACACCGATGAACCGCAGAGCATGCTTTATTGCTATGGAGGCGAGGCGGACCAATGTCCATGTAAAGAATATCGCCCACCACGGCTGGTCTGTTTAACTAACGTCGCGCACATCTAAAACGCCACATGGAAACTGAGAGATGACGCGAGGCTTGCGCTCAGTGATCCAGACTGCTGATTAGTTAGTTTGAACAGTAAGCCTTGCTAACTATAATGCATGGCGTCATTCACGGTGTCAGTGGCCTCTGCATTACAATGCGTACGTGGGTCAAGGTCGTCTCAGGCCAAATCATCAACTGAGGTCACCTACCTTTTTAGCTATAATTGATCTTTCAGGGGTCAATTATAGGTAATAAATATATATAATATATTATATCATGTCAATTTTCCAGTACTGTCAGACTCCCCTGTGGTGATTTTTGTGAGCCCTCGCAACCAGCTCATGGACGCCGCTGGGCTACGTTTTGTTTTTCACAAAAGGCTGAGAAGAGACATCGTTTGCATTCCTTTGGTAAGGGCCCAGCCCCACCAAGACAAATTTGAGCACTATCTATATGGATCTGGGCCCCACCACTGCATTTGGCCAGAATGATCTTAAGGAATGATGATTTAGGCTGGTAGTGACAGCCGTTCCAGAACTTTGTTTTGAGAAGTCCATGCAGTACATTTACAATGTCAGGTTGGGTGAAAAATCCTCTGCTTTGTGCATGCCAGTGTGTATTGAATGTGCGATGAAAATCTGTACTGGCAGCACAGTGCTGGAGTAATGGGGAATATCGCAAAATATTCGGTCGTCGTAGGTCAACAAAGGCGATATGGGACAAACGTATGCTACGTGACGATTCAGGCCAGTGTCCTCTTTGATCTCACGGATACTCCACTGGTCAACTGTGGATCAGATTGGTCTGGAAGTGTATGCCGCTGGCACTGAAGAACAACTGAATGTTATTCATGTCCCATTATACGTTTTGTATTGTCAGTGGGGTTCCTGTACTGGTCATTCAGACTCTATTGACAGGTATTATACCGAAATCTTGTCCTGTTCAAATGAGTCTTCACGATTTAGTACTGCGAAAGAAATGGGCGGACGCAGGGAAAATATTCCGGGTTGGAATGAATTTACGTTAAAAAACATCCCACCTGGGCGACATTAATTGCTTATAGGCCATTGTTGATAAGCCTAAGGATGGCCATATTTATAGTCAGTTACGTTTGGCCAAATCCTGTTTTAAATTCGCACCGCGATGGTGCATTAGGAATGAGCAGAACTTCCCGGCTAAATCGTTGGCTGAAAAATTAACGAGTAACCCCTTTCGATATTGTTTCGTTTTGGGAAAAAGTCAGTCAAAAAACTTAATAGTTCTCGTCCTCTGGCGTCTGCAGTCGGCGGTGCTAGAGGGCCTGAAAACACAAGACGCACGTGGAAAGATCATTTCTCGGATATCCTGAACTCGGTCTCCGATCAGTTGGGGCACATTGGGAGGGTGTCCAAGGCCCCCCGAAAGAATACAAACCAAAGCCCCTGGCTATGTGGACCGCACTATCACCACGCTATGTCACCGTATCACCACGCACCTACAGAGCGGAGGTTGACTGACACACAATGACCAATGTCCCCGTCAGTCATTAACGAGACAAAGGAAGAAAGAAAATACCACCATCAGAACCAGGCAATCGCACAGGTGTCGTCGACAGGCGCTCGAAGCTACCTGGGTCTAAAACATGAAGCTGATGATTAGCTCCCACATGAATTACTGGGGGCCCATGCAGTTCTAAGAGTGCGAGGATAAACCGCTGGGGCCCAGGGTACAGCAACTGATAAACAGTTGCGTGATAATGCTACATATGGGTCATTCCACATGAAATGCACAAAAATTGACCCAACCCCGTTCGATTCTGGTAATGTCTGGTACGCTCATAGCACATATCGGAAAATGGCCAACTCCAACTTTTTTGCCCTGGGTGGCCTCTGAGGTCAAAGTTACAGGACACAAAAGATCACCTATTTTTACGGGCATTGCATGATTCAAATTCCATGTCCACAAGAGGGCGCTGTTTTTTTTCTGTCATAACATCATTCCTTGAATGTTGCACTAGTTACAAATGAAATGACGATTTTTTATAGAAGCAGACAGGAGTGATGATTGATATACTTGCAAAAAAAGAAATCAGCTTGTATTCAGGATATCAGTTGAACATAAATGACTCGAATCCTGCAAAATGAATTAAAAATCGAAATCAGTGCCCAAAAATCTCTAAGTGACCCCGGGTGGAAACAGATAATCCAAGGTCAACCGATGACAGTGAACGTGGTTGACCTTTCAAAGGTCCTGATGCATGACTAGGATTATTGTAGGATAAAGACATATCCGTTTCTGTTACGTTGGTTTCCGTTGGACATGCAGTCCGTACAAAAAGAGCACCACAATCGCAGAACAGGCGAAAAACTTACATGTGTGTGGTGGTGGTGGGCGATGTGAATATCTGGTGCAGATGGCGTGACTGAGTGCCCTGCTAGGCACCTCACGATCCATGCTTTTACTGCAGGCGAATGACTGGATGGTTCCATTGCAACGTCTGGAATATCCCGGGGATCAGTCGGGTTACTTGTGCAGCATGTGAATGAAGAAGGGAATGCAGCATCGGCGCGGTAGGTATTGAATGTAAGCCAGAGCTGCAGTTTGAAGAGATTGCCTTAAGAGTTCTATACATAGGCACATATGCCTTTTCGCTGGCATTTAAAAATGGCGCACAGCAGATGCCCATAACCCTCTGCATAAGAAATATTTGCCCTGAACGATTACGTCACATTTCAGTTCCGACGTGACAAGCTGAACATGATCATGAGCACCGGACAAGCTTTCACCCAGAATTACTTTTCCAAGGACGAACTTTTGCCTCATACAAGCTTCTGCTAAACGAACTGATCCTAAACGAACTTTTGCCCTGGACGAAATTTGTTTGTTGTCCAACGAACTTAAGCCCGACAAACGTCTACCCGACCAACTTCTGTGACACGAACTTCTGTCGCAAAATTTTTATTCACAGCCCTCATCATGACAGAAAGTGCTACTGGAGATGCACTTAAATTTCACAGAAGACAATGAATGGTCACGTTTAGCCGCACTTCATAAATTTAATTGGCTTACATTAATGAATACAGTGCTCCGAAGTCTGTAGCAGCTCATACTCCCTTAATTGGTAACAGGCTGGAGCGTGACGAGTAAACACACTGTTACCACTAAAAATAATAATAACCACACTGTTCCACTCAGCGTCCGCTGTCGGCGCTATCCCTCCCACTCGCCGTCGTTCTCGCGACTGAGGTCCGCCAGTGTGCCAGACACCGCCCACTGCCGCCGCCCGCCGGTCCACCCTCAGGCGCCACGACCCGCGCAGGGGCGCGCACAGTACCGACGGCCAGGGCGGCATCGGCCGGGCCGGATCCAGGGGTCCCGGATGGCGGACTGTCAACGAAACGCCTTTCCGAACCCGGTATCCGTCGCGAATTATTTTATAAATTATATGAATGGCATATTCTAGAGCAGAGGCGTACTTCGTGTAATATTGGAGCAAGGAAAATTCACAAGACTATTGTTGGTGTACTTAAAAAGTCATGTAAACGTCAATGGTGTCTCACGGAGTGACGTCACGCGAACACGCTGATGACGCTGCAGCTATATGCGTCGTAACGTTCGTCCGGGACCACTGCCCCATCACAGGCGTCCCTTGCTAATGCTCCGCGGTTGACACTGGTGACGTTGCACGCAGACAGGTGACCACAGACCCGACGGTGCATCGTGACGTCATTATCTAAAAACCTCTGGTGGTGTCACAGCGGAGTGTTACCGTCAGATACATCACCCATCCTCAACAGTGGAACAGCGTGGTCGGTGACAAGATGCCTCACACGGCTGACGGCCACTTGTGTTCCCGTGTCCTCGCATGTGTGCTTCTCTGACAACCACGTGCGTCTGTCGAAAGGATATGTGTGCCCGTATGAAGGTCTCGTGTGCCTGTCTGAAGGCCACCTGTGCCGGTCTGAAGGTCTCCTGAGGGTCCACTGTCTGTCTGAAAGTCACCTATGCCCGTCTGAGGGCCCGTGTGCCCGCCCTTTTGAGGTCCACGTGTGTCCATCCGAATGCCACATGTACCCGTCTAAAAGGCCCGTGTGTCCGTGTGACGGTCTGTGTACCCGCCTGAAGGCCACGTTTGCCCTTGTGACGGTCCGTGTTGCGTTTCAGGTGGACACGATCTCAGCGGCGCTGAACCGGACGGCAACGCCGCTGGCCGACAGCGTAAACGTAGTGCTGAGTCACTTCCCCCTGACCTCCAGCGTGTCGGCGGCGGTCACCTAAGAGGTCAGTCACCGGTCACGGAGAGGTCATATGACGTCATCAGGGGCGGTGCCAGGGGTGGTCCTAGCCAGGTCAGGTCAGGTCAGGCCGGGCCAAGTCAGGTCACGCCGTTAGGAAGCGGCGTCAGGGTGTGGCCGTGGGCAGGTCAGGTCAGGTCAAGTCGTTGATCTGTCTCGTGAAGATGCTCCGTGCTTTGAGATCGTGCTAGTTGTGCAAGCGGTGGGTGACTCGTTGGCTTCATGCGATTATTTTGGGGAAGTTGTAATGTTTTAAAAGTGCACAACTTGGATTGGGCTATTTTTCATTGCGCATCTTTTGGTGCCAATATGGCCCGACAACTACGCGGATTTCTGGAGTTATGAGAAGTGGGAAGCCTGCGCCTAGAATACCGAAGTGGGAACACAAACTGTTAAAGCTATTGAGATACTATCTATTAAATTACCACTGACCAGGTCTCTGGCAGCTGTCCTAGGATGACGACATCAAGCACATCAGTTGGTGGTCATGATGATGGGGAAGGAGGGGAAGGGATAAGCAAGAGTATTTTGCGTAGCTCTGATTAACATGTCATCAAACTTCAGTTCTCTCCTCCTTTGTCATTTATTTTAAATAACATGCCTTGGAGACGACCGTGGCACCCTTTTACAGCCTGGATCTGTCCATGAGTGCCCCTTAAAAATTGTATTTTGAGCAAAGGTGGTCATAGGATGGGAGATAACCCAAGTAGCATCTTGTGTAGCTCTGCCTGTAATTTAATATAGTGTCATTTCTTTCCTCTGTGTTATTTGTTTAAATAACAGGTCTTGGAGAGGACTGTAACTCCCTTTTGCAATATTGAGGTGTATCTTTTCAAAATTGTCGTGTAAAGCGCATGCATGTGTCTGAGGTTGTTTTGGTTCATGGCCAGACGCGAGCTGATTCCCTGCAGAATTTTGAAGACTAGTTTGAAGATGATTCTAAAAATTGTCTTTACCTTTGTAAGTATTACCCTTAATGCTACACCTCTGCAAAAATCACCCCTACTGCTATTTTCAGTCACACCTGCTGATTTCGGTCCTGAGCAGCCCACCCTCACTGTGTACGTACGTAGATACACCATTCATCTCTGCTTTTATTTACATGCACATTGGTAATAATGCATGGTTTTCACTGCATCTTGTTGGTGGTTTATTTCCATGATTTTTTTTTCGGAAATTCACAATTCTGGTTAACAAAAATCCCACAGCTTGGGTACTGGGTTTACTGGCTATGGCCTTTTTCGGAAATAATGCGGTCATCACAAGGCTAAAAAAATCGGTTCAGCCCTATATGCCATTATCAGCTTTGGTATAATACAAAACTGAAGTTATTTCATTTTGTACCATTGTTTAACCCTTCCTCGCACATTTCTCTTTAGCAGTCCATCTCTAATAGCAACCTGCACTGTGAACCCTTAATTACAGGTGTATCTATGCACTGAATGGTCAAGAGATGCAAACGCATAGCCGCAATTTATTGCAATTCGTTAAATGTATCTCAGTTTCCTGCGAAAACAATGCTATACCCCCGCTGCTTTTCACAGTATAGGGACAATATCATTAAATCCGCGGGATACAGCATAGAGGATACCTACCACTTCTAACCTCTCTTCCATTTTAGGAAGTCTCCAAGGGTCGACTGCGCATTTACGACGTCCTATATTGCTCCTAACAGGATCTCGAGCCCATTAAAAAAACGACCGCAATATATGCGCTTTCGTCGTAGTAAGCAACCCTCAATAACCACCTTGTTTCAGTTCAGCTGTCACAGGACCTTGAGTTTAGCGGCAATCACTGGTTGTTCCAGTTTCGTCCGCTTCCTGCTAACAGCTGCTGGCTTTTACAGCTTGCAGTTCATGCGCTAATCAATGGCTGTTTGAAGACGACAGATAATCTCTGATCACCAGAACAGCATGCAGTGGCAGAGAAGAGTGAAAACAGTATAACGTGACATCAGCACCGCTTGTTGGACAGAACCCTCCAAACTACGCACATCTACTTTTGCGTCCATAATTATGGCATGTATATGTTTGAAATACAATGAGCGGTGTATATCCTATTTTCGCAAAGAAGGATTTGTGTTGCAAAAAAATATTCATGAATCGACATGACAACAGATCAAAAAGCCCGATAATCCAGTCGTAAGGGGCCGGCATATCTCACCCCCTTACGACAGGCAACAGTCGTAAGGGGGTGAGATATGCTGGCCCCCTTCTGAACCAGAGGGTGGCGCACGGAATACCCCCCTTGATCCGCTAGCGCCCGTCAGGCCCTCCGCGGCCGCCGGATGACGTCCAGGTGTGTCGTGTGTGTCGTATCCACCGGTTTGTTAGTAATAGAAAAGACAGAGAGAAAGGGGAATAGGTTGGGGAGGATTTCCTGTGGTTAACGACGGAATGTGCGAGAAGTCTCAAAATTGAAAAGCCTGCATCCAGTGGCGAAAAGTATCCTTTCGCAAACGGGTAGACGGGCGTAACAGAAACGCTCAGGATCTCATTAAAAAGGAGAGAGAGAGAGAGAGAGAGAGAGAGAGAGAGAGAGAGAGAGGGAGAGAGCAATGTATTTACAGACTCATGTTCCAATTCACATCCCAAGGTAATCACCTGACAGGGTGAGTAACACCCGGTTCAATGATATCGTAAGCAACAAGTGTTTTTCCAAAGCACTACCAGCGAATGTCGTCATGACACGATGGCACGCAGCGCGGAGGCCTTTCCCAAGTCGCTCTTCTATACATAGTGCCGTAGTTGGCAACACGTTCTGACATACATTTCGGAAAACTACAAAATCTTCCATAGCGACAAACTATGCATTGTTCAGACACACCTTGAACTTCCCAAGAAGTGTCGCGTTATACATGCGCCGTAGGTGAACACAATGTACAGTGGAGCAATATGTCGGAAATAAACACTTTTTGATTAAGTAGGAAGACATGAAAAACCTGCGTATATGAGGATTCGTGCGGGAGCATAAAAGACGATATAGCTGGCGAATCTCAGAGCTGCCACGTGACGCAACCGACAGAAAGAAGCCAAGTCATTTATTATTCGTAAAAGTATGCTAACTGTACATCACACAATGTAAGCTGTAGTAACATCATGTTCTTAAACACCTTAGATCGCATAACCATGCACACAGTCTTCTTTGCATTGTAAATTACATCACGCTCTTTGGCAAATTTCTCACATGTATACAGCAAAGATTGCAAACCGACAGGTGACGGCGAGAGGAGAACCATATCGTCGGCATACGCGATATGATTCATGCAGCCCAGGCAGTGGCAAACCGTATCAGTGCTGTCAAGAGCCGAGAACAATATACCAGTGTAAAAATCATATAAAAACGCCGACAACATTTCACCCTGACGAACAGCCTTTGACAAGGTAAAACCATTAGTGTCAAAGTTGCCCCAATGAATATGGAATAGTTGGGAAGTGTACGAAGTGAGCATCCTAACTATATGTACACTTATACTCTTTCCGAGCAGTATGTCAAAAAGTTTACATTGGTTAACTCGATCAAATACCTTTCTAGCATCAGGAAAGCAAGCACAGGACTGTTGCTGCGTAGATAATACTCAGGTATTTCTTTGGCGGCATAACTAGCCATAATCACAGAATTACCCGATCTGAAACCAAGCCGATGATCACTTGTGCAAAGACACTTCCTTAAGATCACAGTTTCTTGTATCTTTTAAGTGACGCTCGCTAACGCAATAGGTCTATAATTGTCCGATCGATCGAGATGATGCATTTGCATCATCATAGCCCTGAATCTCTCAAAGCTGCCACCAATGTCCATCGACTGCACTGATGTCACTGCTTTAATGCGCAAGCAGCAACTGTTGTACATGTAAATTAGTCAGGTGAACAAGTTGGTGAATGGCCTTCTCAAGGTGAGCGTGAGGACATCCCGGAGAGTTGAGACCGTGCTATTGTAACTCTAAATAGCGACGAATCCGCAGATACCAGGGCCAGTGTAAGGATGGTCTCTGAGACTTGTTCGAGACGGAAGACTCCCAGAGACTCGTTGGGAACGGCCCCCTCAACTCGTGGACCCGTCGCGTGGTCCTGTAGAGCTGGTCCCGGGGACCGCGGTTCGGGCCCGCGGGGACGACGCGACGACACTGGTGATGATGGCGCTGCCTCATATGCAGCAGTCGCTGCGGCCCCGTCCCTAATGACGGAGGACGGACTGTGGAGAACAAAGCAAAGCCAGACAGGGTCCAAGCAAACACAACAGCCAAGATAAAATTCGCTTCCAGTAACAGCGTGGTTGGTCTACACAAGACTGACACAATCAAGGCCATAAAAGTTGTCAAGCGCTTTGCCTTGTTCATCTCAAGGCGTTCACCTAAAACAGACACGGAAGGTCTACAGACTTATGTGAAAGGCCAAGTCGGTGCCACTGAGGTTGAAACAACACAACTGAAAACGAGGTTCAACACATATGAGTCCTATAGATTGGGTATCTTAGCCCGTCTGTGAGCGACTTACTTGATCCTAAAATCTGGGCCTGAGTTCTTCTTGTCCGACAATTTTTCCCAAGAAATCAGAACCTGCGTCTCCAAAAACCAGGAGCAGAGTAACTGTATGAGTATGTATTACTGTCAACTTACCATGCGAGTGCTGTTATGTACTTCCTGACATATCAGCTTCTTGAAAATAGTTCATCCTGCTGTCAATCATTAAAACGAAGTGCCGTAGGAATCCTACTGCTCTGTAATGGATCCGATGCCATTTTCTTGCTAGAACATTGGTTATTTCCCTCGGATCTCCCAGCTCTAAATAGCTTTCATTCAGAATTCATGTTTTTTGAAATCTCCTCAAAGAATATTTCTGATGGGGTACTAATGGGACGGTCATGAGGTGGGGTTCCCGTGACGTGGAGGAAACATCTAGCTTCAATAATGAAACCAGTCACTTTTGGTAATTACAGAATAATTGGGTTAGAAGGCAACTTTGAGAACATTAAAATGCTATTGATGGACGTGTATTTGCCATACAATTTTCATAGCAATTTTCGACAATATTTATTCTGTTTGGGCAAAATCACGACAATATCTCAAGAGTTCGACTCCCCTCATGTTTGCGTCCTTGGCGACTTCAGTGCGAATATTGATATACAAATTGCTTTTGGCTATGAGTTGATGGACTTTTGTCGAGAATCTGAGCTGATCACAGCTGATTCAATATATTTCGCTAAAGGGTCGATAACGCATGTCAATGATGGATTCGGCACAGAGTCATTGATCAGTTGTGTGTTCCTGGGATTTTTATGGGCTTATTTAAAGCATTTGCATTTGTTATTCCATAGTTAGCTTTGCCCATTTCCTCATGTCCGGCGTATTATTCATTTCAAGTCAATCAGAGAAGGCAGTTGCAGTCGCACCGGACAGATCTTTTCATTGGGCAATCCACTGGTCATCTGTGGATCAGATTGGTCGGGAAGTGTGTACCACTGGCGTTGAAGAACGACTGAATGCCATTCATGTTCCATTGTATGTTTTGCACTGTCAGTGAGGTTCCTGGGACCATTACTGGTAAGCCTAGGGATGACTATATTTATAGTCAGTTACGTGTGGCCAAATCCTGTTTTAAATTCGCACTGCGATGGTGTATTAGGAATGAGAAGAACCTCCTGGCTAAATCGTTGGCTGAGAAATTCTCCAGTAACCCCTTTCGATATTACCTCATTTGGAAAGAAGTAAAAACTTAATAGTTCTCGTCCTCTGGCGTCTGCAGTCGGCGGTGCCAGCGGGCCTGAGAACACAAGACGCACGTGGAAAGATCGTTTCTCGGATGTCCTGAACTCGGTCTCCGATCAGTGTGTTAAGAGCTCTGTCATGTCGAGACTTAATGAAAATTCAGATGCCTCGATCAATGTGAGTGTTCATGAGATATCGAACTCCACACGTGACCTGACATCCGGCCGAGCTAGTGGACATGATCGATCAACGGCTGATGGTCATTTTGCTGCTGATGGTCATTTCTGCGGGACATTTTAAATTTGCTGGCCACTCATGCGCTACGCACCTGTGTATATGTTTCTCGATGATGCAAATGCATCATCATGACCATGCATCATGCGTGGCCACTTGCCCTCTGGTCTTACCAAACTGTTCCAGTTAGTTTTACCAAATAGTTCCAATACTAGAGGAAGAAACGGAAATATTTCGGACAAGGACAATTATAGACCTATTGCGTTAGCGAGCGTCACTTAAAAGATACAAGAAACTGTGATCTTAAGGAAGTGTCTTTGCACAAGTGATCATCGGCTTGGTTTCAGATCGGGTAATTCTAATTCTAATTCTAATCTCAGAGCTGCCACGTGACGCAACCGACAGAAAGAAGCCAAGTCATTTATATTCGTAAAAGTATGCTAACTGTACATCACACAATGTAAGCTGTAGTAACATCATGTTCTTAAACACCTTAGATCGCATAACCATGCACACAGTCTTCTTTGCATTGTAAATTACATCACGCTCTTTGGCAAATTTCTGACATGTATACAGCAAAGATTGCAAACCGACAGGTGACGGCGAGAGGAGAACCATATCGTCGGCATACGCGATATGATTCATGCAGCCCAGGCAGTGGCAAACCGTATCAGTGCTGTCAAGAGCCGAGAACAATATACCAGTGTAAAAATCATATAAAAACGCCGACAACATTTCACCCTTACGAACAGCCTTTGACACGGTAAAACCATCAGTGTCAAAGTTGCCCCAATGAATATGGAACAGTTGGAAAGTGTACCACGAAGTGAGCATCCTAACCATATGTACATTTATACTCTTTCCGAGCAGTTTGTCAAAAAGTTTACATTGGTTAACTCAATCAAATACCTTTCTAGCATCAAGAAAGCAAGCATAGGACTGCTGCTGCGTAGATAATACTCATGTATTTCTTTGGCGGCATAACTAGCCATAATCACAGAATTACCCGATCTGAAACCAAGCCGATGATCACTTGTGCAAAGACACTTCCTTAAGATCACAGTTTCTTGTATCTTTTAAGTGACGCTCGCTAACGCAATAGGTCTATAATTGTCCTTGTCCGAAATATTCCCGTTTCTTCCTCTAGTATTGGAACTATTTGGTAAAACTAACTAGAACACTTTGGTAAGACCAGAGGGCAAGTGGCCACGCTTAAGCATCATCGAGAAACATATACACAGGTGCGTAGCGCATGAGTGGCCAGCAAATTTAAAATGTCCCGCAGAAATGACCATCAGCAGCAAAATGACCATCAGCCGTTGATCGATCATGTCCACTAGCTCGGCCTGATGTCAGGTCACGTGTGGAGTTCGATATCTCATGAACACTCACATTGATCGAGGCATCTGAATTTTCATTAAGTCTCGACATGACAGAGCTCTTAACACACTGATCGGAGACCGAGTTCAGGACATCCGAGAAACGATCTTTCCACGTGCGTCCGGTGTTCTCAGGCCCGCTGGCACCGCCGACTGCAGACGCCAGAGGACGAGAACTATTAAGTTTTTGACTTCTTTCCAAATGAGGCAATATCGAAAGGGGTTACTGGAGAATTTCTCAGCCAACGATTTAGCCAGGAGGTTCTTCTCATTTCTAATACAACATCGCAGTGCGAATTTAAAACAGGATTTGGCCACACGTAACTGACTATAAATATAGTCATCCCTAGGCTTACCAGTAATGGTCCCAGGAACCTCACTGACAGTGCAAAACATATAATGGAACATGAATGGCATTCAGTCGTTCTTCAACGCCAGTGGTACACACTTCCCGACCAATCTGATCCACAGATGACCAGTGGATTGCCCAATTAAAAGATCTCTCCGATGCGACTGCAACTGCCTTCTCTGATTAACTTGAAATGAATACTATACCGGACATGAGGAAATGGGCAAAGCTAACTGTGGAATAACAAATGCAAATGCTTTAAATAAGCCCATAAAAATCCCAGGAACACACAACTGATCAATGACGCTGTGCCGAATCCATCATTGACATGCGTTACCGACCCTTTAGCGAAATACATTGAATCAGCTGTGATCAGCTCAGATTCTCGACAAAAGTCCATCAACTCATAGCCAAAGGCAATTTGTATATCAATATCCGCACTGAAGTCGCCAAGGACGCAAACATGAGGGTAGTCGAACTCTTGAGATATTGTCGTGATTTTGCCCAAACAGAATAAATATTGTCGAAAATTTCCATGAAAATTGTATGGCAAATACACGCCCAACAATAGCATTTTAATGTTCTCAAAGTTGCCTTCTAACCCAATTATTCTGTAATTACCAAAAGTGACTGGTTTCATTATTGAAGCTAGATGTTTCCTCCACGTCACAGGAACCCCACCTCATGACCGTCCCATTAGTACCCCATCAGAAATATTCTTTGAGGAGATTCCAAAAAACATGAATTCTGAATGAAAGCTATTTAGAGCTGGGAGATCCGAGGGAAATAACCAATGTTCTAGCAAGAAAATGGCATCGGATCCATTACAGAGCAGTAGGATTCCTACGGCACTTCGTTTTAATGACTGACAGCAGGATGAACTATTTTCAAGAAGCTGATATGTCAGGAAGTACATAACAGCACTCGCATGGCAAGTTGACAGTAATACATACTCATACAGTTACTCTGCTCCTGGTTTCTGGAGACGCAGGTTCTGATTTCTTGGGAAAAATTGTCGGACAAGAAGAACTCAGGCCCAGATTTTAGGATCAAGTAAGTCGCTCACAGACGGGCTAAGATACCCAATCTATAGGACTCATATGTGTTGAACCTCGTTTTCAGTTGTGTTGTTTCAACCTCAGTGGCACCGACTTGGCCTTTCACATAAGTCTGTAGACCTTCCGTGTCTGTTTTAGGTGAACGCCTTGAGATGAACAAGGCAAAGCGCTTGACAACTTTTATGGCCTTGATTGTGTCAGTCTTGTGTAGACCAACCACGCTGTTACTGCAAGCGAATTTTATCTTGGCTGTTGTGTTTGCTTGGACCCTGTCTCGCTTTGCTTTGTTCTCCACAGTCCGTCCTCCGTCATTAGGGACGGGGCCGCAGCGACTGCTGCATATGAGGCAGCGCCATCATCACCAGTGTCGTCGCGTCGTCCCCGCGGGCCCGCACCGCGGTCCCCGGGACCAGCTCTACAGGACCACGCGACGGGTCCACGAGTTGAGGGGGCCGTTCCCAACGAGTCTCTGGGAGTCTTCCGTCTCGAACAAGTCTCAGAGACCATCCTTACACTGGCCCTGGTATCTGCGGATTCGTCGCTATTTAGAGTTACAATAGCACGGTCTCAACTCTCCGGGATGTCCTCACGCTCACCTTGAGAAGGCCATTCACCAACTTGTTCACCTGACTAATTTACATGTACAACAGTTGCTGCTTGTGCATTAAAGCAGTGACATCAGTGCAGTCGATGGACATTGGTGGCAGCTTTGAGAGATTCAGGGCTACAAATCTCGGTGAGGTAACACGGCCGCACTCAGTGATCGTCTTGAAAATATCACGATTTTTTTCAGAAGTTTTTGTTCTGACCACGTCTGTTCTCAGCTTTCAGTGCCATCAACATGAGTGCAGAGCAGTGTTTTAGACGTCTCAATTTTCTCCTCGTTAAACTTTTCATTGATCAGGCGACCGAGTGCATTTTGGGTTACACTATCAATCTCGTTTAGCATATAGTAAAGCAGTTCGTTGATGATGATTGCCAAGCCGTTGATGTAAGCCCGGTCAGTCGAGCACTCGACAACAAACGTCACATTCTTAATTGTCAAAAATTGCGCACAAGGACAAAAAAATATCGGGAACGGCAATGACAAATGATTCGCCGAAGACTGGAAAACCACTTAGATTTTACGACAAATATCCTGCTGGGAAAATTATTCACATCCCAAACAGCACCAAAAATGATCGCTAATGATCCAGTAATCTTTCACAAGCTTCGCTAACGCCAGCTGTACACAGATACGCCATAATTAACACTTAAACCGGGAGCTAGAAAAAAACACGTCCGACCAATCCAGAAGCTGGTAGAATCAGGACTAAGGTGCAGGATGAATGAAATAATGTATGGATGGTAGAAAACAATGCAGCGTATTCGATGATCCTGTTAGCAAGCTATTGCATAGCATTTACACATGTGAGCCTTTGTAGCGAAGGCCGCAAACCCATCCCGTCGTGAACCAGCCGCAGAACGGTTTGGAATACTTTTACACAAAGTAGACGTATATCGTGATGACGTCTTTTACACCAACTGAAATACCCCTACGCAATTTATCTTTCTTTTGTTCAGGGGGAGACAGAATCGGGCCGCAACTCGCGAAAACTGCTACAGCTATCATGATGTTAATCGATACCGGATATTTTTATCTGAGGTCAGGCGAAACGGTGTCATCTTCCGGGTCAGTTCCGTGCAAGTGAGCTTCGGTGCACGGGCCTTTGAATAAGTGGGCCGTGTTTATTCGAAATTGTGACTAGGGAGACAATATGTGCCGGGATTTGGCTTGTTGCCAAGTTCAGACGGTAACCTTTACTGGGTCAAGCGCAGGGCCGTCGTTTGGTCAACGTTTCGTGATAGGTGAGGTCCCGAGATACCGCTGGTCATTCCGACGTCCCCTAAATATGAATTTCTCTGGGGCCGATGTATTTTGTCCACCGGCAGCTGATGAAGATGGTTTAACTGATGTAAAAAATGTCTTCATTGCGCGTTTAATAGACACTGGCATGTACAAAGCACGGGAGTTTTCACCCAACCTGACATTGCAAATGTAATGCATTCTCAAAACAAACTTTTGGAACGGCTGTCACTATCAGCTTAAATCATCATTCCTTCACCCGCGCACGACCGTCGGTCGGTTTCGAACATGCGCGACTGGGAGGGGGGGGGGGCAGTTGGCCGCCTCCTCTAACTCACGAACCGTTGGTCGCACGATACAAATAAGCATACCGTTGGAAAGCTTGTGACGAGTAGAGCTCGAAACTGGTCTCATTTTTAGTTTTAGATAATATGTAAGCCATTTACGTCCCATATATGTTTTCTCATAGCCGACAGTGTGAGATCGAGAAATGGCCAGAGTCTCAAGGACTGTGACTCATAACGCATAGGTAAAGGCACCAGCGCACAAGTAAAGGCCCGCGGATGCCGATTCACGTCTAATTTCCCAGATTTGTTCAATATATACGCCGAAACGTTGAGTTACAGACACAACAATGCTCGCTCCGGCTGTTGGCGAGCGCCGCAACCGTATGCGGTAAGAAGTTGACGGTAACTAATTTTAGCGTTGCTTTATTTTCGCCAAAAAGACGATCTATGCAAAGTTTATTGATCTTAGTGGTTCTTCTGATGGTTTTTCATGCTTAAATTTTGGAAAAATTCATTAGTTACCAATCTACATAATTGGCGGAGCTTTATTCGCGAGAGTCTGTTTATTTCCAAAATATGTATTCTTTAAACTTCTTGAGGTTCCTGGTATTACGTCTGTGCAAGCCAGTTCTGTCATTGTCTACCCATTCTGAGTAATTCATCGCCAATTTTGGCGATGGTACATTTTGGCTCGCTACAATTGTTCGTGACCTGACCTCAGGTCAATGGCTGGATAGTCATTGATACTTTGGCCAATGACGGTAACTAGATGTCTGCTTCACTCCACAATAAAAATGTTATGAAATATTCCGTCAATTTCCGAAAAAAACGACGACATGCCTTAAAAATGGGCTTGACCTTAGGTCAATGACCCGGAAAATTCCAAAAAATCTGAGATAGCAGATTTGTTGCATCTATCACGATCACTAATCCTTGAAAGTATTATTGAGATATCTTGTTTTCCAAAAAAGTTAGAGAGCACTAAACTTTTTGGACGTAGGTCTGTTTGGCCTGACCTAGGTCAGGCACCTGACCAGACCTGAGGTCAAAGTTTTGACACGAGATGTAAAATTGATTAAGCAAAAGGTACACGAAGTTTCGCGACTCTGTGTTTGTTTGTTCTCTCGCAATCCCAGAAAAACCTCAGGGGGAGCGGTCAACTGCCCCTTCCCAGTCGGGGACGGGTTAAGATCATTCTGGCCAAATGCAGTGGTGGGGCCCAAATCCATATCGACAGTGCTCAAATTTGTCTTGGTGGGGCTGGACCCTTACCAAAGGAATGCATACGAAGCCTCTGCTCAGCCTTTTTGTGAAAAACAATACGTAGTCCAGGGGCGTCCATGAGTTGGTTGCGAGGGCTCACAAAAATCACTACAGGGATGTCTGACAATACCGGAAAATTTACCCCATATTGAACCTCATCAGTATTAGCTATCTGGCCATCTTTGAGTTCGTGCGATCCTCCCGTTATTTTCAAACATGACATGATATTTCCACGAAACAAAACAGAGCGTTTAGCTCGTTATTTTGGCTACCCAACGGTATTCCGTTTGACCCTTTCAAGCAGCGCAATCAAGTGGTAGGAGACCTCAAAGTAGGTCAAGCCAATGGGTTCTGTTTTTATTAGATCCTATCCATTCATGGCATGTAACCCATAGGAATGCTTTTAAGGTTTCCAGGACGACTGCTGACGATAAAGGATTCAAGCTATTGTTGCTAAACAGTTCAACATTTTCGATCTAATTATGACCCTTCGAAGGTCAATAACAGGCAAAAATGTAAGTAAACTCAATTCCTCATTTTGGCCCGAGACGACCTGGACCCAAGTAAGCATTATAGTGCAGAGGCCACTGGCACCGTGAATGACACCATGCATTATAGTTAGTAATGCTTACTGTTCAAACCAACGAATTAAAACAACTGAAACGTTTCATGCCCGATCAAGGTTCGTTTCGCGATTTCGCGGTAACATGCCCTCAAGAAGGCCATATATCAGTGTCATGTCCAAGAATGAAACGTCAGCTTTCTGAAAGTATGTAAAAACACTAAAAATTCAGCTGTGTAAAGTGTCAGAGAGATCGGAACAGTCGTCCTGGGGTAAAACTTGCGAAAAAACATTGGGGGGGCTGCTCACTAAACCCTTTCTGTAATGGCGACGGCTATGTCTAGACTTAGAGCGGCGCTGAACTTTAATGTCTTAACCTGCGCACGACCGTACGTTGGCGGCGATTACGCCCGACTGGACTCTAATTCACGAACAGTTCGTCGCGCGATAAAAAATAAGCACACCGTTGGAAAACTCGTGACAAGCAGAGCTCCAAACTGGTCTCATCTTTAGTTTTGGATAATATGTAAGCCATTAATGCCCTATATATATTTGATCATAGCCGACTGCATGAGACCGAGAAACGGCCTGAATCTCAAGACTAATAACGCATAGGTAAAGGCACCAACACAGGTGAAGACCCGCAGATGCCCATACTCGTCTAAGGTATCAGATTTGTTCAATATATACGCCGAAACATTTAGTTAAAGATACGGCAATTTTCGCGTCGGTTGTCGGCGGGCGCCGCAGCCGTAAGCAGTAAAAAATTAACGGGAACTAATTTTAGCGTGTCTTTATTTCCGCCACATAGCCTATACATGTAAATTTTATTGATCTTAGCGGTTCTTGTGATACATGCTTAAATTTTGAAAAAAATTCATTAGCTGCCAATTTACACAATTGGCGGAGCTTTATTCCCGAGAGCCTGTTTATTTCCAAAACATGCATTTTTTTACTTTTTGAGGTTCTTGATATTCCTTGCGTCCTTGCAACCCAGTTCTGCCATTTTCTACCCATTCTGAGTAACTCATCGCTGATTTTGACGGCGGTACATTTTGTCTCATAACAGTTGTTCGTGACCTGACCCAAGGTCAATGGCTGGAAGTCATTGATACTTTGCCCATTGGCGGCAATTAAATGTCTGCATCACTCCACACTAAAAATGTTGTGCAAAAATTCCGCCAATATCCGAAAAAACGGCGATATGTCTTAAAAATGGGCTTGACCTTAGGTGAATGACCCGGAAAATTCCGAAGAATCTGGGATAGTATCTTTGTTGCATCTATCAAGATCTCTAATTCCTGAAAGTATTATTGTGATATCTTATTTTCCGAAAAAGTTACAGGGCGATAAACTTTTTGGACATAGGTGCGCTTGACCTGACCTACGTCAGACACCTGACTTGACCTGAGATCAAAATTTTAACGCAAGGTGTAGGTAGAAATGATTAAGTGAAAGGTACACCAGGTTTCGTGGGGCTGCGTTTGTTTGTTCTCTCGCAATCCTAGAAAAACCTCAGGGAGGCGGTCAACCGTGCCCCCCAGTCGGGGGCGGGTTAATGTTCCCTCTCCATGTTTTTCATTGACAATACCTTCCATTTGAATGATGTTCTGTATGCACGTTGAGTGGTTCAGTCGTTCTCTGCCGTCTCGGATCGGACCGTTGTCGCTGTCTGGAGTGTTGGGACGACTGACGTTGTCTGGAGTGTCATGCTGGTTGTCCCGTGTGTAGCCGCCAACTGCCAAGTGACGACCGAGAGACCTGTGCCGCATGATCGAGCATGTTGTATTTTGCTCGTACATTTTGCCAGCAAATTTCTGCTGACTGGCTAGACCGTCCGTAGCCTTGCGTCCATTCCGTTGGCGCCGGGGTTTTCCTCCAGGGTAGGCGATGTTTTTTGCGTTGAGTTAAATCGAATTTATGTCGACGCGAAACAAGTTGTCATAGACTTGTTGCCTTAAATGCGCCAGGATAAATGGAGTCGAGTTCCTTTGTGTTCCTTTATGTCGGATAAAGCATTATACTTGGAAAAGTTACGTCATGCAAAGGCATGAAACTTAGAGAAGTAGGGTATCTTCTGGTGAAAATTTCATGAGTCGGTGCCTGGTGACTGCAATGTTATTAGACCCCACAAAGTGACGTGGCCGGGTCGGTCCGTTCAGGCTAATTTTTTATGCTAGGTGAAGTACGATTAATTTGGCCTTCGGCCACGCTCGCAATAAAGCGATCTGGGAAAACTGGATTGAATGGAATTAAAGTTTTGAAGTTATCGGCAATTTCCCATTTTCAAGCTTTGGAAAAGAACAAGTTTCAAACGACCGTATCTCATGCACCATTCGTCACAGGCGCTTGGCTTCAACACAGACGAACAGAGGCTAAATTCGGCCATAATTGCGCACCAAAATTACTACAATCATAACTATGGTTTATATATAAATTGCAGATGAAATCTTCAAGTTCGATGTTAAAAACCATCACTTTTGAACTGTGCATGCCTGTTACTACCCGAACAAGTGTAGATCATGGCGGACATTTTCATGCCATCTCTGGCAACGCGTCTCGCGTCGTCCCTCCCGGGCGCCGCGGCCGGCCGCCGTTTGCCCAGTCCCCTTTCTCCCCGCGTCCGACGTCTGAGGCGGCGCAGAGTGGGGACGGGGCAGGGCCAGGAATTGTGGGAGGGCAGCAACAACAAGAGCTCTGTATAACAGTTACACCCGTCCGCAAACATTTTCAGTTTGAGATTCTGGTGGTGGACCAGGACACAGGCTGCGTGCGTCCCCAAAGAGGAGAGCACCAGCCGTGACGGGCGGGGATTGGCAAATGTTGAAAATCCGATGGGATGAGTGGTTTTATTTTTGTGAACGTCAGATACTTCTCGGAGTTTATCTAGAGCCAGACCTTTGCAGTGGAGGCTCGTGGTCTCACATACACCTAAGGCACAGTGCAAAATTTATTCCGATCATTCCGTCTTTCGCAAACTGTCTTTCATAAGGCTGCTTTTCCTATATACGTTGTCTAATTATTAAACCGTGCATGGTATCCGACCCTGTTCAGATCGAGGCGCACAAAAGGAATGTTGCATGGCTCATCGATGTCGGTGTTTTGTTTGCATCTGCAAATAAAGCTAGAGCAAACTGGGCATCTACTCGAATCCGCGCAACGAAAATAATCAGAATACGCTCGCGTCCAGCGCCCGAGGCGGAAAGCTCTCTCCCCTAACAAGGGCGGATAGATGATCATAAAGCAGTATCACTGAATCATTTATGCATGGTTCCAAAACGTATACCTAGCATTCTGCAGTAATACGAAACGCAAATAGATGATATTTCAAAATCGGACGGGGGAATGGTCAGCGCCTGGCCACCTTTATTTTTCTGTTATGACGTAAAAAAGTTGGTCCGCTCGGCTCCAGGCTGAAATACTTTATGTATTTTGCATTTTTTCTATATAAGGTTGCAGAAATAATTTCAGTATGCCACCTCTTTGAGAAAATTTCGAGTTTTGTCCCCTACAAAGTGGCCGAAATAACAACAACGGCGGGATTTTAGGTGGCTGCGCCACTCCCTCTATTTTGAAATCTCGTGGCTGAATCTGATCCAGGAGACCCTCTGCCACCGCAGCTTCTGGGGGCCTTTTTGCTAACGTTTCGGTGGTGTCTGGCCGTCTACCGTGTCAGGGTCCTCTAATGGTCTCAGGTTCCTTCTAAAAGTCTACGTGTCCTCGGGATGTCTCAGGCGATCCTTTGGCTGTTTCAGGGGTATTTCGGACAGTTTCATGGACCCGACTGGAAGTTCCAGGGACGCTTAAGACATCTCGGGTCCCCTCCTGCCGTCCCTGGGAAATTTTTGCCGTCTTCGGAGCCCCTTAGAAAGCAGCAAGGGATCTCTATAAGTCTCTCTCTGCCATGACAGGCATCTCTGACAATGGTCTAGGTCCTTTGGCCGTTTAACGAACTATCTGGGCGTCTCAAGGCTTAGTAGCTTCAGGGGCCCCTCTGGTCGTCTCAGTGGCTCCTGTCGCTAGAGACTGCGGGTTAGCAGTCTCAAAGACCCCTCTTTAGCAGTCTCAGTGGATCGCATGGTGTCCTAGGTGCCTCTCTTGTCGTCTCTGGGGAACATTTTTACCGTCTCAGGGACCCTCTGCAGTTACAAAAGATCTTTTGGCGATTTCAGGGCACCTTTGCAATGTCATGGGTCCTCAGAACGTCTCCGGTAATCCCAATGGCTGTATCAGGCGTCTTCCTCTGTTGCATAGGGGTATACCTAGCAGTCTTGGGTGCCCTCTAGTCGTATCAGGGCTTTTGTTGGCGCTTCAGGGCCTCGCTGGCAGTCTCAGGTGGACATTTTTAAAAGAAAAATAAATCTATCCCGAATATGCTGAAGTGGGGGGAGGGACACTGGGATCAACGCCCATGCTAAGCCGACCTTATTGCTGGAACCTGACCCCGCCACGCAGGTGTTCCCAAATATGGAGTAATTTTGCCCCAGACGCCCCACCAGATGGCGCTGGAGGATATCGTGCCGTGCAACTCCAAGAAACGGCTGCCCCGTGACCGGCTGACCCTTCCGGTCCCGGTCCAAATACAGACGCCCGTTCTGGGACTCGAGCCCAGCGCTTGTCACAACCCCGGACTCAGTTGTCCGGCTCCTCAACCACCAGGTCCGGGCGGCGACTCCTTTGTGCCAGGAGCCCACCTTTCACACTCGGGGGCCCTCTGGCCGTCCAGGGCCCCCATACCACCTCAGAAGTCCTCTTATCGTCTTTGCCTCGCTGGAGCGCTCCGGCCTTTTTGGCGGTCTCAGGGGCCATCTGCCGCGTAGAGGGCCACCTTGCCGCTTCACGACCCACTTGATCTTCCCGGGGCCACCGACTGCATCAAGAAACCCCACAGGTTTTCAAACCGACTGGTTTAGCCCATTTGGGCTCCTCTCGAGTTGAGAAAACCATTGATGAATCCCCGTTCAGGGGTCCCTCTGGCTGGCCAGGGTCTCCCTATGCTGTGCCAGGCACCCTCTTAACCCTATTCCCGGAGGGCTAACGGTATGGCCGATTCCCGGCAGGGGGGGCGGATTGGCCCCCCCCAGATTAGAACACTATCCGATTTCATCGCAACAAACGACAATCATTTGCCGTGACGTGAACTACACTTAAAAAATAAATTTAAAAATTGAAATTACACAGGGGCAAAAATTTCAAAATGGGGGTACTTTTACTTCTATAACTCTTTGTTTATAGACCACTTCGATGAAATTGGCATCAATCGAGAGATTAGATAGGCTTTACCATGGGATGCAAATTGAAATTTTGAGAAAATTCATGGGCGTCACAGGGTTTCAAAAATAGGGGATTAGTTTTCCAATAACGAATAACAAAAGAACCAAAACACTTTTTAGCTTCGCTAGTCATTTATGCTTAAAAGTACAAACATACAATGTTTGATAATGTTAGCATAGGCGGTGCCAGGACATAAAAGGGGAACTTCATGGTCACACGTTCTCAGATCAACTTGTGACCTTGACCTTAAATGACCCCAGTACCTTGGGACCTAATATGTCGTGTGCATTCAATATTATCTGTAAACGTTTTTAATCGATTAAATTCACTCTATTCCAAAAAATTCATCTTTTGGCTTTCGATATAGGGTACGTGCACGACATTTTAGGTCATAGCCCGTGACCGAACATATCAACGAAACTGGTACACAAGTAGAGGGCATCTTCTACGCATATATGTTCCGGGTTTGGCATTTAAAAAACGCGCCGAAATTTTTCTAAAAAACAAATTATTTACTACCTGACCTGGCCTGTAAAGTACCTCAGATAAACAAAACTACATATGCACATTCTCAACTATTAGCTATATATTCATATAAAGTTTAGTCTATCTCAAAAACTCGTTTTGGCAGACATTTTCCTTTACCCAACATGGCCAAAAAACCTAGTGCCCAAAAATCCTGGCTCCGCCACAAAATAAATTTCAAATTTCACGGCGCGAGAAGAAATACTAGGAAAAGACCAAGTTTCGGAAGCTCGTTAAAAAGCCTGGAATTGCAACAAAACCAGGGGGGGATTCCGCCGCGGAAAGGTTAAGCTCTTGTCGTCTCAGGGACCCCTGTGGCACCTCAAACGGTTTCATGGACCCTTTGCCACGTTGGGGCCCCTCTTTGCGGTCCCAAGCACCCTTGTAAGGCTTCAGGGGCCCCTCTATTCATCTTAGGGCCATCTTTCCGTCTCAGGGTCTCATTAAGCCTCCCAGAGGCCCTCTGACTGCATCAAGAACCTTCGGCGTTTCACACAGGTCCGTGAAACCCATTCGGGGTCCATGTAACATTTCAGATCGGCTGACGTTTCACCCTGAAGTTCCTCCGTTTACGGTCATTTCTCTGCCCTGACTTGTTCGCTCGCGATCGGACTATAAACTACCTCCTTTCCTTATCTTCGTCCTCTACAACTTCTGTTCGTCCCGTTTTTTTTACATTCGCACACTATAAACTATCTCGATCCTTGCTTTTCTGTTCCCTGCCACGCTGGCTGGTCTCGTTTTTTCCCCGCGTACCATCGACCTAAACGAAGTCGGCAGTTACGCCCTGTCGGCGTCATCGTTCAATCTGTTCCTCACTTCAACATCTGTCCGTCACCCTTGTCACTCTTTATTACGAGCATTACAAATGCCCGTTCCTCGTTTCACTCGCTCACGCAGCACATCCATTCCGGGCCCACATCGCTCGTACGCTTCGGCTGCTGCCTTTGGGAACTGAAACGTTGAGAGAACAACTGGGCGCGGTTAGGTCAGTGCGGCGAATTCCGCAGTCCCAGAGGTCGTCAACCCCTTCGGAGGGCCCGGCACCCGGCCCGCGCGGGAACTCGAAAATATTGTTGTTTACGCGTTCCGTCCGTCGCCGGTCGGTCGTCCCCTCCGGCAAAGGGCGCCAGGGTCAACGATCGCAGAAACTTCGTCCGGTGCGTGGGCAAGTACTTGTTCGCAGACCGAACGCGGTGAGATAAACAGTAGTTCCATCTTTCAATCTGAGTGGGAAGCAATGGAGTGAGACGAAAAGAGTCTTGTTCGTAGGGCAGGCCAACTCTTACTCGGCCTATCAAAATTTGTCCGTACCAATCCGACATTGCGTTTGGCTGGGCGTCTACCTGTGAGCTGTGTTGCGAAAATGTTCTGCATGTATTCCCGTCGCTTGAAGTGTTGGAAAAAGCAAGCCGTATTGCCATTGGACCCCGGTGATTTTGTTTTTTTATGTCTATTAACGCTATAATTAATTGTTTAGAAGATTATTGCTCCTCTAGACTTTCACAGTCTTTGCGATGAGTGGTGTCACGGTTTCTTCTCCCCAAATAAGCTGCAACATTTGCAGGTGTTGGCTTAATTCGGTCCTTTTTTCCCTCGAGCTCAGCAAGGGAGGTTTTTAGCCTCAAGTCAGGACGTGTTATCATTTCATGGACCATTCCTGATGTCTGATTAATCTACTGCATTCCTCTTATTTAACTTGAGAAAATATTTGGAATTTTTCACGGCAGTCTGTCCCTGAGATACTTTTCAGCCCGGAGACCGGATCTCTGACGACATTTCCCGAACCCCGCCCGACTCTAGCATGCTCCTGTTGGGGCGCCTCTCGCAGTTTGCGCGCCCGGCCGTTGGTATAGCAACGCCCTCCTAGGAGGAGTGCGCTAACTGGACCGCGCGCCAAATCGCCCCGCGCGGCGCTGACGCGGCCGAGGCGGCCGCGCTCGTCGGCCGGGATTTTCCGCAACACGAGCGCTTACTGCCAGAGGGCTCCTGCGGCATTTGCCCGGTCATTATGGACGATTTCAAACAGACCCCTCAGACTCGTTCGCCGCTGGTGTGAGGAGTTCCGGCCCGGCCGGGCGGCCGACCTCTGCCATGCAGTCCCCGCGCGGAGAAGTCGCTTTAGACCGAGGTAGAGAGATACAAAAGACGATTGGATCTTCAGCCCTCTAATGGCCTTGCAGAAGAGCTAGACTTTAAGAAAGACAAATCTTGAAAATTCTGAAAACATTTAGCTGTGAGATGTTATCCGTTCAGGGGCGAGATTTTTACGAGCATGCGAAAAAATCAAGGAAATGTTTCTTGAATTTGGAGGACGAAAATACCCTTCGCTAACTTATTCCTGTTCTAAAGCTACCTAACGGGCTAAAAAACATGGTCAGTAAAAGATGCTGAAGTGCCTTGTGCACCATTTCAGAGTTATTTTCACACTCATGACTCAGAACCTTTTTTGAGTCCCTTTTTCAGGGATTTGATATGAAGAGCTGTAGTTCATCTCGGATTGGATTGGGCTGAGTCGTCCGGGTGAGATGGAGAGATACCAGGTGGTCTTTTCTCGACAAAATATAACAAATCCCCTGTGAGTGATGGATTTCCCACGGATTTTTCTTTCTAAGTTCTGTTGGGTGGACTTAGAGGTATTCGTTTTCCACACGTTTCGAGAGCTTTTACGCGCAGTGCTATCGACAACCCTGGAGAATGGAATTGTTACACTCATTCCCATAGGTAATAAGGTCAGACAGTTGAAGAACTGGTGCGGACCAATCACATTGCCAAAGGATGGTTATAGAGAAAGTTCTTGGGCAATGGCAGACAGGTTACAGGGATTCATGGTCAAGCTGATTGACGCTAGTCAAACAGGGTTTATGAAGGGAAGATCTCTCGGAATAATATTCACATCATGGCTGATGCTGCACATTCCTAACAACACCACTAGACAGGCCTGTTTTTCATAAGTTAAAACACTGGGGATGCCTTTAATTTTGTAAGTTGGAAGTTCCTCAGGACGACCGGGCTTTCCCCACCAAACTCAAAACTGCGAAGAAGAACATGCGGTGAGGTGTTTTGCACGAATCAGAAGATATAGTTTTGGAAGATGAAAAACTCCGGAATAACCTTGACTGAGTATGACTTTGCATTGCGCCGTTGCATTGAAAGCCTTTTTCACAAAAAAGTCTGTTAAAAGATCTGTGAACGTCTCTCCTAAATTTTTATCTTGTAAGACAAATGTCATTCACTTTCCGGATTGATTTTGTTTCCGCACTTCTTTACGTAGATTTCCATAATCTTGATGAAGATAGATATTGCAATATTACGGCGTCCTTCGGCCGGTCGCCATTTTTGCTCCTAATTCTGCTGTGTCGCGGTCGTGCCCCCTCAGAGGTGTCCATATGGCACTGGAAGTTCAGCTTGGTGGTAACCTGCTGTATGGTAAGGAATATCATCCGACGGCTCGATATATTTATCATGATGCTGCTAAAGCTTAATTTCTAAATATAAACACGGCCGGCACTGTATTGTGTAACTTATAAGTAGCTGCTTGTCGGTGTGATACCGAGGTATGTGTTCATACTTCAAAGCTGGCTAGCTACTTACTTCGAAAAAAGTCTAGAATAATTGTTACTAAAGCCTACTGTGTCCTGTTTTCTTATGTTTTTTTTAGTGATAAGAAGATCAGAAACCTGAGTGCTGAAAGACTGTCATTCAGGGTTGGAAAAAATCTGGTGCCGATTGCGGAAATTTTACACCTCATGAAGTTGCATGATGGACAGAATATTTGTTTTTTACCGGCCGCGCCAGCAACGGCCGGATGTCGTCTAGGCGCGATGGCTGCTGCGGCTCGGACCAACGGGAAGAAGCTCCGGCTGCTGCGTTCAGCCAGGCCGTAGACAGCCATTTTTTATATGTAGCTTTTGTGATATTGTGGCATTATATATCAAAAAGAATTTGTGCGTGCTACTGTAAAACTATGATGTTTTTGTTTTAGCACCTAATGCTATATCTTTTTAGAATGACATTAAGATTAGGGTCAGTCCTCCGTTTTCAGACCCAAGCTCTGCACCGTTTTTCTTAACGAATCCGAAACCAGTAAGGTCTTTCCGTTAAAAGCCATGGACGTTTCTGAGCAGCTGTTCCGAAAGCGAAGACTTAAAAGATCTTTCGTTACGAGCATCCGACTGTCGCCAACGAATGCAAAACCAAGAGGGCAACTTCAAACTTTGCCATTTTTAACAATTACTTTAATCATCCTGTCATAGAACTTCAGACATGTGGCAATCTTCACATGAAAAACAAACATACGAGTCGCAAAATCGCCTTGAAAATCCTAAGAGCAAAAGCGGTATCATGCAGGATCCCAAGATGATCTGTAATCCCGCTCAAAATGAGGAAAATGAGAAGATCGTCTGCCGAAGACGAAAACACCTGACAATGTGTTGTGTAATTTGAAGAGGGCCAACCTATACCTCAAGACCGCATACCATCTTGAAAATGTTTTGAATGAATAAAGGATATGCATAATGGTGTATTATCAATTGCATTGGTTCAGAACACTGTATGAAAACTCAGTGGTTGGAATAACGCTAAGTGGGGATAATTCAGAAACCATAATTTTGGAAAGACCTTGCTGGCGAGGAGATCCATTAAGCTGCTGTTTATTTTGCTAGGGATGGAATGTCTCATTCTGAAGACAAAAATAATCCCAAGGCCAGAGGCGTTCGTATGGGATAACAGAGATCACAGTGTCTTGTTACGCAGTTGACACTCCGTGTGGCGTGGTTGCCAGGAACTCGGGTGCTTTCCTGATATTGTAAAATCTTAAGCCATGTGGGATGGACATCAAGCAGAACGTTAACCAATCTGCCAATATTTTGTCATGCATTGGGTTGGCAAAATGGAAGTCCTGGGTATTAAATTCTTCAATGATAAGGAAGAAATGGTTCAAACTAACTCCTAAAGTAAACGGGGAGAATTAAACCAGTGATACGAGTGTAGCAAAGCCGCAGGCTTACTTTGTGTGCATTTTACTTTGTGTTGTGTATTAGGATGGCATTTCTGACAATGTTTTTCCATAGTTTGTAATTACACTATAAACAAAAGAGTTGCAGTGTTTGCTTTAAAAAAAAACGTGTCTCCCTGTCACAATCATGTGTACACAGACAGCCAACGGCAGGTTCCATTTATCACTAGTGATAAAAACGTGCTTTAGCCATTGATTTGGCATTGTCTATGGCCATTTTCAGATTTCCTAAGCTGGGCTTCCCACTTAATGTTATTTTTGCATTCTGCTTTGAGTGCAGCGATGACAAGAGCATGATGCAATGGACGGGCCGACTCCTGCATCAGATCTAATGACACCTTCCAATGACGCTTGAAGGTGATTTTTCCGCTCACAAACTGCTACATTCTCTTCGGTTCATGCGGTTTGGCACTATCAGCAGTCTAGATCACTGAGCGCAAGCCTCGAGTCGTCTCTCAATTTCCATGTGGCGTTTTAGATGTGTGCGACGTTAGTTAAACAGACCAGCCGTGGTGGGCGATATTCTTTACATGGACATTGGTCCGCCTCGCCTCCATAGCAATAAAGCATGCTCTGCGGTTCATCGGTGTAGAACAACTTTCAATGGCGGTTGGACCTAGGGATGCGCCGGATATCCGGTCCGGCCGGATACCCGGCCGGATACTAGGGATTATCCGGTATCCGGTATACGGCCGGATACTGCCGGATATTTAGCCTTCTGGTGTACCATCAAGACGTTGCTCTAATGTCTGCCTACAAAACCGTTTCAGGAGAAATGTGCCTTGTTATATTCGATTGTCGACGTAACTGACAGTTCCATGGTCTGTCTGGGGCACCACTTTTCCTCAGACTTTCAGTCAACAAACACTGAAGCATATAACACACCAATCACCATGCACGAATTAGCCTTGGCCCCCAGCAAGTGCGGCAACACGTCAGTTGGCCAGACGGCATCCATTACCAGTTTTTCAGACACTTGAGCAAAGTTTCCACAACGTACTTCTTAACGGCCATTAACAATGTCTTCTTAAACGACTCTTTTCCACCAAACTGGCGGCAAAGTATAATCATCCCTTTGGCGAAACCCCAAAAAGACTACACTCAACCAAAAGAATACAGACCAATATCACTCACCAGCTGTGCCAGCAAACTCGTCGAGCGCATGATAAACACATGCCTTCCACACTTTTTGGAAAGTAAAAAAAAACTGTTCGACGAGCACCAATGCGGCTTCAAAAAAAAACACAAGTCAACCGCATACAATCTCATTCGCATCGTACACGACATCAAACACGGACTCAACTGTCAACGCAACACAGTGGCTGCATACTTAGACATCTCGGCCGCATTCGACCGAGTACACCAGTCCGCACATGCACATAAACTCTACAAGTTAGGTTTACGCGGACACCTAGCACACTTTCTACTGAACTTCCTTCGGGACAGAACAGTAAAGGTCAGAGGCGGCAACACCTTTTCCGGCAATGGAGAGCAGGATGAGGGCCTACCACAAGGAAGCGTCATTTCACCAGCACTCTTTCTAATCATGATCAGCGACATGTTTGACGACTTCCACGGCAAAACACTACACTCTTCGCGTTTTGTGGACGACGTGGCCATTTGGGCCACTAACCACTGCTTCTTAAAAGCCGAAACACCTTACAATCAGGACCAGACCACATTGCAAAGTGGTGTAAAAATGGAGCTTCTCCTTGTACGCCGAAAAATCCGCAGTAGTCTCATACGCTCGCGCTCCAGGCCCACGTAACCTCAACCTGCGAATCGATGGCGAAGCCATAGAGCAGGTCAAAAACTTCAAATTCCTTGGCATCTACTTAGACGAAAAACTGGCATTTCAACAACACATCAAAAACATGACGAAACGATGCGCGAAGCGCGTCAACATCCTCCGCCGCCTTTCAGGAACAGACTGGGGTGGAGAAAGTCAAACATTGCTCAGAATCTACATGGCCGTCGTTACACCCATCCTGGAATACAACAATTTCATTTTCAACAGCATTTCTCCATTTCTGGCACACAAACTCGAAATCATACAAAACCACAGCTTTAGAGCAGCCAGTCGAGCATTGCTCTGTACTCCCATCGCCAGCCTTCTGGCCGACGCGGACACCCCAACACGACAGACCAGACGAACACAGCAACTGTGGCGGTACTACATAACGGTTCAGACCACGGAAAACCATCCGGCACAGTCTGCTTCAGACATGACAGATTGAACAAGAGCCGTGCAGCATGCAAACGCCCACCATTTCACGACCAAATAAGCACGGCTCTGGCAGACCTTCAGTTTGCCGTACCGCCCACTGCACGCAGACCGCCCCTCAGGCCATTCTGGATTCACAAACCACCGACGGTATAATATCGGCTTACAGAACGAAAAACAGACGTAACACAAACAGAAATCCTTGCCAAATTCAACGAGGACACGACTGTCAACAACCACAAATCATTCATATACACGGATGGGTCCAAAATCGACGATAAAGTCGGATTTGGACTATCATCGCCTGGCTTCGAGCTCGGCAACCCCTCCCAGACCAAACATCAATTTTCACAGCAGAAGCCATGGCCATCCTGACA
The DNA here is from genome assembly GCA_030062745.1 of Capitulum mitella. NCBI lineage: Eukaryota > Metazoa > Arthropoda > Thecostraca > Pollicipedomorpha > Pollicipedidae > Capitulum > Capitulum mitella. The sequence goes on along the minus strand of CP099853.1, from coordinate 28,737 downwards.
GTCATTCGCATGGAAATCAGACACAACCTGGTTAATGTAGTTGTCTGCTCTGACTCAAAATCAGTACTCCAAGCCATCAGCAATACGGCCGACCCATCACACTACATCACTGATTGCATACAACAGCAAGTGTCCCCTAACGTAAACAACATTTCATTCGGTTGGATACTGGGACACGCAAACATCAAAGGCAACGAGCGAGCAGACCAAATTGCGAAACAATCATTGGCCCTCGACACATGCTTTGACACAAAATTCTCACTGGACGACTGCAAGGCATCCCTCCAGCAACACATCCGTCAAAAACAGCAGAGGAACAGGACACAAAACCACCACGGACACCTGTACACAATCAAGAGCACACATGGCGCCTGGGACACATCAGATCAAAAATGCCGACGGCAAGAAGTCGTCCTCACCAGGCTCAGAACGGGTCGCACGAAATGCACAAAACCAATCTTAGAGGACGGCTCTTACTAAATGCCACAATGCAACAGCTGCAACACACCACTCAACGTTAGTCACCTCCTGCTAGAATGTAAGGATTTTGAAGCACAAAGACGACCCATTAAGGTCTTCTGCCAACAAGAGAAAATTCAGCTCACCCTGAGCACTCTCCTGGGCAACCAGCACCTAGATCTATTGCAACTACTATTCAAATATTTTAATGACACACACCTAGCAGGAGAACTCTAACGCAACATCTGCACGACAACAAATAACACCACACACAACCAGTATCGGTGACCTCCCTAACGGGAACTTGGCCAGGATCGCGCATTTTATTTATTGGTCAATCTGTCCCGGTCCCCGCCCGCGCACAAGGCAGCCGTGGGGACCGCGCGACCTACCAGCTCAAGTCACCAACAGGCAGCACCGCTACACTACACGACATATCAACTACACAACACTGCAAATCCTCCTCACTCCTTCCATTCTTCCGCAACACCCGACGTGATAGGGGAAACGCTTAGCCAGCGTGAGAGGCGGTGTGGACAGTCTCCTCCTAGTCTGCACGATAAAGACCTCTCGGTGTTTATCGTGAAGAGTAGGCCATGTGCTGGCACCTTATCAAGATCAAACGTAAAGCGTAACCTAAATTTCTTGTTTTTCAGGAGGGCTACAAGTAACGTAACTGACAGTGGTGGAATCGACGACTCCCTTTCTCTACCCCCTGTGCTTCTTGCTTCCGCTTCATGGAGGCCCCACACCATGCCGATGTTATAAGGGGCATCTAAATTTGGCTCACACACATACAACCCAACGTAAAAAAAAAACACTTGTATGCACCATTCTTTCTCCCTGTAACGTTAAATGAAACACTTGCGCTGTCCTGAAAATCGCGACATACATTCTAACGTAACGTAGCTCACACAGACCTTACAGGCGGCGCATAATGACCGATAGGTCGAGGAAGGCCTCTAAACCCAATATCAGTCAATCACCACTTTTGCTTCTTAGTTTGGTACGGTTGAGACATATTTTGTAAGAATGGGACTGAAGCTCAAAGCTGTGAAACAATACCCATCATGTGCTCAGTAGCCCGTTTTGTGGTGTATTATCCAGACATTTATCGTTTTCAAGTTCTCTGATACAGACGAATTAAAAGGCAATAATAGTTCACGAGACACACCTTAGCATTCGTATAGAATCCTGATCAGGAAATGTATTTCAGTTCTACCAAGGCGCTGTAATGACATTTTGCATATTGTTGAGCCTTTGTCCATGGGTGTAGTCTCTGCGGGGGCTACGGGGGACGGACCAGTTCCGGAAAACTCCGTGTCCCACGGAGTTTTCCGGAAGTGGTGATTTGCCCTCCTAATTTTTAAAGTATCAAAAGACACTTCCCATTGGCGACGCAATTTTTGGGACTTTGAAATTCAGTAAAGGAATGTCAACCGTACGTAATCATGCCACGACCGAAAAAGTTATTTTGACCCACCCCCCACCTGTTCTTGGTGGACTGCAGCCAGCTTGTTCCCCTATTTTCTCAACCGCGGTTACACCCATGCTTTTGAATGCAGTGAGAGATGGTGAGCTCCGCTATGATTGTTGTGTTCTTTATCTACCTATTTATGTTTTGCAAGAAAATCTATGGAAACCTCCCAGTAAGATTAGGTACCAGGGTGAATGATTCACACTCTTGACGTTTTATGTAATAGTTTTCAGTTTTACAAATCTCTCGTTTTTTTGTCATTTTCGTTAATTTATCAGTAAAAATGGCAAATAAAAACAAGTAAACATAATATCCGGTACACTGCCCCGGTACACCCCGGTATCCCGTCGGATCATAAAGATCATACACGTGGAGGTCCGGTGCATCCCTACGTGTGATCTTTAGAGGGCCACCGGCATGCGAAATAATTCGCCACGCAAATGGAAGGAGGTGAGATAGCTTAGTAAATGCCAGGTTACAAGGGCAATGCTGGAAAAGGTGTTATTTTTTTGGTGCTGAAGAACACCAGAAATTATGTGCTTCAAAAACCTTTTATGCTCCAGAAGTCTAATGCTGTACCTCCACAAAAAGGCTACATTACAACCACGTTGACAAATTCCTAAGTTTCGAAGCAAATGACTACGTCTCAATTCACTACGAAGCAGGTACGATGTCATACCTGAATTACACCAAGAACGTATTTAAACCAGCATTACTTTTACTCCGAAAACAAAAACAAAAACCGGATTTGCAACCGTGTACTATGTAACTGGAAATTTATCGATGCGTGTGATGTGCTCGCAATACCGGCGCCAAATGGCAAGTCTCAGCAGCACCATCGGGCGGAACGTCGTGATGGCCTTCTGCGCGGGGCTCGTGCTGTGCGTCCTCGTGTTCGCGAGGTCAGTCTTTCCGGGCGGGCCGGCCGGCGGCTCCTCATCTTTCCCCGGCGCTCCGCAGTCGGGAGTGGGCAGCACACAGCCGCACATCGCCGCCCCGTCAGGCGACGGCGGCCTCCTGCGGCTGTCGCTGGAGGACCTGCGGGAGCCGGCCCTGCCCAGCGGCTCCTGGTTCACGGACCCGGTCTGCTCCCGGTACCGGACCGGGTTCGCCCGCACCGGGAGTCTGCCGCCGGTCCGGCTCGTCTCGTTCCTCCGTTCCGGGGACGCGTGGGCGCACTACCTGCTGGAGGCGGCCAGCGGGCTGGCCGTTTGCGGCGGCTTTGCGTCGACGGAAACTGAAGCCGTGTCACCGAGTGAACTGGGCCTGATGTCAGCAGGTGAAGTTATGCAAGCTCTCAAGATGATGGGAGGCAGTGACCCTGTTCCCCCGAACATGGCCTTCGTTGGGAAGCTCATGCCATCCCATATGAGAAATTGCATTGCGTTCAAGACGCACGAGATTTCACCTCCATGGCGGAACACCAAAGACCTGGCCCATGGTTATCCTTTGAGAGCCGTATTGCTCGTGCGCGACCCTTTCACTGCCTTCATTTCTGTCGACCACTTTCAAGAACATCCCCTTATTAACAGCAGTCGTGCGGACGACTTCCCATTGCACGCGAGCGGTTGGGCAACATTTGTTCGAGAGCGCATTGAGCAGTGGTGGCGGCTTCACGAGGACTGGGCCACCGATCCGGCTGACACCCTGCTGGTGCCGTACGAGCTGCTGGAGCGGCAGACGCAGACACAGCTGGAGGCAATGCTGACCTTCCTGGGCGTGGCTCCGGAGCCCGTGCGACTGCGCTGTGCCCTCCAGCACGCCGGGGGGCATCTTCACAGGAAACGGCGCCCAGCCGCGGCCGACAGAGCAGTGTATGGCTCGGACATTCGCCTAATGGTGTGGACGTACATTTACCGACTACACAAGCTGCTGCGAAGTCGAGGGTACGCGGGCCTGCCTCTCGAACTGTACTCATTCGCCGACGAGTTTCTTCCATAGCCGGACACATTCAGTTGGCGTGCTAATGTCACGGTATGAAAAGCGACACTAATACTTGCTGCTTATAACACCGTGCCTGGATTCAGTGTCGCAGTCCTCGACAGTATGCGCTTGAGAGGCATGTTGTGTAGATCACAACGTTGGGCCCATAGCGTGGCACGGCCACGGTGTTTTCGAAATATATCAGTGGTTGACCACTGTATTGTCCCTAAAGCGGCATTTCATGGTTGGTTATTGGGTTATTTCACGACGCTCTTGACTGCCAAGGTCAATTCGCGTTGTAGCCTGTAGGCGGCAGCTGAGCTAGGCGAAAACGTGAAAAAAAAATTATGCTGTGTCCCAGCATTTGTCGATTTGCGGGCCAAAGAAAACAATTGTGTAATGCTTTTGGATTTCATCTGAAATAGTGCAGGGAAAAACTGGGAGCCTCTGTTGCGCCTTACTAGATTTTGAACTTTCGATATCGTTTCGTGTTCCGGCACGGATAATTTAACAGTGTCGCACGTTTTCATTGTCGTAATCACGCATTGTCTCGTTTGGTCCCCACACACACGCTTTGCAGCGCCAAAAATGGCCGAGCAGGAGGCCGTGTCTCATCAGAACAGCGTGCCACCGCGCCTGCCGTGGCCATCCTCCGACCTAGGTGCGATCCGCCACAGCGGCCAATACCTTGTAAAACTGGACGAAGTCGACAACGGAGGCGCTTCTGGCTCCGAACACGCGCCGGAAAGCCTCCACCTTGTCCGGCTTGGCCGGCTCTCGACCCTTGCCGTCTCCGTCGCTGTCGCCCTGCACCGACGCCATCTGGCGGATAATCCGTAAGCTGTGATAATGAAGTCCCACACCAGACGACACTGGCTACGAGCCATTCAGCACAAAATGCACGCGTTTCGATTTGTGGTTTCGAAAAGCATTTGGCCACTGGAAGTCGATCAGGAAAATATGTGAAATATTTGAAGAATACAACAGTCGGCAACAACTCCAACCGGAGAAGTACATCAGAAGTCTGATCATGGATGGGGAATTCCGAGAAGATCATGGTTGGAGAATTGCGATGGGAGGGGGTCCACATAGGATTTTAGACCGTTTCTTTCCAGTCATCGTGATAGGACATATGTTAAAATCCCTTAATATTGGGAATTCGGACCCCCTTCAACGACCCAGTGGGATTGCCAGCCATCAGTCTGATGTAAGCCACCACATCACCATTCTGACATCAGCGTAGTATCTTAGGCCACAATTGGGATGCTTTCAACAGGGCAAGGCATACACTTGGATTTGGCCATCGATTTTTTTGGACTTGGATTTGGAGATGTCACTTGGACATCGTTGTTGAATATGTGGGGCTCTCATCACTCCAAACTCCACAAACTACAAAACTCGGCTTCTCCCTTCTTCCTAAGTTACCCATGCGATCCAACACCACATCGCCCCTCCCCCCTTCGAAGCTCACTCGGCGGCCGAACATTCCGTCCCTCGCCACGACTGGCTTGCACTGACCAAACAGACCGACCTAGACCGCCACTGTTCCCTGATGTTCCTCGGGAAGGCGAAGACGGACCAAAGCGCCGGACCTAGCGTATTCTGTACTCCGCCTTACACCAGCCAGTTATTTGAACTTCGTGCGTTCTGACGCCCGTTCATTGGCTAAATCCTAGTCTTTCCAGAATATTCGTGGATTATTAAAGGATTATTCATTTATTAAATATTTATGTATTTGACCTGCGTTGACCATACGTGGCGATATTGACCATACGAGAGTTTGTTTTAAAGCTGTTCTGTGACGTCATGATTTTCCGGATGAAACAGACACATTTTACGCGCTATCGTCCGTGACCTGACCTGACCTGATCTGTCCTTTGTCCGGCACCGCCTGGCGCGTTTTTTATATCCGTGACTGCCTGGGGGTGACAAAAAGGGCACCCCTTTGTTGCAGGATCTAACCGTCAGATCTCAACCGGTCCACCACCAATCGGTAGCCCTGAGTCTTGCGATTCAGAAAATACTATGTAAACCCTGGTCACATGACTAATGACGTCACAGGTCCCGCAAAACGCACAGCACAGCGTTGGAAAAAACTCACTCCATTTCGCACATCATATCATTGGCAATACTGGTCTTGCAGCCTTCAACTGGATATGAAAAGAAATGTCACAATCTTCTGCATCAGAAGCAGGCGAAAACGTTAAAACAATGTCCGCTCAAGGTCAGCCTATGTCAGATGAAATATTGGTCTTATTTTACATGGTAAGGATTCATGCTTACTCTCAGACGTTTTGATCCACGTCATAAAAAGGACGGAAGTGAAACCTTCTCATGACTAGTTTTGCGTTACCTGCTTTGCATTCAGTCAAGGTCACTCTGGGTCAGGTCAGATAAGGTTGCATTACTCTTCCTGCCAAAAAGCAATAATTACTCACTAGGATTTTTAACTGCGTCATGTACAGAAATGAAATGATATCTGACAGAAGTTATTCACGAAAAGCCGAAAAGGGCATCATTTGACACACCCAGGCAGTGCCGGGTTAACTTCATGGAGCTCATAGGTAGTTTACATTTATCTCTCATGACACTGTGACCACACTCACGTGCCCCTGAATATTTATGCGTTATGCGTGCCCCAGAAAGCCTGCAAATGGCTGCCATAACGTGTACATTGCCGCCTTGTTTGAAGAATCGTGATTGTGAATTTTCCTATTATGACCTTGGATGAGGTTATGGGTGGCCTACACTGGCCTGTCGTGACATTATGATCACACTTAAGTGCCGATAGATGTCCATATGCGCAAAAGGAAAGTCTTCAAATAGGGGCCACAACTAGAACATTGACCATGTCTTTGAAGAGATCGTGCTTGTAAAATCTGGTCCATGATGTCCTTGGGTGAGGTCATGGATAGTCTGTATTGACCTCTCTTGCCAAATGGCCTGTACTTCAAACTATTGACACCTTGCTGTCTAAGGGTGTTGTAGGGTAAGGGTTGTCAAGCAAAATCGAAGAAATGTCAAAATCGTTAAACATGGCTACCTTCATCACATCATTCTGACATGGCGTCAGGCGGCCCTGCCCGATTTCTGCACATTTTCCAAAATGCGCAGAACTAATGCAACAAAGGGTACTCGAAGTATGGCGCGACTTCGCCACGCTAAATCAGAACTACAGAACAGCCAAAAAAGGAGGCGTTTAGCGCCGCCCCCCCCCCCCCGCAACTGCCGGGCTAATTCACATATCTTTGGGAATGCCCAGTCAACATGTGGGGTGCCGAGGGACCCGCGGCAAAGAACAGAAAACTACGCCCGTGGACTCGTATGGTCACAATCTGTATGTCCGGACCATGAGCTGGGTCTGTCCTGAACGCAGTCTGATCTGTCCTGAGCACTCCCAGGCCAACAATACGGTAAAGATCGTCATGCCCACCTGTTCGTATGGGATGGGCGTTAGGCACATGGGCTACGGAACGGCGGTATTCGGCAGGTGGCGCTGCCGGCGCCGGCCGCCGCTGCCACCGTCTGTTGCGGCCCTGTGTAAACAGGTCCCTCGTGTCTCCTGTAACTGTACTCAAGAGGCATTGCAGTGCTCACGCTCAGAGATAGAAAAAGTGGAGTTTGTGTAGCGTCGTTGCCTCTTATTACCACGAAGGACCTTTTGCTAAGTCGTAACCTTCAAGTGATGCTCCCTGAAATGTCACTGCAGCCCTGAAGTTCGTAGTGCGTTTTATGTCCTTTGGCAGAAACTCGCGAGATGTGGCATCGATCCTAATTGCCTTCTCTTAAACGAAGACTTGTTTCGTGCGTTGCGTCGACTTATGTCTCTCTTATTAGAGACTTATTATCTCTCCGGTCCAAAGTCCAGTGCCGTGTGCGAATAATTGCGATACGTAATGCTCTTTTTAGGTGACGAAGATAAGCTTCTCCACATAAAGTAAACCCGCGCCCGACTGGCATTCGGCGCCGTGGGCGCCCGACGGGGGATGACAAGGCCGGCTCCCGCCATTCCGGTGAGCTGGCGCCGCCCCTACCGCCGCCGCCTGCGCCAGAACAGAGACAAAGGCTGTCAGCTGTTCGTCCATATCTCCAGAGACGGGGCGACAGGGACGCAGAGCCATGCGCAAATGCAGAGAGAGAGAGAGAGAGAGAGAGAGAGAGAGAGGAAAGACGAATAGGCCGACAGAGACCGAGACAGAGACGGAGACAGAGACAGAGAAGGAGACAGAGACAGAGACAGAGACAGAGACAGAGACAGAGGAAGGGACAGAGACGGAGACGGAGACGGAGACGGAGGCAGAGACAGAGACAGAGACAGAGCGACAGTATTGGCGGCAGAATCGGAACGAGACCAAAAAGGACGTACCGGGCGTAAAATTGTAAATACGGCACAGACGATGCATGCCAATTTGATAACGTTTCTTGTCTCCATGGTGTGTAGGGCAGTTTTTGCCGGGAGATTTTCTGGCTGGCTGTTTGTCAGCTGTTGCTGTTTCTTCTGTATGGAAGCGGCCTGCTCTGCTCTCTTCTGCTGTCCTGTTCCGACCTGGTCGTCCTTGTGTCCTGGTCTATCGACGTCCTCGATTTTGCTCCGCTTTACACTGTGTGGTTTGATCCTACCGTCTGTCCTGACGAACTGTTCTCGCTGAAGACGGCTGGAGAGGCCAGCTCGGACACGGTGCCTGTCACCCTCTGCTGCCGCCCGGCTGCTCGCATACCGTTTATACGGAGCACGGACGCCCTGGGCGGCGACGCCCCAGTTCGTGACGTTCTCGTGTCCGGTTTTCTGTTTCATCAGATGCGAATTTCCCTCGGCGAGTGCGTCAAAGTCAATGTTGTCCGTTCGGCAGGCGGCACGCGACGTCTGATAAAACTGTGCCGCCGTCGTCGTCAGGCGTCGCCAGTCCGTTTCGGGGCGTTCGGACTTCGGAGGTGCCGGTTGCCACGTGTCCTGCCGTGGCCGGCAGGGCCTCGAATGGTGCTGGCCCGGCGCCGCAGATTCGCCACTGCAGAGTCGTCCCGCCGGCCGCCGACGCTGAACCGCCTGACTCCGGACTCCGGACTAGGCATTCTGATCTTCTAGGCTCGAGAACCTGAAGTCAGGACTCAGGACTCCGGGCCGTGAAATGTTCCGTAACTTAGAATATGAACTCTGGACTCTGGACTCCAGACTCCGAACTCTCTGGCGTTGACCATCGAGCGTGGGCGTTGCCTGGGAGCAATGTTTTCGAATTTAACATCTCCGCCTGGAAATTGCATGTAAACTCGTCTTGGAGACCGAAAACTCCCACATCTGAGTCGGGACGTCGGAATGAAGAGGTCGGGCCTCTGCCAGTCGACAGGCGACAGTCTGAACCTGACTGACGGCGTGGACTCTCCTCCCCCTCCCACCCCGTCCCCTGCCGGTGTCGGCATCCGCGACACATGTGACGTCAGCAGTCGCCTTATGAACAAGCCTCACGGCCCGTTCGTGCCTTGGATGCCGCTGGTTGAATCCACAGACTCCCCCGAGCGGCGTCAGTGGCCAGTGATGACCTCAGCTCGTTCGGTGTCTTTTAACGGACCGTGGCTAGGCGCTGGCCACCGTGGTCGGCCTTAAATGCCATGGGTGGCGTGCAGGACTGATACGCATCAAAAACAGGTTTACAGGGACGCCCGTTTCGATGACTCGCTGTCAGCCTCAGCCGACTCAGGTTTTCGCTTCATATAAAGACCCCTGCAAATCTCCGGAACACTGTGGTGGTAACACTCGACGAGAAACGTCACGCTGTGCGTCAAACACAGACCTTCCACCGAAAGCTTACATTAGGTTCAAAGAGCGCTCACAGGTCGTGAGGAGCATCACACTATCTTGGAAGGGTGTTGAAAGAGGAGTGCGGCAGGTGGCAGAGAGTTTTACCTGAAAACCAGCACCGTTAAAATCTGTAGCCGTAAGAACGAGAAAGACATTCCGGAGAAGACAGCACACCAGTCTGCCCGAGCCGTATTTTGGCGTGATTTTGACCGCCGAGAAGAGCACCAACAATGCGTCTGAGAATTGGCTACACGGCTCTGATCTGCTTCACCTGTCTGCTCATCGGTATGGTACGTGAGATGCGGTGAAGGGTTATCTTGTATTTGGCCCTCATCTTTCGTGACAGGGAATCTCTTGACATTACGTCCGGCTCAGTGCTTTGAAAAGGTCTGCTTTCAATGAAGAAAGTAGTAAATCATCTTTGTATATTTATTTTGAGGAGTATTTGTTATTTGTGAAATATGTGTCGGCGTTGATTGTCATTTTTCTTGGTTCAGTCCTATGTTTCGGCGTACCATTGTTTGGTCCCCGGGCTGGCTCCGTCGACGCTGCCGAGGCTCGTTCCTGGGTGTCTGAGGGCTGCCAGTGACGGCTCGTTTTCTGTCTGTTTCAAGAGCGACGGACGGCGTACGACGTCCCTGAGTCAGCTGCCGAGCTGCACCATCGGCGGACAATCCGGCCGGCTCCTGCCCAACCTCGGCTGCATTTCCAACGTCGTGTACCCGCCGTGTCCACGCTGCTATGTGCGCTGCGGCCGCTTCTGCTGCCTGACGTGGCCCTGCTTCTTTGGATGACACCCCGGCTGAAGAGGGCGCCGCCCGACAAGATCTGCTGAAGAGGACGACGCCCGGACGGAACGGACGGAAGATGGTGAAAAAAGTGTATAAATCATCTTTTAGAAAGGAAAAATAAATTTGGCACCACACGAACGCTGGTGCGTAGGTACTTCAACCCGGCATTGACTGGGGGAGGGGCGTTTAACAACCCCTGGCCCATTTCTTAGAAATATCCGAAAAAATAAACGCATTATCCTGAAACTTTCAGTGCGTTGTGCTTTGAATTACATGGATTTTGAACATGCTGACGAAAATGTGGGAACGACGTCATTTTTAGTCAGGTCGTAATGACGTTATAAGGACAACCATGCTTTGCCATTTCACTTCCAGTTTTACTTCACCACCGTATGTCGGTACTTTTGCAATGTATGGTGACTGTGGCCTGTCTGTGATTGCACGTCAGCAATCACCATGACCTCAGAGCTCAGTATGGAGTCCCTCTGACCTGATGTTAGGTCATCCTACGCCAACTACGTATTTTGCATTTTCCAAATCCAGAGAACACATTTTAGAAGACAAACTGAATGAACTGATTTTTGTGTGCGGTCAGATGGACTGCCGAATTTTCTTGTAACAAACTGCACGTTCATTTCACACAGCAGTTTTTTGCAACATAGCAGTGTTTTTTCGTGGTTTGACCTTTGATGGTTTTATGCAGATTTCAGTTTTGCGAGCAAGCTGGTGGCGTGTGTATGAAGCTTAAGATGGTCAGTGTGGAGATATCGGCCTTGCAATGTTGCCCAACATTCCGTGGAAATGTGCAGCATGGACAAACTGACTTGTAGGGTCATCCAGACATGTCAGATGGATGTCAGTAGCATGCTCGTGGTACTGAGTTTCAAACTTTGTGCTCACCAGCAAATAACGTTTTTTTACCAAGAACGTTTATGCAGTGTTATAATCAGTAACGAACCCACCTTATAGTATGATTTGGCAGAAAATGGCAAATTTACTACTGTGCTACGCATGCTCCGAGTATAAAGCCATCTGTCAGTGTGCGCCACAGAAACGTTTAATAATTCAAAAAGGTAAATTCTAGTGACCATAATCCGAGGACTTCGTTTTTTGGGGGTCTACCAGTATGATATGCCCCCCTTGCGAACCGGCTGGATCCGGCAGTGTTAGGAGGGGACAGCGCGGCGGCCAAACGGAGGACACACCTCCTCTTCCGACCACCTACCGTGCAACGGAAACCGGTCTGGTCAACCGAGACCGTGGCCACAGCCGGCCATGGAGGTGTGTGTGTGTGTTTAGTGAAGAGGGCAGCGCAACTGCCCGCGAGGGGAATGATGTGCCTGTGCTGCAGACGCTTTAACATCCGGGCTACGACAATCATGGTAACGGAACAGTCTGAAATCTTACTCAGAGTTCAGACCCCCTCCAATAATTTTCGGAAACCTCCAGCCGTGGAGGAGTCTATGCAGATAATTGCGCCCTCCGCCAACAGAACAACAGAAAGCGTGGGTCTAGACTCCCCAAATCCTCTAGGATCTTCAGCCGCCCCACAGCCGTTTTCAACTCGTAAATCAATTTTTCCTGTCTCTGATTCAAGTGCAGTTTTGGATGTGGATCATGTGTGAATAGTAGCAAGACATTAATGTTTAACCCGTCCCCGACTGGGGGGCAGTTGACTGCCCCCCCTGAGGTTTTTCTGAGATTGCGACATAACGAACAAACACAAAGTCACGAAACTTCGTGCACCTTTTGTCTCCTCAATTTTACATCTCGTGTCAAAATTTTGACGTCAGGTCAGGTCAGGTGCCTGACAAAGGTCAGGTCAAACAGACCTATGTCCAAAAAAGTTTAGCGCTCTCCAACTTTTTTGCAAAACAAGATATCTCAATAATACTTTCAGGGATTAGTGATCGTGATAGATGCAAAAAATCTGCTATTTCAGATTTTTTGGAATTTTTCGGGTCATTGGCCTAAGGTCAAGCCCATTTTTAAGACATGTCGCCGTTTTCTCGGAAATTGACGGAATATTTCATAATATTTTTAGTGTGGAGTGAAGCAGACATCTAGTTACCGTCATTGGGCAAAGTATTAATGACTTCCAGCCATTGACCTGAGGTCACGTCGCGAATAATTATAGTGAGCTAAAATGTACCACCGTCAAAATCGACGAATTACTCAGAATGGGTAGAAAATGGCAGAACTATCTTGCACAGACGTAAGTAATACCAGGAACCTCAAAAAGTTTGAAAAACTAGCATATTTTGGAAACAAACAGACTCTCGCGAATAAAGCTCCGCCAATTTTGTACATTGGTAACAAATGAATTTTTCCAAAATTTAAGCATGAAAAACCATCACATAAACCTCTAAAATCAATAAAATGTACATAGTGATCAGATCATACAGATCGTCTTTTCTTGCCAAATAAAGGAACGTTAAAATTAGTTCCCGTCAATTTGTGACCGCATACGGCACCAGCGCACGCCTAGCAGCTGCCGCGAGAAATGCCGTGTCTCTAACTCAACGTTTCAGCGTATATATATGAACAAAGTTGGGAAATATTAGTCGCGTATCAGCATCCGCGGACCTTTACTTGTGCGCTGGTACCTTTACCTAAGCGTTTTTAGGCACAGTCCTTGAGATTCAGGCCATTTCTCGGTCTCATGCAGTTGGCTATAAGAAAACATATATATAGGGCGTAAATTGCTTACATATCATCTAAAACTAAAAATGAGACCAGATTCGAGCTCTACTCGTCACAGGCTTTCCAACGGTGTGCTTATTTTTATCGTACGACCAACCGTTCGTGAGTTAGAGGGGGCGGTGAACTGCCCCCCCCCCCAGTCGACCGTGTTCGAGACGGACCGACGGTCGTGCTCGGGTTAACATTACCCCTATTCCCGGCAGGGGAGGCTGAATCCGCCCCCCCTCGGGTTTTTTGCATGCCAATTCCGCAACTTCACGAAACTTGGTCACTTTTCCTAGCTATTCTTTCTACGTGCCGTGACAAAATTTCAAAATTCTATTTTGCACAGGGGCGGAGCCAGGCAACGTTTTTGGGAGGCACCTCATGCCATTTTTGGCCATGTTGAGGGTAGAAGGAAGTCTGCCAAAAACAGAGTTTTTAAGATAGCACTTCAAACTTTATATGGATGTATAGCTAAATATTTGGGCAATGCACAGATGTAATTTTGTTCACCTGAGGTCATTTGACAAGGTCAGGTCAAGGTCAAAAGTCAAAATTTGTCTTTTTGCAATAATTTCGGCGCCGTTTTTTCAAATACCAAACTCGGAATATATATGACGTAGAAGGGTGCCTTCTACTTGTGTACCAAGTTTCAGCTTGATATCAGGTCGGGTCACGGAGCTATGACCTGAAATGTCAGTGCGCATACCTTATATCGCAATAGCCATAAAATGAAATTTTTGAAATAGAGTGAATTCAAATGATTGAAAACGTTTAAAGATGATATTAAATGCATAGGAGATCATTCCAAGTGACCCCAAGGTCACTGGAGGTTATTTAAGGTCAAAGGTCACAAGTTGATCTGAGAAACGTGTGACCATGAACGTTCCCCCTTTTTCATGCCCCTGACACCGCCTTTGGTAACATTATAATGTTATATTATAAATATAATTATAATTATATATACAAACATTGTAATGCAATTTGTACTCCTTTAGTATAACATTACTAGCAGGAACCATAAAAGGGTGTTTGCCTCTTTTGTTCATTCAGTTGTTAGAAAACTAATCCTCCTATTTTTGAAACCCTGTGAACGCCCATGAATTTTCTCAAAATTTCAGATTTGTGCACCCATGGTGAAAGCCCTGTCGATAATCTCTCGATTCATGCCAGTTTCATCGAAATCGGTTGATAAACAACGGAGTTATAAGAAGTCCAAAAGTACCCCCAATTTTGAAATTTTTGCCCCCTGTATTCACAAATTTCAAAATTTTGAAAATCTCTTTTGATAAAAATGTAGTTCACATCACGGCAAATCGATTGCCGTTTGTTGCAATGAAATCAGACGAGTAGTTCTCGAGATCTCAGGGGGGCCGAATCCGCCCCCCCTGCCGGGAATCGACCGTACCGTCTAGCCCTCCGGGAATAGGGTTAATGTCTAACATTAATGTTTCTCCTTGTCAGAGGAAGTACTTGCGTTTGAAGCTCCATCAACGACTCACCCGTAATCACCGAAGTACTGGAGCGTGCCGAACTCTCAGCCGACTGCCAACCAAGGTATCGGGACAGAATTGAAAGAACCGGTTTGAAACATCTCGTCCTTGAGCGGACCTGATCGCCCGTAATAACTGCGCTGTATGCCCCTGATGTCACGTGATGCGAATGCAAAACATTGTTTTTTTCAGTGAAGGGTTTCCGCGTGAAACTCCAAACAGTAAGACAGACGCGTGTCATTTTCACGCAGAACTGACGAACTTGAAAAGGACTCACTGTCTTGGAAGGGTAGCCGAAATCGCCGATGACACCAAACATCTTTGACGTATGCCCTGTGTGTCTTGCCCTCAGTGGGGACAGACCCAGACTTGGGCAGCTCCTCTCAGCCACTGTCCTCAGCCGCCTTCCGGCGGTTGTTCTGCGGCGTTCCTCGCCGTCGCACTCCGTCCTGCGCCAGACTCGCCGCTCTTGGACGGCGCTGCGTTGCGCCGCACTCGAGGTTCCCTTCGCTCACCCCCGCCGGTGGGCGGTGTGAACACCGCCAGACCGCCAGCTCCGGCGGGCGCCGGCTTGTGGTCTGGAAATTCCGGCGAGCGGCCGGATCATCGCCTAACCTCTCCCCCCCCGACCCCCACCGCCCCTGCAGCCATCGCGCCCAGAGCCCAGTTACGGTCCCGGTTGGGCAGGGTCGCGGGAGGTCCTCCACAGTTTGGGGGGGGGGGGAAAGAAGCATTCGGGTGGGTTTTGTCCAGCCAACACGCTCAGGGTCAATGCTGGATTTCAAAAAAATTTGGGGGCAGTTATCCCCGCTTCCCGCGCCGTTGTCGCTTGGCGCCCCGCCGCGGACGATTGGTTGGTCGTGTCGTCTGGTTTGGAAATAGCGACGTTTCATTTGTGCATGCGCTCATTGAAAAAAAAGTTTCAGGCAAGCGTGGCGAGAATTACGCGGGGGCGTCTGCCAGCTCTCGTCAATAGATTGTGACACCAGCGGTTTATCTCTGTCGGCCGATGCCTGCGAACGGCTGGTGGTGTTTTAACTGCGGAGTGCCCTTACTCATAGACCAAGTTCCTCTTAATCTTAAGCAACCAGAGCAAGGTGTTCCGTCGGGAGAAGTAAACAAATGGTTTCTTCACTGTGCAAATACTGCATGAACATCAGCTTTTCTCTGTTTGAATGCTTTACGCCATCCGTGTGTGTTTACTACCTGACAGCATAAACCAGCAGCATAACACAAAGCTGGACCAAAAACAATTGTGAGTGAGGATGAGAGAAACAGTAAAACAGTGAAATCATGCCATACAAATTGTAGCTAAACACCAAGGGTAAGGCGAGAGGTTCACTTCTTGTACCACATTTATACAACTTGTTTCCTTTTCACCTTTTACGTGTTAATCACCGTCATTCGGAGTATAATAGTTGCCCCCATAGTGGAAACTCCACGATGTTAATGCAGTGCAATACAACACTCCCGAGTTCGGTTTTGGTCATGTTTTGCTTTCTTATGGCAGCTCGACAGTCGCTGCCGACACCTCCCAGGTGGACATAATCTTCAGTCAGCAGGTAAGCTCTGAAGGAGGCATGTTGCTGCGACAGCTGCTCTGCCTGACATCGTTGACGTGACAGCGCCTTTGCCGGACATCTGTGACGGTAGCTGGGCGTGCGGCGGTCATTTCCGTCCGGACAGCCAAATTCTGCAGCAGAAACGGCGGCCGCAGCGGCGGTAGCCCTGCGGGCAGGCGTCGCCGATGATGGCGCACTTGGGTGCGGCCTGGACGGCCAAACAGGGCGGAACGTCGGAGCCGTTGCCAACCGAGAACGACGCTGTCGCCGCTCGCCGCTGGCCCTCCGTCTGAGGCAGAACAGAGACAGAGGCCGTCAGCCGTCCACCCACGTCTCTGGAAACGGAGCGACAGGGGTAAACCGATAGAAAGGCAGAGACAGACAGACAGACAAACAGAGAGAGAGGGAGGGAGGGAACGCTCAAAAAGGGCAACTTACCGGGCGTAAAATTGTGAATATGGCACTAACGATGAAGGCCAACTTGATAACGTTTCTTGTCTGCATGATGTCTGGGGCACTTCTTGCGGGGAGATTTTCTGGCTGGCTGTCTTTTGTCAGCTGTTGTGTCTTTTGTATGCAGTTGGACCGCTCCGCTCTGTTCCGCCGTCCTGCTCTGACCTGGTCGTCCCGGTGTCCTGGTCTGTCGACGTACTCGATTCTGCTCCGCTCCACACTGTGTGGGGTGATCCTAGCGTCTGTCCTGGTAAACCGTTCTCGCTGAAGACGGCTGGAGGGGCCAGCTCGGACACGGCGCCTGCCACCGTCTGCTGCCGCCCGACCGCTCGCATACCGTTTATACTTCGCACAGAAGCCCAGGGCGGGACTAGACGTGCGTGACGTTGGGAATGCCCGGCTTCCCGTTTATCAGTCGGACGCCGTGCCCCCCCCCCCCCACAAAACACCTGCGCAGATGGGGGTTTTCCTCCGTGGATGTTCTCCCATCACGGCTGGAACTGCGCGACGGATTCGGCGTCAAGGTCGAAGTGTTGGCCGTTCGGTGGACTCGATGCGACGCCTGGTGAAAGTGCGCCGCCGTCTTCATGGGTGGCGAGTCCATTTGTTGCATTCGGAAGCAACGACTACCACGTGGAAACGTTGCCCCGTTGTCGGGTGGGGCGAGTCAGGTGAAGCAGCGGACGAGGCGGCTGACGGCGTGTTTGGTGACGCCGGCGCTCCTGGCGCGCGCTGGCAGCAGCCACAGGGCCCGCCGGCCTACTTGTCTGTCTGTCGGGCCGCCGTCGCGTGCCGTCCGGAGCCCTCTAATCGGCTCCGGTGTCGTGTCGGGCGCCCCGGGGTAGTTCCGTCGATGTCCCGCCGTGGCCAGCCGGGCCTCGGCCCGGCCTGGAGCTGCTTATTGAGTAGTGACCGATTTTTTGTTTTCATACTCATCCGATAAACTGTAGACGCTGATTACATAAATACCATTCAGACTGCTGTGCGACGTCTCGTTCATGAAATATTCTCGCCGAAAGGTACAGTGGTCTTCAAATGCGCCCGACGCTATGTGGCGTCACGAAACCACCGAGGCTCCCGCGAGCTACGTTGGCGGCCGGCGGTTTCATATTCAGAAGTTGCATATTTCGATGTTTCGTCACCATCTGCTGAATGGTGGTTCCCGCGGTCAGCAGAACAACATAAGCCATCCCCTTAAAGCCAAGTTAATTCTTCTGATGCACGCTTTACCATTTTTGGTTAGATCTGCACAGGTATGTATTTCTTGAAGCAGGGTTAATGATATGTGTAGCAATGTTCAAATGTTCAACAAGCAAATGGCCACCATTATTTTGACGATGCTAGTGTCCCATGTAAATAACTACTGTCTGCCCATCATTAACTGGTGGGTATTATTTGCATATACACACAACAATAACCCACAAACAGCAGTATGTGAGACAGCATCATTGCTATTCTTTGCTTGAATAGGTTTAATCTAGACATCAGTCAAGTTCTATGACAAAAAAATCATTAAGCAATTTGGTGCATGCCTTTTTGTTAGCTTCTAAATGTTTTCTAGCTGACTGGGAGGTTGATATGCCAAAATGGCAAATGGGCTGTTGCCAATTTTACATTTACTAACCAGCAGTCAACAAAATGGCAGCCACTACACTGCATGCCAGTTTTTTGTTCAGACACCCATCAGCCAGGCTTGACTATTTGCATTGGTTTCAAAACCATCTGGTTCAAATATTCACTGTGAAAGAAAAGAACAGAGCTCATGCCCAAGTGACATACAAGAATGAGCAACAAAGAATAGCCGCACTGTTGAGCTACATAAGTGTGGTGCCAGGACAGAGAACGCAAACATTAACAATGCAACTATCCATGTCATTCCAAACAACAGTTTGCAATAGCGAAAGAAAAAAGAGCTTACAACCTATTACAGAATACTGATGAGAATTATCTGCCTGTGATCTCCCTACCCCAGGAAATCTTTGACTAGGACTATTGCTAAGTCACCTGCAAACTTTTGTGCTCACAAAGATTTATTTTTCGCTTAGGTCTGTGCTGGCATACAAAACTTTCCATCTGACCCAATCTCATCCTGAAACACGAAGTCTTCTGGAACACAAGTACACAAACATCAGCTTTTCAGATCCTGCATGTAATTACCCACAACTGCCCAAGATCCAAGTCTGAGGAAATTCCAACATATTTCTCAGTTTGAGACGGAGCAAGTTTAGCCAGCCATGGTACTGAATAACAGCACCAAAATGTCACTTGTGTATGCTGCATGGAACCAAGTTTACGTTTGGAATATTAGAAAACATTCAACTATCGCATTTTTGACAGCTGACGTGCAATAAGCTGTCCAACTTTTACAGAAAAATGCATGCTTTATCCAACCAACTTCCAATACGGAACTTGGAATATTTTGAAAACCCGAATTTGGATTCCGATAACACTAATTATGACCGCCCATAGCTATTTGAAGTTGCTGGATATCTCTCATGTAGCAAAATACTTACGCGGATAGATGAACAATTGGATAACCTCATCAGGGAAATTCACACAGTGGTGGAGAATGTCGGCAAAAAAATCATTCAACGAAACCTTCGCAATCAGACAGTCAAAACCCCGTCCAATGTACAAGTTTTTACCAACATACCTCTATAAGGTCCCGGCAGCTAGGCTGCTGAGCTTGATATGTTCACAGTCTGCTGTCGTCGCCGATCAGTTCGCAACTCGAAAGATGATTCGCAGGGCACAGTTTGCTGTCATTGCTGACGAGCTCGCAGCTAAAAAAAAATGATTCCCTGGGGCTAACGATATGTTATCGGTGCTATCAGGCTCACTTAGTGACGAAAAGGAGCTGGAGTAAAGCCGATAAATCCGTGCTGGCAACACGGTGTTGGAGTAATGGCAAATAGCGGTAAATATTTGGCTGTCGTAGATCATCTTTTTAGTTAGAGAATTTTAGGAATCATATTTATTATTTATTTAAGGAATTTCGGGATTTAGGGAAAACGAATGATACGTGACGATTCAAGCCAGCGTCCTCTTTAATGATACGTATACAGCTAAAATTCGATATTTGACTCTAGACACACTCCCTTTAATTTCTCCGTCTGCGTGTTGTATGTAAATCTGTCGTACGGATAAAAAACTCCCACATCTGAGTCGGGGCGTCAGAACGATGAGTTCAGACTGCCGCCTCTGCCAGTCGACAGGCGACAGTCTGAACCTGACTGACGGCGTGGACTCTCCTCCCCCCTCCCACCCCGTCCCCCGCCGGTGTCGGTGTCCGCGACACATGTGACGTCAGCAGTCGCCGAACGAACAAGCCTCACCGCCCGTTTGTGCCGTGGATGCCGCTGGTTGAATCCACCGACTCCCCCGAGCGGCGTCAGTGGCCAGTGATGATCTCAGCTCGTCCGGTGTTTTTCAACGGACCGTCGCCGCCATGGTCGGCCTTAGCTGCCATGGGTGGCGTGCAGGACTGATGCGCATCAAAAACAGGTTTACAGGGACGCCCGTTTCGAAAGCTCTGCGCCAGCTTTATCCGACTTAGGTTTTGGCTTCATATAAAGACCCCTGCAAAGTTCCAGAACACTTTGGTGGCAGAGCTCGACGAGAAACGTCACCCTGTGCGTGCGTGCGTCAAACGCAGATTTCCGCCGAAGGCTTACATTAGGTTCAAAGAGCGCTCACAGATCGCGAGAAACATCACTCTAGCGTGGAAGGATGTTTAAAGAGCATTGTGGAAGGTAGAAGAAAATTTTACTTGGAAAACAGCACCGCTGAAATCCGTGGCCATAAGGACGAGAAGGGCATTCCGGAGAAGACAGCACACCAGTCTGCCCTAGCCGTGTTTTGGCGTGGTGTTAGCCGCCGAGAAGAGCGCCAGCAATGCGTCTGAGAACTGGCTACACGGCTCTGATCTGCCTCACCTGTCTGCTCCTCGGTATGGTACGTGAGATGCGGTGAAGAGTTATCTTGTATTTGACCCTCATCTTTTGTGACAGTGAATCTTGACTTCACGTACACCAGAATACTTTTAAAAGTTCTGTCGTTAGTCAAGTATGTAGCAGATCATCTTCATGTATTTTTATGTGGAAGCATTGGTCATTTGCAGATTTCGTATCTGTGTTGATTCTCGTGTTTTCTTCTCGGTTCAGTCCCATGTTTCGGTGCACCCATGTCTGGGTTCCCGGCTGGCCCCGTCCACACCGCTGACGCTCGTTCCTGGGTGTCTGAGGGCTGCCAGTGACGGCTCGTTCTCTGTCTGCTTCAAGAGCGACGGACGGCGTGCGACGTCCCTGAATCAGCTGCCGAGCTGTACCATCGGCGGACAACCCGGCCGGCTCCTGCCCAACCTCGGCTGCTTTTTCAACGTCGTGTACCCGCCGTGTCCACACTGCTATGTGCGCTGCGGCCCCTTCTGCTGCCTGAGGTGGCCCTGCTTCTTTGGATGACACCCCGGCTGAAGAGGGCGCCGCCCGACAAGATCTGCTGAAGAGGACGACGCCCGGGCATGGCTGGCTGACGAGAGTGGAACAATTCCTTTAAATGGAGAAGTCTGCTCTTGGCAGCCCACAAACGCTGGTGCTTTGGTGCCTTAAACAGTAAGCACTGCAGCCGTGCTGACTTAGTGGTGGCTAACGGGTTGTGATCTGGCATCAGTGTGCGCAGTAAATGGCCGTGGTGACTGAAGATGTTTCGACATTAATATCCTCTCCTTCGTAGACCGTTATGAGATCAACATCTAGACCATCACCAGACAGATCAGTATGATACCCGCAAAGGCCCAAAGTTGTGATATGATGTGCACGTTTTACCCACGTCTATCATCATTAAACATAACGGAGAGTAGAGTCCGTCGTCGCCGGTCCATCTCCGGCTGGAGGGTATGAAGCTGACCAGGCTGCTGCTGTCCTGTGTTGGTGGTGGGACGACTGAGATCTGAGACAGGTCCACGGTGGACGGGTGAGTCCCAAGATAGGTCCACAGTGGACGGCTCAGCCCCGAAACAGGTTCACAGTCATAATCGGGCCAGTCCTGAGACAGGTCCACAGTGGCCGGGTGAGTCCCACGACAGGTCCACAGTGTACGGGTCAGTCCTGAGACAGGTCCAGAGTAGA
Organism: Capitulum mitella; assembly: GCA_030062745.1. Lineage (NCBI taxonomy): Eukaryota > Metazoa > Arthropoda > Thecostraca > Pollicipedomorpha > Pollicipedidae > Capitulum > Capitulum mitella. The sequence goes on along the minus strand of CP099853.1, from coordinate 6,974 downwards.
TGGCTCAGCCCCGAGACAGGTTCACAGTCACAGTCCTGAGACAGGTCCACAGTGGATGGGACACCTGAGATGAAATGGATGGGATGGATGAGACAGATCCAGAGGGGTGACAGAGTCGGATCACAAGGGGACGTTGGGATACGTTGTCCCCTTCTGCGAGCGTTCCAGCCAGTCCGGACTTACGTTTGGAGTCGTTTGCATAGCCAGTAGAAAGAAGATCATCTTCTCTGTCATGTATTTCTAGTTGGTGTAGACGTAAGACTTTTGCTTATTCTGCATTAATAGCCTTGTTGGGACGATCAAGCTAAGCGAGAAACAGATACGCCGTTCATTATCCCATCTTCCTCTCGGAATGATGCTGGTCGTTACAAGTGTTTCGGTACTCGGGGCTGCCATCAACCTTTACGGCATTTCTGTTCACGTTCGGCAGCCTCTTTGTGTCGGTGGCAATGTCTCGTACCGGTCGACCGTCAGTAGCGGTCAAATGCACCGGTTGTCCGGTATGTGAGTCTGGTGTGTGAACCATATCAACTCACATGTGGAAATGCAAACTATATGATTAGTCGCATTAATCACAAGAGCCCGCTTGTAGTAATTCAAATCCAGTGGTCAATCACATCAACCGCATCAGCTTCACGCACCTGATAATGCAAACCCCATATAAATGTGTCGTCCTATACGGCATAATGTCATGACTGGCGTCTTCTTGCGCCGTTTTCCTTCGCTCAGGCTGTTTCAACCGAGGAAAGGGCGAGGATATGTAATGCTATTTCCTGCGCCGTAAATGATCGTGAGTCTTTTTTTGCTAACGATACCATATCGAATACTTCAGCAAGCAACAGTAGCTGTTAACCCTCCCCGACTGGTTAACCGCCCCCCCCCCCCTGACGTTTTCCGAGATTGCGAGAGGACAAACTAACGCAGCGCCACGAAACTCTGCGTGCCTTTTGCTTTATCATTTTTACACATTGCGACCAGTTTTTGATCTCAGGTGAAGTAAGGCGTCTGACCTAGGTCATGTCAAATGACCTATGTCCAAAAAGGTTTAGCGCCCTCTAATTTTTTCGCAAAACATGATATCACAATTAAACTTCCAAGGATAAGAGATTATGGCTAATGCAACAAATATACTACCCCAGATTTTTCGATAATGTCTGGGTCATTGACCTAAGGTCAAACCCGTTTTTAACATGTCATCGTTTTTTTCCAAAACTGGTGGATTTTTTATATCAGTTTGAGTGTGGGAGATCCAGACATCCAGTTTCAGTCAATGAGCAAAGTTTCAGTGACCTCCGACCACTGATCTGAGACCGATGACAAATAACTGTAAGGAATCAAAATGCACCGTCACGAAAATCGGCGATGACTGGCTCACATCGAGTAGAAAATGGCAGAACTGGCCCGCACGATTGCAAATAATACCAAGAAGTTCAAAAAGTTTCAAAAGATTAGAAATTTTGGAAATAAACAGGCCCTCGCAAATAAAGCTGCACCAATTGTGTAGACTGATAACTAGTGTTTTTTCATCATTTAAGTACGAGAAACTAGGATCAAGAAATAACACTTGGGAAGGCATATTGCGCAATAATAACGGAGCGCTAAAATTAATTCCCGTTAATTTTATATCACGCTCGCCTATGGCGCCCGCCCAGCAGCGGTGCGAAAATCGCCTTGTCTTTAACTCAGCGTTCCCCCATACACATTAAACAAATCAGGGAAATTAGACGTGTATCGGCATCTGCGGACTTTTACCTGCCCGCTGGTGCCTCTGTCTAGACCTTATTAGCCAGCCCTTGAGGTCCTTGAGATCACAGCCCTTGAGATCCAGGCCGTTTCTCGGTCTCATGCAGGCGTCTAAGAAAAGACATATAGAGCATGAGTGGCTTACATATTATACAAAACTAAAAATGAGACCAGTTTCGAGCTTTACTCATGAGCTTTCCAGCGGTACGTTTATTTTATCCTACAACCAATCGCTTGTGAGTTAAAGGCGGGCGGTCAGACCCCCCCCCCCTCCTCCAGTCGGACGTGCATGGCTCCGACCCACAACAGGACGCGGATTAACACTGATGAGATATTCTTATTATTTTTTGACATCAGGCTGACCATAAGGCCATTGCCTGGGGGTAAACTACTTTATATTGCCGTTTAAACTAAAGTTACTTTATTCCAGCTCATAGATGTCTGGTTTCCAGAGGCAAGGGGAGCAAAGACGAAACAGGGGTACGCGCCGTAGGGATGATTTGGAGGATGCTGCCGAAGACCGCCACACTGTTACAGATCTGAAAAAAATGCATTTGCAAGGCAAGCACACAACATATAATACATAACGATTGTCGGTGTGAGTGGGTAGACTGTGAGGGTGTAGACTGTGTGGGTATCAGCTTCATCGCCGCAACAGAGATCTAGAGAAAGACGACTTGAAGACGAAACGGGAGGAAGACCATGCGCCTTGCTCAAAGGCGCTAGACGACATCATGACAAGAAAACTTGGAAATATGACGACGCGCCTTGCCCAAGGGCGCTGAAATGGGACTTCTTGGCTTCGTTGGATCCACACAGTGGGACATCAGTTTCATTGCCGCAACAGAGGGCCCCTTGGCTCAGCCAGCAATGGCATGCCGCAACAGGGACCCCCTTGGCTCCACTGTCATCCGGCGTGCTATATGTTATGTGTTATGGCGCTATGTATTATATGCTGCAGCGTTTGGGAAAAACCTCGCATGAGGCCGGAATGTGCGGGAAAAAAACAATTTACATTTCATTTTTAGTAACGCGGTTTTCCATAATATCTTTTGTGTATGTTTTTGTGATTGATATCTTGTATAGTGTTGCTAGGGATTGTAATCCTTTTATTGATATTACTTGAAACCTCAACTTGCAATGTTCGTGGGACTCATTTTTCTAGAGAGCTGATATTCATGTTTGTGTCCTGTTTTTCGTGGTAGAGTTCTATTGAATGATATGGGAGATGAACTAGATAAAATTGATTAAGCCCGTTTTCTCGAGGAAAGAAAAAACAAGCTTGATGAGGACAGGATGATCGTTTCCTAGCAGAGTGGGCAGTCCCGGGGGATATGCTTATCTCGCACATAGGCGATGAGAGGAAGTCGGTGTGTGGCATATCTGGGACAGTGTATGAGAAAATGTACGATGTTGTAACGTCTGTGGCAAGCGTGGCACTGGGTGGGTCCGAGTCCATCGAAGATGTACGAGTGTGTGAGACGGGTGTGACCGATGCGCAGGCGAGACAGGACAACTTCCTTCCGACGAGTGTTTTGATTGGAAGTTTCCCAGTGTGTGAATTCCAATTTGATGGGGTGCATGTAAAAGTGTGCATGAGTGTCCTAGTGCCTTTGTATGTATTGTTTAAATTTTGAGGCGACGAGGGCAAGTAAGTCTGAGCAAGGCACTGGGTCGTTGTCATGATTGGGTAAGTGTTGCGTCTGTTTAGCGAGGGCGTCGGCTGCCTCGTTTCCAGGGATGCAGCTGTGCCCTGGCACCCACAGGAAAATGAGGTGAGTGTTGTCAGGAAGTGTATTGTGTGTCTGCACTAGTTCGTGGATGTCTGGATGTGTAATGTTGTGTAGTCGGTATAGCGATTGGAGTACTGATTGAGAATCCGTTCAGATGACGGCTCGCTGTCATTTTTTGCTTTGAAATGATTCAAGGCAGCAAGCAAGACCCGAATTTCCGCTATGAACGAGGAGTGAAAATTTTGAAAGCCGAATGGAGAGACGAGCCCGGCCTCCTATGAATGTTGCTCCCGTGGCTTGAGGGGTGCTAGAGCCATCAGTGTAAAAGAAGGTGTAGTCCAGGAATTTTGCTCTAAATTCAATGAAGGTTTAGAGTGTTTCCGTGGGGGCGACAGAATTTTTCTTCTCAGTGAAAAGGTATCTAATATCAAGATTGCGATAATTCCAATGATTGCCAGGAGTTGGAGTTGAGAGGTAAGGAATTTTGGGGAAGCTCAACGTGTTTATTACGTTTTTTAACTGTCGCGCGATGCAATAGGTATTCCGTCGTTGTGGGCAATGAGTGCGTGTCAAAATGTGTTGCGATGGGTGATTGTGGGTAGTATGGACTCAGATGGAGTATTTCATGAGTTGTAGAGTGCGCCTATGTGCGAGAGAAGGAATGCCAACGTCAGCCCGGAGATTCTCACACGGGGACGTAGCAAAGGTCCCAGTGATGACCCGAAGTGCTCGGCTCCGGATGGCCTGCAGAACCGAAGCAAGGGAAGAAGAGATATTGTCAAAAAGAAACGTAGTATATTCTAGGATCGATCGAATTAGAAATATGTAGAGATGCAGGAGGGTGCGCCTGTTGGCCCCCCAGTTCTGTCCTGAAATACATGGTAAAATGTTAAGGCGGCGAAGACAACGTTGTCGTAAGTCGGCAACGTGGGCGCTGAATGTGAGTTTGCGGTCTAATGTGATGCCTAAATATTTGAAATGAGTGTGGACAGGGATGTCTTCGCCTCTGAGACGCAAAGGGGTTACAGGTTGTATGTTACGGAGAAAGTGTGAAAAAATTACCGTGGCTGATTTAGCAACAGAAACCTGCAAGTCCCACCGGTTGCACCATTTAAGGATGGAATCAAGTGCAAACTGCACAAATGTATTGGCACGGTCGACGCTAGGGTGGGTGAACCACACCGCTATGTCGTCAGCGTAGAGTGAGTATTTGAGGCCCGGGTGTATGGCTGGGAGATCGTCCGCGACATCATTGATCATGAGGAGGAAAAAAGTAGGGGAAAGTACGCTGCCTTGCGGCAAGCCCTGCTCCTGAAGGGAAGAAGGGGCGTGGACGTTGCCGCAACACACTGTGAATGTTCTTAAGCGAAAAAAGTTAGAGATGAATTTAGCTGCTCGGCCACGAATTCCGGCGCGATGTAATTTAATTCAGACGGTAGAACGGTGAACTTTGTCAAAGGCGGCTTTTAGGTCCAGAAACAGTGCAACCGTCGCTTCTCGGTAGGAAAAGCCATTTTGGATGGAGTAAATGATGTGGAGAAGGCTATCGGCCGTGGAGCGGCGCGATCGAAAGCCATTTTGGTAAGAAGAGGTGATGTTTTTTGTTTCTAGATAGATTCTAATCCGATCGTTGACCATTTTCTCGAAAAGTTTGCAAGCACAGCTGGTGAGTGAGATGAGACGGTAACTGGCAGGGTTAGTGGGAGGTTTGCCAGCTTTGAGGATAGGAATTATGGTAGAGGAAGACCAGGTGGCCGGAAAGTCTTCGTTTGACCAGGTTTTATTTAATGCATTCAACAGCTGTGATTGGCCGAATTCAGAAATTCAGAGAGATTTTGCAAAAAGGGGTATGCAATCTGATCCGGTCCTACCGAGGAGTTGCCGCACCTGCTGAGGACGTGTGTGAGTTCTGCGAGGGAGAATGGTTGATTGTATGCTTCGGTGTTGTCTGAGTGGAAATGGCATGCCTGCAGTGTCGCATGTAAGTGCGTGAGTGTGGTTTGGTTGTACTGTGAGTTGGCAGAGACTGCCGCGTAGTGCTGTGCAAACTGTGTCACGACCTCGCTCGGTTCTGAGTACGTCATGCCCTGAATAGTCAGTTGTGGGAAAACTCTGGGGGATGAAAATTTTGTAGGAAAAGGCGCGTACTGTGTTCCGGATTTTTGTGAGAGGGGTGAATCTGTTGAAACTGTTGCTATGCTGTTCTCAGGATTTGCATTTTTCTGCAAGAATTATGCGTCTGCATTGTGTACGTGCCTGTCTAGCCGCCTCCTCGTGCGGGTCGCAGACACAGCGTCTAAAAACTCGCTCGGCTCGGCGCCGGATCGCTACTGGTTTCTGGCAGGCGTCCGACCACCAAGCCGCGTGTCTGCGGCAGTGTGGTCGTGAGGTGTGAGGAATATTGTTGTGTGCTGCTTGAAGGATTGTGTCCAAAAATTGTGCAAGCGGAGGCGTCGGATTTGGAGGCTGACTAGCGTCAATTTACATGTTGCAGGATGACCAGTCCGCGCGTTTAATGTTCCACCTGGGTAGGAAGTGGTAATCGTGTTGGCCTGAGGGAGTGTTATGCAGGTGGATGTGTATGGGGTAATGATCACTAAAGTATCTGTCCGGTTGTACGCGCCACGTAAACTTTGCAGATATGTTACTGGAAACAACAGAGGTCGATGGCTGATTGTAATCTTGGGGCTGCGTGTGTGGGGTTCGGTCATTGAGGAATATTAGGTTGTGGTCATGTAAAAGCGTTTCAATGTACCGGGCCCTAGTGTCTGTGATGCGACAAGCCCATGCGGCATGATGGGCGTTGCAGTCACCCAAAATTACGCAAGAGGCGGAGATGTGGCTAAGCAAGGTGGAGAGAGAGAGAGGTAGGTAACAGCGCTGTCAGAGGGAGATAGATAGAGCGAGAGCAAGGTGACGGGGAACTGTGCAAGTTGAATTTTGATGGCGACAAAATCGAGATTGCTTTTGAGGGAGATTCTAGAGTGCAAGAGAGAATTGGAGACAAAGAGGGCCGTGCCACCTCGGCGGGGAGTTACATTAACGCAGTGTTTGTAAAGGGAATAGAATGGCGGCAACTAATGGTCTGTTTTTGACGATATACTCTTTGAATTCCGCCCAGTGGCCCACCAATCCAATGGTATTCCACTGGAGCAGAAATTCAGGGGCAGTTCGAAACATCACTGGAGGCTACTGGGGCCGGGGTCGCGCGTCCGGCGGAGACCCCCGCCCCTTCGCAGTCGCGAGCGAGCCCGCGGCGTCGGGGGGCCAGAGGCTCCCTCAGACTCAGTAGGAGTCGGCTCCGATTTGGAGGACGCAGGGGAGGCCTGCATTGCCTGGCTTGGGGTCGAGACCCCCAGGGATGGACAGGACCCAGGAGAGGAGAGGGACCTCCTCCCTGACCTGGGAGCCGAAGGAGGAGAGGAGTCGCTCCCTGACGAGCTCCCGGAGGGCGGGCTCAGAGCCACATTAGGCTGGGCCACTGAGGGGGCCAGGAGT
>CP099852.1:22750026-22797026 GCA_030062745.1 Capitulum mitella | reverse complement strand
GTCTCGGAAGTGTGTCGGGGTTCTGTCTGCTATTTGCCATCTCCGCCATTACCTGCCAACTTGCTCCGTGCCCATCGTTGTGATTGCCCTGGTTTTCTAGCATTTCAGTTATTTCCTTCCGGTGCAGGACACCGATTTTGCCAGGAAAATGGCTGCCGCTTAAAACATTATTAACTTTGGCGCTAGCATTATCTCTACGAAGCGAAAATTCGATCACATCTCTGGTGTGCGTGAAAGCCTGGACTGGCTAGACTCTCATAGCATGTCCATCCATCAAACCCTCACACTTCTGCACAAAATCCTCACGACAGGTGAGCTCGAGTCACTAGCAGTCGGATTTCGCACTAATCAAGAGCGTCCCAATGCCGTGGGAGAACGCGGCAAGGTCACCTCCTCAGCTTGCCTTCTATCCGCTTCACCTCGATCGGAAAAAGGCAATTCGCCTACGTGCGGCCTACATGTTCGCCTACGTGTGAACGGAGGAAGTGGGATGATAATGGAGGAGATGGCAGATAGCAGACAAGACACCGACAGACTTCCGAGACAGCTGAGCGACTCGCGAAACCCAGGAGGGGTAACGGCCGAACGTGATGCCGAGATTTCTGGCTTCGGTGCAGGAAGGCAGTATTTCGTCGCGGAATTTCACTGTGCGCGAGGGTCGCTTCCTCATATTTTGTATTGTGCCGAGCGGAAGGAGTTCAAATTTCGTCTCGTTCACCATCAGGCCGTTAGAGCCAAGGTACGTATCATGCAATGCTGGGCTGGTCTCCATGTCATCGATCGGTGTCCGGAGAGCAAATTGTTGGCCAGAGACGAGACCCTGGGCGTCGTCGGCGTACTGTGCAACAAAAACGCCGGCGGCATGCATGCTGAAGTCATTGGTGAAGATGGCGAAGAGCAGGGTCCTAAGGACGAACCCCGAAGGACTCCCCGGTTGATGGGTCGCAGACAACAAATCTGTGGACCTGAGAAGCAGACACTGTGCATGTGGCCAGATCAATACCTGGCAAACCAAGTGCGGTCCAACATTTACAAACTACTCTTTCATGACGTCACGGGTAACGGTAGGCTCCACGCTCCTGGTAGGTAGTTTGCTCTGAATAATGCTAAGCGCGTGCTTCCATGCAGAACTCGTGCTGTCAGGACCTATCTTATCAGCTAAATCACGTCTAGCATCAGAACGAGTGGCAGATCTGACTGTGCGATTGGCGACGCTGTATGAACCGGAACCTTGCCCGTCAACCCGCAATGCATCTACCCTCTGGATGATGTCCCGGGTAGCCCGTGATATAGGCGACACTGACGGATGGCGAAGCTTAATAAATCTATAGGGAGCATGATGGTCTAGTACGCTCAGAAGTGTGGCGGCAAACACATTCCACTTGTCATTGAGGGATTCTGAGGTGGACGTAGCGTCCCAGTCGCAGGACAGCAGGTTACGGTCGTATTCTTCCAGGTCAGTACGTGTAAGCTGCCGTGTGCGCACGACATTCGGCTGAATGCGAGGCTTAGGCAAATCACATGACTATCAAATGAATCTGTGTGGGCTAAAATGGAAGTGTCTTGACCCAAAAGGGATAGTTAAAAACACCATTCACGATAAACACGTCTAAAAAAGAAGCAGATGAGTAGATAGGGACAGTGTCGAGCTGAGACAGGGAGCAGGCCGCGAGGAATTTACACAGCTTTTTACATGCTGTATGTTGCTGGGTGTCTGCTAGCAAGTTGACGTTTAGGTCACCATTGATAAAAACTGCACAGTCTGGAAAATTTAGAAGAATATGCGGATACTGCATCTCTAGATCTTTGAAATCAGCGTTTACGGCAGCAGAGGTGTTCCATGTCACGCGATGAACGGCATCAACAACAACTTTCCTGCGCTCGCACTACACGACTCTCCACAGGAACCCCAAAGGAGACATCGGGTTTGTGGGCGATGGTACATTTATCCTTTTGACGTCGATTCCGTCGCGACACAGCACGGTGACACAGCTGTAACCCTCTGGAACGAATTGCAGGCCGGAGCACATCAAGCTGTAGCCTGGAGTGACCAGCAGCCTGAACTCACAAACAACGGAAACATCCTAGTGGAACAGATGGAGTTCATGTGAAAGTTCGAGTATTTTCGCCCGTAGCGATTGGGCGTTAATCGCACAGACACGGAAAGTATTGGGCCGGGCGCTCACTCTCCAACTGTGGCCGCTTCGCGCACCCTGCTTGCGGTGCCGCGACCGCCAGCCGCGGTGAGATTTTTTTGCTTGTTTTTTTTTTAGCTTCTTTCTCGATGCATCAGTCAGGATTGATCATTAGTGTCGTAGTCAGAAGCCGAGTACTCTTGTGTCAAAACGTGTCTCGTCAGGCGTCAGTGGGTCGTCTGCGCACAGCTTGACTGTGCTGTGAAAACTGCGAGGCACAGGGTTTGACCGTGTGAGCTTTGCAGTTCAATTATGTCTATTAAGCTATCTAGCAGTGTTTGCAAGCAATGCGTTACTTAAAACTTACTGAAACCTGTGCAAGCTGATAAGAAATTATATGAAATTGAGTAAATGTTCTCAATGAACAGCTCTGTCACCGTTGGCAGCATCGGGTTGCTAGTTGCAAATGGGGGTGTTGGGCACTGTTCGATCTGTCCTGGAATGCCTTATTGCTATTTACTTCGTAAAAGAGCTTGTTGTTTCCAGCATGTTCACGACTAGTCCGAATGACTAATCGCGTATTTTGCAGCGGCTCTGACAGAGGTCCTTTTTTCTTGTGCGTGCGCCATCTCCTCGGTGAATCTCGCGACAACTCCGAACGGGGCCCTGTGCTCCGACCTTGAGCCGGCCGCCTGTCAGCCGATGACGTCACACGCCGGCAGCAGCGCTGCCACCGCCCTTGAGAGGCCGTCGCGCGCGGCGACGGCGGCCAGTCGGCCGTCGCCAGCGGGACGAGATGGAGCAACGCAAACGGGACCAGCTTACGGAGAAGACAGAGCGGCTACTGCGAAAGTGCGGCAACCATGCCGACCTCGTCATCGAAACCTCCCTTCTGAGGGATGAGATCCAGTATCCAGTCCTCAGAATCGGAAGGCTCTTTGCTAGGGAGCAGAGGCTAAAGGCCAGTATGCTGCTTCAGACGCCGCTGATGCGCGCACTGCAGGTCGGCTTGGCAGAGTGCCAGTGCTCGCCACTTGGTCACCTCACTGTACAGAGCACCTCGATCTCCGGCAGCCAGTTGGAAGGCGTAAACCAGTGGCAGGATATCGACGGTTCAAGATCCGACTTGGACGTGATGCACGAGCTGGGGCCAGTGCAGTGGACGTCGCCTGCTACCCAGAACTGGCCGGCCGCGGCAGAGGCGGCGTCTGAGGCGGCAGCGCGACTGACGGTCATCCCCACCGACATCCCTGGCTTCGTGCGCGTAATGCAGGTGCGGCGGCCAGACTGTCAGCATCAGGAGCCTCTGCCATTCTCCGCCGCATCCGTCCGCCAACTGTGGAAAAATTTCCTTCGCATGATTATGAAACCTGACGTAGAGCTGAGCGTCAACGGACCAGCGGTGAACTGCAGCACTGACAATGATCCTGCGGGAGATGACTACGTGCCGTGCTTGCGTGCACCTGGGTGGCCCACCGAGGAGTTCCTGACACGTGAGCGCGAGTGCGACTGGCCGCCGGCGGCAGCGCGCGAAGACATCGTGCGGTTCGGAGTACACTTGGTGCCGGTCGGCTACCGGGGCAGCGTCACGGAGCAAATTGAGTGGCGGCTGTCCTTCTCCCGAGTCGAGGTGGTCGCCTCCTGGCACCTGAGTAGGATTCAGAAACAAGTTCTGAGAGCGCTTAAAGCATGCAAAAAGTGTCTAGGAGCGGACGGTAAGGGCCTGAAATCGTACTACATGAAGACAGCTCTCTTCTGGCTGTGCGAGCAAAAACCCTCTGAACACTGGCGAGGGGTTATGCAAGGAGCTCGCTGGGTTCTTGATCGTCTGGAGAAAGCCGTCGACGCCCGTCGGCTGCCCTGCTTTTTCTGGGCCGACGTCAACCTGCTGCAGCCGCTGACGCCGCAGGAGCTGGAGACGATGCAGCGTACGATTGGCCTTATGCGGAGTCATCTGACGCGGTTGATGATGCGCTCACGCGTAGAACAGGATGGATTTGTGGTGCAGCCGCTGCTCATCGGCTCGGATCAGTTGCTGACCGAGCGCCAGGTGCGCGTGTGCCTGGCGCGTGGCTTGGTGAGGAATGGCGTGGAAGATGCGATATGGCAACGACTAGAGAACGAGAACTATGTGGGCATCGACCGGCTGATCCCGGTGATGCTGCGCTCGTCAGCGGCAGCCGAGCTGGCGCAGTTTCATACTCTGGCGACGGACTCCACACGCCTGCACGTGAGGCTGTTTCAGGCGATGCTCGTGGCGCCGGACGACGTGGTTGGTGCGGCGCGGCTGGAGCGGCGCGGTGAGCACGCCTTCAGCTGGGACGTGGCGCCGCTGATGGAGCTGCTCACCGCCGAGGACGTGAAGGCGATCTTCTTCCAGCCGGCGACGGTGCGCGCCTGGTGGCAGCAGCATCGGCCGCCCACCCTGCCGGACGACCCGCTCAGCGTTCGCGGCCTGGCCCAGCTAGTGACGGACACGCGGCTGCTCATTGAAGTCCTCAGCAAGAGCGTCCACGACTTTCGCGAAACGCTGCAGAGGAAAGCTGATGCCTGTAAGAAAAGAAGTGCGCGTCGTCCGCTGGAGACGTACGAGGAGGCCTGGCGAGCGGCGCTGGCCGGTTTCCCTTGGCCTGACCTGGCCTCGCGCCTGCAGCGCCAGGAGATCGCCGACAAGGAGACGGCGCAGCGCATGGCAGCACTGTGGCACCAGGAGATGCTGCGTCACTGGACCGACCCGGACGTCCGGGCCGAGTACGAGAGGATCCGCACCTCACTGCCCGATCCGTGGCACCTGCGGCCCTTCCTCCTGTTGTAGGGCCTCAGCAGGCTCTGGAGACTGGAGGTCTCCAGAGTCTGGTGTGTTGGTAAGCCGGCAAGGATGGCACGCGTCTGTCTGGTACAGACGTCAATACAATCGTGGCGTCGGATTTGTAGTGGTTCTGCATCTTGTGGTGGGCAGCAACGGTCCACAGCTGACTTCCGGCCAGCTGGCCGCCGAGCTGTTGGAAATCTCCCTGAGTGAGGTTGGTCTCGTGCCCTCTCGACTGTACGTGGTCTCATTCACTTTTCTCCCTCAAACAAAACCAGACATACTAAGAGAGCGGAGTAGTCATTGGCCACAAAAAGTTTCCGCCTGTTTCGCTGTGTGAAAATTCCATGCTGTTTGCACTGATGGCGTCGCCTCTCCTTTTACAGCATTTAATTGCATTTGAAATGGGATTTGTCTTGGAAATGATCGAAAAAAATCCAAGCAACATCCCATCCCTCCGTTGTCGAACTATGGCCTATCCCACATTGCTTTTCTTTTTGTCCACTACCTTGCAAACATGCTTATAATTTGTTGCTTTCGGCAAGTACCGTTTATTTTGGCTGTGGAAGCCGCTGACATCTGATGTACATACAGGCAAGAACAGGAACCCTGGTCAAGCCCGGTTAAACCTGTGGTTTGGGCGGATCACAACTTGCATCTCTAATTCGGATTTATTCTCTTTGCATTTCTCTGTCTGTATGTCTCTCTCTCTCTCTCTCTCTCTCTCTCTCTCTCTCTCTCTCTCTCTCTCTCTCTCTCTCTCTCTCTCTCTCTCTCTCTCTCTCTCTCTCTCTCTCTCTCTCTCTCTCTCTCTCTCTCTCTCTCTTCCTCTCTCTCTCTCTCTCTCTATTTATATATATATATATATATATATATATATATATATATATATATATATATATGTAAGGGCGAGATAAAGAAATAGATCACTTAATGCTTTGTTCCATACTTCCTGCCTATTTTTCTTTTTTTTGTAATAATCCCCTGCCCGTTAATGGTCAGAGAGGAGCGCCCTTCCATGCCCGTGTGACCCAATTACGTAAAATGCCATGGTTTCTACACGGCTTGAAGAATCACCTCGAGCACACCGCTCCCCGTTATTCTTTTTTCTTAAATCTACTCCCGCCGCCGATGATATTTAGTGAACGGCGTCGCGCACCGGGCAAGCAGGTAGGAAGCTAGTAACGCCGCCCGGTTCGCAAGAAATACCATATTTGGGTGTTAAATGGGGTTAGTTAAAAAGAACATTCATAAATCAATAAAAAAAACACCAAAAGAGAACAGCAATGCAAAAGACGAATTTAAAGAACACACTTCGACGTTTTTACAATTTCAATATGCTGTGGACAAACGAATCACGTGACTTAATTTAATTGGCTTGATCAACTGCTGATGTTGTGTTTTCGAGTAATTTTTGTACTTGTCCAAAAGACACTTTTTCACATTTTGTGGAGTTTGTGTTATTTCCTGGGGCACAAGGAATCCTAGGAAATATCTTGGCAATTACACCATTCCATGTTTTAAGAACGCTGACTAGCGCGGTCATGCCGCGTCCCCGCGGCAATGTTGAGTATGCTTCTGGTTTTTAATTAAGAAAAGAATTTTGAAAATCGGTCCATAAATAGAAAAGTTACAAGGCTCGAAAGGAATCCTTCATGGATACCTGATGTCACAGGGCTGCCATATCATTTGGTAGCATGTTGCGCAAAACTACTGCAGTTTTGTTATTCATTTATTCACTCACTGCGATATGCAGGGACACAAACGGAAACAAAACAACGCAGTGATATGCAACGAATTATGACAAACGGAATTGCATCGAAAAGCGGTCCTACGGCACCCGTAGGTTTCCAATGACGTCATGAGCATTTGAATTTGCACAGAGGAGTCTCTAACCTTGGTTACGCTTATGCCTCTGTTATGTGCCATCGCCAAAATCGACTTGATTGTGTTAGCCAGGACTTCTTAAACCTAAAAAGCACACCCAAAGACGGCCTGCGTGCTCCTGTGTCTGTTCAAAGTGGTTTCGGCTCACCATCTGGCACTCGGAGTTTAATACGTCCTTTTGTAGCCGACCATTTCCCGTGTGGCAAAACCGCCCTCGGACAGCCCGACACCACCTTCTGTCAGTCGACTTTTGAAATGGTCACTGCACTTTTCTGCCTCGGCCTCGGTCGGCCTCGGCCCTGGCTTCAGACCGCCCGAGTCTCAGCCTGTCCCCAGACCGCCTCAGTCCGCCCTGGTCCGATCTCAGTCCGCCCTGGTCCGATCTCAGTCCGCCCTGGTCCGATCTCAGGCCGCCCTGGTCCGATCTCAGTCCGCCCTGGTCCGATCTCAGGCCGCCCCGGTCCGGCCTGAGGCCGACCCCAGCCCGGCCCCGGACCGGCTCCTCCCCGCCGGAGGTCGGCGGCCGATGCGGCTCCGGTCGACCGCTGTCCGGGGCCGGGGACGGCGTGCCCGGCGCTCCCCCGACGGCCCGACCGTGTCCGGCCGCCCCGCTCGGTTCATTGTGTATCGACTGGCGGCGGCCGAGTGTTGTGGCCGCCGGCGGCCCCTGGCAACGCCGCGTAACGGACCGTCGACGGGACGGCGCTCATGGGCTGCGGGGCGGCCGGGCTGAGACGCTGTTGGACGCTGGAAGGCCGGGGCGCGGACTGAACCGGAACGCGACTGGAGGGGATGGGACTGGACCAAACTGGGCGCCATTCACGGGACTGGAACGTGGCTGGCGAGATCACACGGGCAGACTCGGGTGGGACGCGGCTAGCGGGGCGAGACAGCGTGGGCCCGGACGGGGCACGTGGGAGTTCCCGTGTTCTCCGGGACCGCCGGCCGGCCGGGCCGCCAGCAGCGCCGGGTCGGCTGGGCCGCCGGCCGTCGCCAGGAGCGGCCGCTCACAGGCGGAGGGAACTGCAGGCCGGGGCTGGACGGGCTGACTGGCTTCGTTTGTTGGCTCAGATTCAGACAGACAGACAGGCTCGGACTCAAACAGACAGACTCAAACTCAGACTCAGACTCAGAACAGGCTCAGACTCTGGGTCGGCGCGCTGGGCCTCGCCGGCTCGCTGTCGGCGCTCGGCGCTCAGTGCCGGTGACTGACGGTCCCGTGCTGTCGGTGTGCCCGGTGTCGGCGACGTTATCGTGGGGGGGGGGGGGGCAGCTGTCGTGTTTTGTCGCGCTCGGACGCGGGCGGTCGGTGCGGTGGAGGGGCACAGATGCCTCCTGTTGAGCTGGCGCAGCTCTACCGCCGGCCGGGGGACGGCAAGTCTCCCCCCCCCGCCGACCCCGGCCGCCACGCGCCGACAACTCGCCGTGTCGCGCCCCCGCTGCAGCGCACACCTGGATCGATTTGTTGACTGGAGGTCGGCGGCGGCGGCGCTGCGCCGGCCCGTCTCGGCAGGTGCGGCTCTTTTGTCGCCGCGTCTGGGGTCGGCCGCGGCGCGGCGGCCGCCGCCCGCTGCCGCCACCGCAGCTGCGGGGAACGGCCTGCCGCTTTGTGTCGGTCTCGTCTCGTTTGTCAGTGTCGGGTTGGGCGGCGCGCGGGGGTGCGATGTGGGTGAAAAAAGAACAGCCGGAAATAGCTGAACGCCCTTGCCTGTTGCATTGCAATCGGGGAGTAGGAGGATGTAAATTTGTGCAGAGTTGCAATGGCTTCCACTTGCCGAAGCGGCGTAGCAGCGGTGTTGCGCAAGAACGTAAAACTTAAGTGCGACATCGTTTATCTTACCTGTCACGGACGTTCCGGAAACACGAAACTTCGCGTAAGTCTCTGAGCCATGTGTGCATCGTCCCCTTTTTATGGTGCAATGCCGTTATTCTCGAGCTTTCAGTAGAGACTTATAAAAGCCCGTGGATCCGTTTTTGCCCGACCCCCGTTAACGGCCCTGCTGCCAGGGTTCGCTCTCCCTTCACGGCCTCGGCAGGGCTCGCAGCCGCACACCCCGTCTGACCGTCCCCCGCCGTCCCCGCCCGCAGAGACCACCACCAAGACGGGCATGATCCTGGTCTGTGGCGAAATCACCTCCAAGGCCACCGTCGACTACCAGCGGATCGTGCGCGATACCATCAAGGAGATCGGCTACGACGACTGCCGCAAAGGTAGGGCGGGCGCGGCCGCCGTCGACTCCGGCCCGCTGCTGGGACGGGACGGGGCAGGCGCCGCTCTAATTGGCTGTGAATAGACGGGCACGCCAGCGACTGTGTGTAGTTAACGGGCGCACACGACGCATGTTCTTCGTAAAGGGCGCGAGGTTGATCGGTTATAGAGGGTTGCGTATACATTGGTTTTCTGGGGCGGACGTGGCGTGGGAAAGGAATGGTCTCGGCTGGCGTTCATTTGTCAAGCAAAGGACGCTTCGGCTATGCATGCCTGACCGGCTCGTGGCCGATTCCAGTGCCGTGGAAGTGTGATCGCGTGGTAAACTCCCGACATCCGAGCCCGCGGTATAAAAATCTTTATTGCTGTGTGGCCCTAACCCGTAGTGGTTTCAACTCGTCGTCGGCTTCCCCCGTGTCGCGAGTGAAACTGCGAGGAGCCGAACCGGTCAGTACTGTGCACGACCTGTCCCCCCCCCGTACAAACGGTCGGAGAACGTGACCCTGGAGCGTCGCCGCGCGCCGGCCGCTCCACCAGGCTTCGACTTCAAAACGCTCAACCTGATGATCGCCATCGAGCAGCAGAGTCCGAACATCGCCGCCGGCGTGCACGTCGCCCGTCACGAGGACGATGTCGGGGCCGGCGACCAGGTACTGCCATCTGCCGGCGGCGGCCGCAACTGCGGCTGCGCGGGGCGCCGCCGGGCGGCGCTGCCGGGGACGGAACTAACTCGTTTGGCAGGGCGGCGGCGGAGGCTGGTGGCTGCTAAGCTGCGGCTCTGTGGCGGGACTGACTGACTCGGGACGGGCTCTGTCGACCGAAATGCATGACGGGGGCCTGGTCTCACGGAACTGGCGCGGGATGCACGCTTTTGAAGCGATCTCTGCCGTGATGCGGCACTTCAAGACAAACCCAGTCCAGGACCGCGGCGGATCAAACCGTCCAGCTTAAACTGCGAACAGGTGATGCCTGTCGCCGTCGCTGAGACGACTCCGGTCTCTTCCAAACCCGGCCTGGCCGTGGGTTCCGTGATCCCCGGCCGTGAGTTCCGTGAGTCCAGGGCCCTCGGGACAGGTCGGGTCCCCACTAACCGGCGCCCACTAACGGAGCTGACGCCGCGCCCGCCGGCGGCAGGGTTCGACTACAAGACGTGCAGCATCATGATGGCGCTGGAGGAGCAGAGCTCCAACATCGCGTCCGGCGTGCACGTGGGCCGCGCGGACGAGGACGTGGGCGCCGGAGACCAGGTGACGGTCCCGCCGAGCCCGAGCCCCGGGCTCCGGGCTCCGGTGCACGGACGTCCGCCGTACCGCCGGCGGCCCCTGCCGGGCCTGCGCGCGGCTGGGGCCGGCCGGGTGGCGGTGTGGTGGTCTGGTTTTGGCGTGATGTGCGCTGTTTGGTGGCTTGCGGTTGGGGTAATGGCTTGCTGGAGCTTGCTGGAGGTACTTAATGGTGCATGTTCGTCTGTGGGCTGTGTTAGTCGTACGTTGCACCGTAGATAACTGGCGATTGTTTTGGGTCGTAGTTATATTTAGCACTTGAAGAGTGATGTTTGTCGCTCTATACAGAGGCTGCTTTTGTTTGCGTTGCTGGTGAATGTCTTTGTTCTTGTTTTGTTGAACTGAGGCTGTTTTTGGCGAGGCTCAGGCACAGTGCTAGTGTGTAGCACCCGTGAGGCTTTTGTATGCTTTGAGCTTTGGTTTGTACGTCGGATTTTTTTGGTGACGTTGAGCATTGTTTCCTGTCGCCGCTCACTTAATGAGTATTGTCACATTTCGGAATACGTTTTCACTCAAACTAACTGTGCATCACTACATCGTGTTGCCTATTATATGTCTTGTCGCCCTGTATCCAGGTCAATACTGCCGTTTTGCAGTCCGCTGTCCCGTGTTGAACCTCTGTGTCGTCGCTCCGTTCCACCTCTGTCCCCTGTCGGCCCGAGTGTGACCGTATCCCGCGGTCCGAGGTCTGACGTGCCGTCCGCCCGCCTGCGGACTCCGCGGTGACCGGTCCGCCCGCGCCGCAGGGCCTGATGTTCGGCTACGCCACGGACGAGACCGAGCAGTGCATGCCGCTGACGGTGGTGCTGGCGCACAACCTGAACCGGCGCATCTCCGAGCTGCGGAAGGACGGCACCCTGTGGTGGGCCCGGCCCGACTCCAAGACGCAGGTGCGGCCCGCGCCGGCAGGCCGCCGTCGCAGGCCGAGGCGCAGCGGTGGCCCTTCGTGGGGACTTGGACTGCTGATGAGCACGAGTAGTTCGCCGTAGTCACTGGACTTTCGCAGGCCGCGCGGCTTTGTGTGTGGTTTTCCTGTGGAAGCTGTCTGCGGTTGCTTGAAGTTTGTGGCCGCCTCCGGCTGTGGTGAAATCGCCGATTGGCCACTGAAACTAGAACTTAGCACCGATCAATCGCGATGGCTGTGGAATTCGTTGGGCTGTAAGGAGGGCAGACGTGATGCTTGTCACGCTTGATGTTTTCCGTGGAGGGCGTGCTGCCCTCTGTGGCCGGCGTTGCTAACGTGCGTTTGCGTGCTGCGCCGCCAGGTGACGATCGAGTACGCCTCGGACGGCGGCGCCATGGTGCCGCGCACGGTGCACAGCGTGGTGGTGTCCGTGCAGCACTCGCCGGACATCTCGCTGCCGGCGCTGCGGCAGGAGGTCATGGACAAGGTGCGGCGCCGGGAGGGGCTCTGTGTTTCGCAATACGGAGGCTGGGATGTGCAGGCCGGCTCACGCTGACGATGGAGCAGCAGGTGTCTGTGCCGCTTTCTTGGCTGGCTCGTTCCATTTAAATATTTGGCATGGATTGTATGGAAGGAGCATTCCTCGGCGTGATATCCTCCCCAGTACCATGGATTCTTTGCAAGCGCTAAAGGTCAGAGAGAGGGGGCGGGCTGTTGTGCTGAAAGAGCAAAGCCCGGCACTGCTGCCAGACGTGAAGACTCGTCGGCTGACAGTCGCCCGCTGCGGCAGGTGATCCGTGAGGTGATCCCGGCCCGATACCTGACGCCGGAGACGGTGTACCACGTGAACCCGTGCGGCGAGTTCATCATCGGCGGCCCGCAGAGCGACGCTGGCCTCACCGGCCGCAAGATCATCGTCGACACGTACGGCGGCTGGGGCGCGCACGGCGGCGGCGCCTTCAGGTGAGACGGGAGCGGCGGCGGCGGCGGCGGGCAGGAGACCGGCTCCGATCGGCCGTGTGGAGGGAATATAGAGGTGTGTGGGGGGGAGGAGGATGAACGCGGGAGTGTGTGCTTTAGATGGGGTTAGCTGAAGAGGGTAGGGTGAGTCGTCGGTGGAGGCTTGATTGTGACGCCTAGTGAGGTAGGGGAATGAGACGACTGGATTCGCGCGTGAGCGGGTGAGAGAATAAGGCTGAGTAGTTGTGTACGGAATCGAGAAACGGTGATGTCGGATCTGAGAGTCATTGAGGCCAAGTGTGCTGGCCTTCGAGTGTAGTATGACAGGCGTCGACTGTCACTAATGATTCAGCCATGGACCACTGTTGGTTGTTACGTTCTTGCCTCTCCCACGTCGTGATACACCCCTGGCGGCTGGGTTCCGGCGTCGGCGCGCCTGAGCGCACGCGACCGTCCGCGCGCGCCGTCTGACGCGCCCCGGCCGCCCGCCCGCAGTGGCAAGGACTACACCAAGGTGGACCGGTCTGCGGCGTACGCCGCCCGCTGGGTGGCGAAGAGCCTGGTCAAGGCCGGCCTCTGCCGCCGCTGCCTGGTCCAGGTGAGGCGGCGCCGGCCCGGGGTGGCCGGGCGGTCTGTGTGGTCCGGTGAACGCAGCTCTGGGTGCTCTGCCTGGTGCGGATGAGAGGAGCGCCGGCCCGGAGGGGAGGGTGCTCTGAAACACCGGCTGTCGTGCACTGTCTCGGCAGGGGGCGCGGAGTGCTCTCAGTGGGTCAGCCACTCCGAAACGGCCGTGTTATTTTTCGCTGAAGTGACGGGGTAGTTCCGGCGTTGTGACGCGGACACGGGAATCCTGAGCGTCGTTGGCGATCAGAATTATCGTACTTGGTCGGCGGCTGCGTGCTGAATGTCGTCGACGGCAACACGCAGAAACTTCGCGCCGGCCGTGTCCGTTTTGGGCGAGACTTACCTGTGAAAACGTGGCACTCGGCTGCAGAACAGACCCATGGATTACGACACCTGTCTGCTAGGCTGGAGTGGGTCAGTCAAGTCGGACACCGCGGTGTCAGGGCGTGACCTGACCTGATGTGACCTGACCTGACCTGACCTGACCGGCGTGTCGGCCGGCAGGTCTCGTACGCGATCGGCGTGGCCGAGCCCGTCTCCATCACGGTGTTCCACTACGGCACCAGCCAGTACAGCCAGCGCCAGCTGCTGGAGATCGTCAAGAAGAACTTCGACCTGCGCCCGGGCAAGATCGTCAAGTGGGTATCCCTTCTCGTCCCTGGGAGGGGGCGGGGTCGGAGCCGCTCGGGCCGATTTGCGACGGACTCGCCGTGGGCAGAGGGTCATCGGGTGGTCTGCGCGGCGTTCGCGCCGCCGCCGCCGCCGCCGCCGTCTCCTCCCGCGCTGCTGGTGTCTCGAATCGTTCGCCGGCGGACGCTTGACCGCCCGCCGGTGAACGCGCCAGGTCCCCGTGACGTGCTCGTTGTCAAGCGGAGATGGTGAGGCGGTGACACGATGTGTCGGGGTTCCCGTGCATGCACGCAGTCCGTTTGTGGAGCGTGTTGGAGCTGATCTACACGGCAGTGGACGGTCGTGTGTGGTTGTCTTTGTGCCCTGTGGTGTGTCCTCGAGTGTCGTCCGTGTGTGGTTGGACGCGGTGTCCTGTGTCCTGTCCGCGCCGGCTGTTTTTCCAGTGTCCGTTTTTGCAAAGGTTTTCCGTTTATTCACTCGACGTAGACGTCAGCTCAGTACACGAACAGGACCAAGAGTTCCACCGCTGTCCGTATGGAACAATCAGGAGACCTTTTACAGACAAATCACCGGCCAGCGGCCTGAACAGCGACATCAAACAGTAAAAAACAAAAAAAAAACAAAAGGGTTACCAATTCACTGCAGTAGATGCGCATGAACGGACAAGCCCCAGACAGGAAGTGCTCATAATCGCGATCACCGTGCGCGCGTGGTTGGTTCGGATGCCCTGTGTTCCGTTTGTGTGACGTCCTCGGGACGGTGTGTTGACCGCCGGCCGCTGACCTGACGCCGCCTTGGCGCGCCCACAGGGAGCTGCGCCTGCGCCAGCCCATCTACCAGCAGACGGCCAGCTACGGCCACTTCGGCCGCGACTGCTTCCCCTGGGAGCAGCCCAAGAAGCTGGTGCTCTAGAGTCGCCCGACTCCGACTCCGACTCCGACTCCGACCGTGACTCGGAGGGGAACCGCGCCCGCCACCGCGCCGCCAGCCCGCCCGCCGGGCGCCCGCTCCCCCCCCCCCCTCCCTCCCTCCCCCGGTCCGGCGCGGCGTCCCCGGCTCGGGCCGCCCGGAGGAGGCGGCGGCCCGGCCGCGTCCCTGGCGGCGTCGGACCGTCACCGGGAGGGGCGGGAGCTGGCCGACCGGCCCGCCCCGCCCCCTCCCCCTTCTCTCTCTCTCTCTCTCTCACTCTCTGAGGGACGGACAGGGACGCGGCGACACTGGCGGCGCACCCGCAGGGGCGTCGCGACCGGCGCGGTAATAGAGGCCGGTCGGTGATACGCGGAGACCGGCGCGGAGACAGAGACCGGCCGGAGATGCACGGAGACCGGCGCGGTAATAGAGACCGGTCGGTGATACGCGGAGACTGGCGCGGTATTAGACCGGCCGGAGATGCACGGAGACCGGCGCGGTAATAGAGACCGGTCGGTGATACGCGGAGACTGGCGCGGTATTAGACCGGCCGGAGATGCACGGAGACCGGCGCGGAGACAGAGACCGGCCGGAGACGGCGGCCGGAGACCGGTGCGGCAGCAGGCCGACCGGGGCCCGGCCGGCGCGTCCGCTCGGCCCGCAGCGGCGGGCGAGCGCGGCGACGCGACGCCGACCGCGCGGCGCAGGCCGGCGGCGGCGGCCCGGCTGCTCAGGCAGCCCGGGCAGAGGCCGGCGGTCGCTGGACGGCGGCCGCCGGCCCGGCGCGCGCCGGCCGCCGGCCGCCCGCCGGCCGTCGGCAAGCCGAGGCGGACGGCGGCGGCGGCGGCGGTCGGCGGCGCGGCCCCCCGGGGCCGCGCAGCACGCAGCCATCCCGACCGCAGCGTCGGTCGGGAACTACTGATAACAGCAGCTCGGCGACAAAACCCATAAAAAAAGAAATCCCCCCCCCCCCCGGAGCGGCGCTCGGCGGAGGGCGGCGGCGGCGGCGGCGCCCGCCGGCTCGGCGCGCTGCCGGCAGATCGGGCAGGGCGGGGACGAAGCGCCCTCGGCGAGGACCACAGACGGCGGCCGCCGGGCCAAAGGCGCCGACGCGCGGCGGGCGGGCGGCTGGCGCGCGCCGGCCGCAGATCGACGGGCGACGCTCGCCGTGTTGCGGCCGGCCGGCGCGCCAGCGGCCGGCCCGCCGCGCGCCGCCCGGCGCCGCCTCTGCACACGTCACCGGCAAATTCTGCGGGCTCGACCCGCGCCGGCCGCGGCCGCCGCCGCCGGTCGGCGCGCCGCCGCGGCGCGGGGCGCGCGCCACCGAGCTCTTTCCAGGCGCTCCGCGCCGGCGGCGGCGCTGCGGGCGGCCGCGCGCGCGCGGCCGCCCCCCAGTCCGTCGCCGGCGGCCGCGGCCGGCTTCGCGGCCTTTCTCTCACTGTGACGTGTGTGTTGTGTTGAGGAAAATTATTGGAAAAGAGCACTTTCCCTAAACACTCCGGTCTTCGCCGACGGCTCGGGCCAGTGCGGCGGCGGCGGTGCGGCCGGGTGCGGTCGGCCGCGGCTCCCCGCCAGCCGGGCGGCCGCTGCCGGCGCTGCCTCGGCCGCCGCCCGCCGCCGCCGCACCAGAGGGCCTCATTCGCTCCCGCCGCCCCCACTGTGCAGCGACGTGTCTGTTTTAACTGGGCGGGCTTCGTTTCAGTGCCGGGACCGGCCGCCGCCGCCGCGGTGGCGCCACTGTCGCCACTGCGGCGGTGACGGGTAGCTTGGGGTTCTGTGTGTTGTTTTGTGACTTGGACCAACGGTTAATAAAATTGGTTGCCCGGTTTTAGCACATATGTGTCAAAATCCAATACACATTTCGGCCGGTTTCAAAGAAGATCGTTTTCTCTGCAGCTTCCGGCGATTTGGGCGTTTTTTCCATCGATTCTGTGGTCCGTTTTGAATTGAATTGCGGAAGTACGGCGTGCACCACAGCTCTTGACCAGTGACCGTCTGTAGTTATCTCGCCTATGGCAGTAGTAATTTTGTTCAGGCCAGTTGGGATGGAATAGACTCGGAATTTACGCCGGACATTTATCAGTAGACCACCTGCGATGATGGCGGAAAGCGTCAGCGTCGCGGATAGCGTCAGCGCTTCAAGCCTACCGATGTGCCGAAAACGCCGCGTCGTGTGGGCGGAGTGTAGCGTTCATTCTGGGGAAAAAAAACAGAACTGCCGACACCGAACGTTCGAAGGCAGCCAGTGGATTTCGGCAGTCGATGGCGTTCAGTAGATGACGCCCATCCTGGCTCGGCCTCAAAGTCCAAGCTCCGAGATAGCCGCTGAGTGGTCTTGACGTTTAGGTCTTGTCAATGGGGCCCGCACCGTTCCTGGTTCTTTAAAAACGAAACAACTGCTTTGCCTTTGAATGTGTTTGTATCACCTTTCGATTCCAGCTCGTGACTAGAGGTTCATAACCGATTATGATTGATTTATTATGATTCGATTATAAATCGCTTGCAGTTCTGGTACTAACAGCCCCACAAAAGGATAGGTATGGGGTGACAAGTTTTTCTCATATGCCTAATGGCAAAGTTCCCCACAAAAGCGCGATTACGTCACCGCCGCCCCCCCCCCCCCCTCCCCAGTCTTGTCCATTCCTATGTCTTTTCCATGGTGCGCTCAACCACGACCCAAAAACTTTTGTAATTATGGGAACGTTGCGTTTGCGGGTATCGTTCAGTGAAATGCCTAGAAGGGCCAAACTGAAGTTTATGTGAGTCTGTCGCCCGTAAACAGGAACTTACTCTAGATTTAGCGGTGTGTTTAGCCCTGTTATCGCATTGTCTAATCCTTACGAAGGCTGGCACATCAAACAATCATTTGATGTTCCGTTCCTGTTCAACCTGGGGCGTACCGTGACGCTGCATGATTCTGACCACTTCAAAACATGCCATTTCACACAAAGCAACAGAGAAGCACCGGTGGTTCAAGAGCCAGTCCGTGATAAGACGCATTTCCCGTCCGCACTTTTTGCCACAGGCGACAAAATATTTCGCGCCATGTGGGGACATAACCTGGTGACATCTTAAAGCCGTCCCCGCTCCTCTAAGCGAAACTGCAAACGGTCTGACTGCTATGGCGGACAGTGGCGCCATCTTTATGGCCGACTTGGAGCTGCCACCGAGAAGGATTTAACCCTATTCCCGGCAAGGGGGGGCGGAATCCGCCCCCCCTCGGGTTTTTTGCTTGCCAATTCCAGGCTTTTTAACGCAGCTTCACAAAACTTGGTGACTTTTCCTAGCTATTCCTTCTACGCGCCGTGACAAAATTTCGAAATTCTATTTTGCTCAGGGGCGGAGCCAGGCAACGTTTTTGGGAGGCACCTCAGGTCATTTTTGGCCATGTTGAGGGTAAAAGGAAAATGTCTGCCAAAAACAGAGTTTTTAAGATAGAACTTAAAACTTTATATGAATATATAGCTAATTAGTTGGGCAATGCGCATATGTAATTTTGTTTATCTGAGGTCACTTTACAAGGTCAGGTCAAGGTCAAAAGTCAAAATTTGTTTTTTCGCAATAATTTCGGCGCCGTTTTTTTCAAATGTCATTGCGATATGCAGGGACACAAACGGAAACAAAACAACGCAGTGATATGCAACGAATTATGACAAACGGAATTGCATCGAAGAGCGGTCCTACGGCACCCGTAGGTTTCCAATGACGTCATGAGCATTTGAATTTGCACAGAGGAGTCTCTAACCTTGGTTACGCTTATGCCTCTGTTATGTGCCATCGCCAAAATCGACTTGATTGTGTTAGCCAGGACTTCTTAAACCTAAAAAGCACACCAAAAGACGGCGTGCGTGCTCCTGTGTCTGTTCAAAGTGGTTTCGGCTCACCATCTGGCACTCGGAGTTTAATACGTCCTTTTGTAGCCGACCATTTCCCGTGTGGCAAAACCGCCCTCGGACAGCCCGACACCACCTTCTGTCAGTCGACTTTTGAAATGGTCACTGCACTTTTCTGGAAGAAAAACACCCGAATTCCACGCACAATTGAACGGTGAACATTATCAAAGCACCTCAGATGCCATTGCACGCGACGCGAAAAATCACTCTTGTCTTTCGGAGCCACTTTCCACCGCGCTAAATAGGGGACGCCATGCCACCGCCGAGGCGATAGTCAGCTGACACCTACGGTCACGTGACAACACGATTGGCCGAAACTTTTTCGGCAATTTTCGGGCATTTCCAGGCGTTTTTCGGCACTTTTGAGCAAAACCACATAACATCGTTATGTGGTTGATACCAGTTTTGCAATGCGCTTCGATCAACACCAAAGTTGAGTACGCCTTTGATTTTTAATTAAGAAAAGAATTTTGAAAATCGATCCATAAATAGCAAAGTTACAAGGCTCGAAAGGAATCCTTCATGGATACCTACAATTGCCAATTACCATTGCCACTCACCACTGGAGGGGCCTCCGTCGGCATTCGCACTCTCCTCACACGACCCAGACCTCGGCGCTGTCGCGGCTACTTGCACTACGAGCTGCGGCTGTGTCCATGCGAGATGGCTAAGACACTAAAGTGACCAAGCAACGTCATTTATACTCATTTAACTCATATCATTTTGGGTGCTAAAAACTTTCGGATCCCAACAACAAAACATGGCTTTGGGCTCCAGCGGTGAAACGTCGTCAAATCTTTCCAGATGATAGGCATCCTTGCAATCGTTCTTGGAACAATACGACATTGAATTCCATTGAATACGATTGTAGAATGAAATATAATGTTGGCTGTCAATGGTGCGTCAAAAAATAAAACAACACAAATACTGCCAGATTACTGCCAAATGAAGGAGAAATACCCGTGAGTCACTGGGCGTGAAGTTTTCACTTGGGCGTACCTTGTAAGTAAAGGTATCTTGATTTATACTGATATGTCTGAAATTCCTCGGTGCAGCGCATGCATAGTCCACTAAGGATCCTTCACCTCCGGTGGTATTTTATTGCACCACCTCGGTCAGGCCCGGATCGGCGTGCGTCGAGACCTCTGTTAACAGGTTGAGCAACGCACCAGCAAATACGCCGACTGCGCGCGCCGCTGCAGAGGGGACGCATCTAAATGACCGCAGTTTTGTTCCCTGGTCCCCTGTCGCGGTTCTCTATCCCAGGCCTTTATCCCAGCTTCCCTGTCTCCGTATGTGGTACCAACACCGGTCTCCATTTCTTACGTCTACTTTCCCATGTCGCTGATTCTCTGTGCCGATCAGCGCTCGGCCGGGCCAGTCTGCAGGTTGTGCACCACCTCGGCCAGGCCCGGGACGGCGCCGGCGACCGCGCGCGTCGAGAGCTCTGTTCGCAGGTTCAACAATGGCCAGCTATGGCCGGGTCCGGCCCGCCTGCAGGCCGCGAAGCACCTCGGCCAGGAAGTTTTACCCCTCACAAAACATACCAAATGACAGCCTGCCGGCTGTTCTTTTTCTGAGAAGCACTGACCTCTTGTCGTCGATTTGACGTGTGGTAAAACCACCCTCGGTTGGCCCGACACCAACTTCTTGCAGGCCACTTTTGAATTCGCCACTACACTTTTCTGAAAAAGTCTCGAATTCCACGCGAAATTCAACAGCTGCGCCAAAATCGACTTTATTGTATTAGCCTGCAATGTTTTGGAGACATCCTTTTCTTATCAACTGCATCGAAAAGCGGTTCTGTGGCACCCGTTGGTTTCCAATGACGTCATGAGCATTTGCGTTTGCACAGCGGAGTCTTAAATACAAATCTTGTCTCCACGCAGCATTCAGCAGTGAAATACAACTGCACCAAAACTGACTGATGTTGACTGATGTTGATGATTGACATGTTGCACGCGTTTTCAAATATAACGTTATCCATGCGGGGGCAACATTGTACTTTCAACTGTTTTCAGTGAGTCTTCATCGGCGAAAAGCATACCAGAAGACAGCGTGCGTGCTCCTGTGTCTGTTCAAAGTGGCACCATCTGGCACTCAGAATTTAATATGTCCTCTTGTAGCCGACCATTTCCCGTGTGGCAAAACCGCCCTCGGACAGCCCGACACCACCTTCTGTCAGTCGACTTTTGAAATGGTCACTGCACTTTTCCGCAAGAAAAACACCCGAAGTCCACGCACAATTGAACGGTGAACATTATCAAAGCATCTCGGATGCCGTTGCGCGCGACACTGACGGCGAAAAATCACTCTTGTCTTTCGGAGCCACTTTCCACCGCGCTAAATAGGGGACGCCATGCCAAAAAAAAAAACAAAAGCTGACACTAAAGTGACCAAGCAACGTCATTTATACTGATATGTCTGAAATTCCTCGGTGCAGCGCATGCATAGTCCACTAAGGATCCTTCACCTTCGGCGGTATTTTATTGCACCACCTCGATCAGGCCCGGATCGGCGTGCGTCGAGACCTCTGTTAACAGGTTGAGCAACGCACCAGCAAATACGCCGACTGCGCGCGCCGCTGCAGAGGGGACGCATCTAAATGACGGCAGTTTTGTTCCCTGGTCCCCTGTCGCGGTTCTCTGTCTCAGGCCGTTATCCCAGCTCCCCTGTCTCCGTATGTGATACCATCACCGGTCTGCATTTCTTACGTCTACTATCCCATGTCGCTTATTCCCTGTGCCGATCAGCTATGGCTCGGCCGGGCCAGTCTGGAGGTTGTGCACCACCTCGGCCAGGCCCGGGACGGCGCCTTATGTGCCATCGCCAAAATCGACTTTATTGTGTTAGCCAGGACTTCTTAAACCTAATGTCACCCACGCAAGACGCGACGTGGTTCCGAAGGATGAGGGAAATTGTGTTGAACCGAAAATGGAAAACCTATGAAAATGCGTACCAAAATAAAGCTTACCTCATGTTCTGTCTTTCCAAAGTGGTTCCAGAACTCCATCTTGCAGAACAACGCGTTTTGAAGTATAACGTTGTCCATGCGGGGGCAAAAATGGCGCAAACACAACCTTTGTTGTAAGTTTTTATTCCTTTCAAACACGTTTCACCTCTCACAACGCACACCACAAAAAACACTGCTGGCCATTCCGTCTCTGAAAAGCACTTTAAGTTGTCCATGGTGCACCGGTAATTTTGTACAACCTATTTCAAGTAGCGCCACAGTGGCGCACTGCCCCAAAGCACCATTGTACTTTTGAACTGTTTTCAGTGAGATTTCATCGGCAAAAAGCATACCAGAAGACAGCGTGCGTGCTCCTGTGTCTGTTCAAAGTGGTTTCGGCTCACCATGTGGCACTCGGAATTTAATATGTCCTCTTGTAGCCAACCATTTCCCGTGTGGCAAAACCGCCCTCGGACAGCCCGACACCACCTTCTGTCAGTGGACTTTTGAACTGGTCACTGCACTTTTCCGCAAGAAAAACACCCGAATTCCACGCACAATTGAACGGTGAGCATTATCAAAGCACCTCGGATGCCATTGCACGCGACACTGACGGCGGAAAATCACTCTTGTCTTTCGGAGCCACTTTCCACCGCGCTAAATAGGGGACGCCATGCCACCGCCGAGGCGATAGTCAGCTGACACCTACGGTCACATACTGCGCAAACACGAGCGCGGCCGATGAAGAACAGAGAAATGCGTCACACATGGGACTAACGCTACTGAAGCTCCATGCAGATGACTGCTCGTTCGCACCACAAATGTCTACAAAATGAGCGGTTTTCCTGGCATGTCATTCCTAATACATGCAGTTCGAATAACTTATGTGCATCGAACCTGTGCAGAAACAAGCGACCGCAGGTGATTACCGCTGGCCGTTACCCTCCCTTTCGGCCCCGCGTTTCACATCAGAACAGCATCCCTTCTCCGTCCGCATACACAGCATACACACCTTGACCAGCAGCTCGGTGTTCTTCATGTAGGTGCTGGAGGCCGGATCCACGCCGCTGGTGTTGAACACCTTGGCCGGCGTCTCCGGCTCCTCCTCACGGACGGCGTTGGCGCTCGCAGCCGGCGTCACTTTTATGACCCGCCGGTCCAGGGATGGCTGACCCACCGGGGCGGTCTCCAGGGGTGGCCGACCTCCGGCGGTGGTCTCCAGGGGTGGCCGACCCGCCGGAGCTGTGCTCACGGGTGGCCGCAGGATCGGCCGCTGCGTGAACGGGGCACCAAAGGAGATCCGCTCGACCTGGCCGTGTTCCGGGGTCGGGTACTGCGCCGGGTACTGAGCCGGGTACCGGGCCGGGTAGTGCTCCTGGACGGCGTAGCGTTCCGTGGCCGGGTGGTGTCCCTGGTAGTGCGGCCGCCGCCCGGTGAAGGACGCAGGGACCGGCCGGTACCCACTATCGGGACGCTCGTATCGCCTCAGGGCGTGCCGGTCGTGCTCGGGCCGCGGGCGGTAGTAGGTCACGTGACCGCGCCGGTGGGGGTCCGCCGCGGGGTGGCGCCACGGCCTGGAGCGCAGAGGTCAGAGGTCAGCAGACGGGTCGGAGGACATCGCGGGGGTCAAGGGCAAAGCGAACGGCAGGCGTCACTACACAGGTCAGACGCGGTGGCAATCTTCATCCCGGAGGTCACGACTCAACACAGGGCCGAGACATGCTGTCAAGGTCGCACGACCAAGGTGGCAAGGCAAAACGAAGGTCAAAGTTCAACACAGAAGTGATGGGCCAAGTGGCGGATCTCTGGTGTGATGGAATATCGAGCTGCAGAGAGGGCGTACGGTGTGACACGCCAAACGGGAGGTTATGAACGCACTACACTTCAGCCAAGGTCCGTTCGAACCGCAGCTGAATCCAAACTCCAATATTTCGAGAGCAAGTGAGAAATCCACACGTAACGTCTCTGTTACAAGTAAGAAAAGGACAAAGGAAGGTCACAATACGCAGTGATGAGCTTCCAAATCCGGATGTCTTAAATGGCCGTCTAGCAGCATAAGAGGAACAGGCATGAGCTCTAATCATCAGCTTTTGGCTCGAGAGAAGTGTGACTGAAACGCTCCAGATCAAGGACTTCCAATAAATAAAAAAAAAACAGACAACAGTTTCTTGCAGTGGAATACACGATAATGGTTTATCGATGTGAGAATGACTAGTGTATCTTCACAAAAAAAAAACGTGGAGGCAAAGGTCAAGGTTTTTCGTAATTGGCAGCGTCGTAACCGCACACATTACGAGCATTTCCCACGACTCTGCCAATCAATTTCTACCTCAGAAGACACCACACCCTGTTGGCACACACGTTTGTGGGAGCGTTCTTGCGCACGCAGTCACGCCAGGTTTAAACGCGATGAAAAACGCAGGCTGAAGACCGGTTTTGGTACGGACGGCAACCGCACAGCAAGCACGCACATGCGTACGGATTTCCGCACCCATGCATGCACTCCGTACGCATGCACGCAAGTACATACATATGAGTGAACGCTGGAATGCATGCCTGACGAGTCAGGGTTAACACAGGATGAAAACCCAGGCAAACAAACAAACAAATGCCGATCTTCGGATCATACGGGCTGTTTCGTCTTGCACGGACCACTTAGGCGGAATATTTTGCAGATAATCAGAGAAGTCCACTTGCAACCATCGCACCCGCTGCAAACGTCGTCCATTTCATGACGTCGTTTATTTTCTGCGTATGGAAATGCGTGGAGCCAACACCCATTTCCGAAAGTTGATGTTCACAATCGCCGTGCCAGAAACGGAGCCTTGTAACTTTGCTATTTATGGATCGATTTTCAAAATTCTTTTCTTAATTAAAAATCAAAGGCGTACTCAACTTTGGTGTCGATCGAAGCGCATTGCAAAACTGGTATCAACCACATAACGATGTTATGTGGTTTTGCTCAAAAGTGCCGAAAAACGCCTGGAAATGCCCGAAAATTGCCGAAAAAGTTTCGGCCAATCGTGTTGTCACGTGACCGTAGGTGTCAGCTGACTATCGCCTCGGCGGTGGCATGGCGTCCCCTATTTAGCGCGGTGGAAAGTGGCTCCGAAAGACAAGAGTGATTTTTTCGCGTCGCGTGCAATGGCATCTGAGGTGCTTTGATAATGTTCACCGTTCAATTGTGCGTGGAATTCGGGTGTTTTTCTTCCAGAAAAGTGCAGTGACCATTTCAAAAGTCGACTGACAGAAGGTGGTGTCGGGCTGTCCGAGGGCGGTTTTGCCACACGGGAAATGGTCGGCTACAAAAGGACGTATTAAACTCCGAGTGCCAGATGGTGAGCCGAAACCACTTTGAACAGACACAGGAGCACGCACGCCGTCTTTTGGTGTGCTTTTTAGGTTTAAGAAGTCCTGGCTAACACAATCAAGTCGATTTTGGCGATGGCACATAACAGAGGCATAAGCGTAACCAAGGTTAGAGACTCCTCTGTGCAAATTCAAATGCTCATGACGTCATTGGAAACCTACGGGTGCCGTAGGACCGCTCTTCGATGCAATTCCGTTTGTCATAATTCGTTGCATATCACTGCGTTGTTTTGTTTCCGTTTGTGTCCCTGCATATCGCAATGAGTGAATAAATGAATAACAAAACTGCAGTAGTTTTGCGCAACATGCTACCAAATGATATGGCAGCCCTGTGACATCAGGTATCCATGAAGGATTCCTTTCGAGCCTTGTAACTTTTCTATTTATGGACCGATTTTCAAAATTCTTTTCTTAATTAAAAACCAGAGGCATACTCCACATTGCCGCGTGGACGCGGCATGACCGCGCTAGTCAGCGTTCTTAAAACATGGAATGGTGTAATTGCCAAGATATTTCCTAGGATTCCTTGTGCCCCAGGAAATAACACAAACTCCACAAAATGTGAAAAAGTGTCTTTTGGACAAGTACAAAAATCACTCGAAAACACAACATCAGCAGTTGATCAAGCCAATTAAATTTAGTCACGTGATTCGTTTGTCCACAGCATATTGAAATTGTAAAAACGTCGAAGTGTGTTCTTTAAATTCGTCTTTTGCATTGCTGTTCTCTTTTGGTGTTTTCTTTTATTGATTTATGAATGTTCTTTTTAACTAACCCCATTTAACACCCAAATATGGTATTTCTTGCGAACCGGGCGGCGTTACTAGCTTCCTACCTGCTTGCCCGGTTCGCGAGGCCGTTCACTAAATATCATCGGCGGCGGGAGTAGATTTAAGAAAAAAGAATAACGGGGAGCGGTGTGCTCGAGGTGATTCTTCAAGCCGTGTAGAAACCATGGCATTTTACGTAATTGGGTCACACGGGCATGGAAGGGCGCTCCTCTCTGACCATTAACGGGCAGGGGATTATTACAAAAAAAAGAAAAATAGGCAGAAAGTATGGAACAAAGCATTAAGTGATCTATTTCTTTATCTCGCCCTTACATATATATATATATATATATATATATATATATTTATAATAGAGAGAGAGAGAGAGAGAGAGGAAGAGAGAGAGAGAGAGAAAGAGAGAGAGAGAGAGAGAGAGAGAGAGAGAGAGAGAGAGAGAGAGAGAGAGAGAGAGAGAGAGAGAGAGAGAGAGAGAAAGACATACAGACAGAGAAATGCAAAGAGAATAAATCCGAATTAGATATGCGAGTTGTGATCCGTCCAAACCACAGGTTTAACCGGGCTTGACCAGGGTTCCTGTTCTTACCTGTATGTACATCAGATGTCAGCGGCTTCCACAGCCAAAATAAACGGTACTTGCCGAAAGCAACAAATTATAAGTATGTTTGCAAGGTAGTGGACAAAAAGAAAAGCAATGTGGGATAGGCCATAGTTCGACAACGGAGGGATGGGATGTTGCTTGGATTTTTTTCGAGCATTTCCAAGACAAATCCCATTTCAAATGCAATTAAATGCTGTAAAAGGAGAGGCGACGCCATCAGTGCAACAGCATGGAATTTTCACACAGCGAAACAGGCGAAAACTTTTTGTGGCCAATGACTACTCCGCTCTCTTAGTATGTCTGGTTTTGTTCGAGGGAGAAAAGTGAATGAGGCCACGTACAGTCGAGAGGGCACGAGACCAACCTCACTCAGGGAGATTTCCAACAGCTAGGCGGCCAGCTGGCCGGAAGTCAGCTGTGGACCGTTGCTGCCCACCACAAGATGCAGAACCACTACAAATCCGACGCCACGATTGTATTGACGTCTGTACCAGACAGACGCGTGCCATCCTTGCCGGCTTACCAACACACCAGACTCTGGAGACCTTCAGTCTCCAGAGCCTGCTGAGGCCCTACAACAGGAGGAAGGGCCGCAGGTGCCACGGATCGGGCAGTGAGGTGCGGATCCTCTCGTACTCGGCCCGGACGTCCGGGTCGGTCCAGTGACGCAGCATCTCCCGGTGCCACAGTGCTGCCATGCGCTGCGCCGTCTCCTTATCGGCGATCTCAAGGCGCTGCAGGAGCGAGGCCAGTCCAGGCCAAGGGAAACCGGCCAGCGCCGCTCGCCAGGCCTCCTCGTACGTCTCCAGCGGACGACGCGCACTTCTTTTCTTCCAGGTCTCGGCTTTCCTCTCTACCGTTTCGCGAAAGTCGTGGACGCTCCTGCTGAGGACTTCAATGAGCAGCCGCGTGTCCGTCACTAGCTGGGCCAGGCCGCGAACGCTGAGCGGGTCGTCCGGCAGGGTGGGCGGCCGATGCTGCTGCCACCAGGCGCGCACCGTCGCCGGCTGGAAGAAGATCGCCTTCACGTCCTCGGCGGTGAGCAGCTCCATCAGCGGCGCCACGTCCCAGCTGAAGGCGTGCTCACCGCGCCGCTCCAGCCGCGCCGCACCAACCGCGTCGTCCGGCGCCACGAGCATTGCCTGAAACAGCCTCACGTGCAAGCGTGTGGAGTCCTTCGCCAGAGTATGAAACTGCGCCAGCTCGGTTGACGCTGACGAGCGCAGCATCACCGGGATTAGCCGGTCGATGCCCACATAGTTCTCGTTCTCTAGTCGTTGCCATATCGCATCTTCCACGCCATTCCTCACCAAGCCACGCGCCAGGCACACGCGCACCTGGCGCTCGGTCAGCAACTGATCCGAGCCGATGAGCAGCGAGTGCTCGACAAATTCATCCTGTTCTACGCGTGAGCGCATCATCAACCACGTCAGATGACTCCGCATAAGGCCAATCGTACGCTGCATCGTCTCCAGCTCCTGCGGCGTCAGCGGCTGCAGCAGATTGATGTCGGTCCAGAAAAAGCAGGGCAGCTGACGGGCGTCGACGGCTTTCTCCAGACGGTCAAGAACCCAGCGAGCTCCTTGGATAACGCCTCGCCAGTGCTCAGAGGGTTTTTGCTCGCACAGCCAGAAGAGAGCTGTCTTCATGTAGTACGATTTCAGGTGCTTACCGTCCACTCCTAGACACTTTTTGCATGCTTTAAGCGCTCTCAGAACTTGTTTCTGAATCCTACTCAGGTGCCAGGAGGCGACCACCTCGACTCGGGAGAAGGACAGCCGCCACTCAGTCTGCTCCGTGACGCTGCCCCGGTAGCCGACCGGCACCAGGTGTGTTCCGAACCGTCCAATGTCTTCGCGCGCTGCCGCCGACGGCCAGTCGCACTCGCGCTGACGTGTCAGGAACTCGTCGTTGGGCCACCCGGGTGCTCGCAAGCACGGCACGTGGTCATCTCCCGCAGGATCATCGTCAGTGCTGCAGTTCACCGCTGGTCCGTTGACGCTCAGCTCTACGTGAGGTTTCATAATCATGCGTAGAAAATTTTTCCACAGTTGGCGGACGGATGCGGCGGAAAATGGCAGAGGCTCCTGATGCTGACAGTCTGGCAGCCGCACCTGCATTACGCGCACGAAGCCAGAGATGTCGGTGGGGATGACCGTCAGTCGCGCTGCCGCCTCAGACGCCGCCTCTGCCGCGTCCGGCCAGTTCTGGGTAGCAGGCGACGTCCACTGCACTGGCCCCAGCTCGTGCATCACGTCCACGTCAGATAATAAACCGTCGATATCCTGCCACTGGTCTACGCCTTCCAACTGGCTGCCGGAGATCGAGGTGCTTTGTACAGTGAGTTGACCAAGTGGCGAGCACCGGCACCCTGCCAGGCCGACCTGCAGTGCGCGCATCAGGGGCGCATAATTCAGCATGCTGGCCGCCAGCATCTGCTCCCTCGGAAAGAGCCTTCCGATTCTGAGGACTGGATACTGGATCTCATCCCTCAG
This sequence comes from Capitulum mitella, assembly GCA_030062745.1. Classification (NCBI taxonomy): domain Eukaryota; kingdom Metazoa; phylum Arthropoda; class Thecostraca; order Pollicipedomorpha; family Pollicipedidae; genus Capitulum; species Capitulum mitella. The sequence goes on along the minus strand of CP099852.1, from coordinate 22,768,580 downwards.
AAGGGAGGTTTCGATGACGAGCTCGGCATGGTCGCCGCACTGACGCAGTAACCGCTCTGTCTTCTGCGTAAGCTCGTCCCGCTTGTCTTGCTCCATCTCATCCGGCTGGCGATGGCCGACTGGCCGCCGTCGCCGCGCGCGACGGCCACACAAGGCGGTGGCAGCGCTGCCGCCTGCCTGTGACGTCATCGGCTGACAGGCGACCGGCTCAAGGTCGGAGCACGGGGCCCCGTTCGGAGTTGTCGCGAGATTCACCGCAGAGATGGCTCACGCGCGACAGGAGAAAAGGACAGCTTTCAGAGCCGCTGCAGAATATACGGTTTGTGATTCGGACAAGTCGGGAACATGTTGGGGAACAGTTGGCTCTCTTGCGAAGTAAAGAGCAATGAGGCATTCCACGACAGATCGAGCGGTGTCCAGCACCCCCATCGGCACATAGCCACCGGATCATGCCAGCGGTCTCAGGGCTGTTCATTGAGCACATTTACTTAATTTCGTACAATTTCTTACCGGCTTGTTGAAATTTCAGTAAGTTACAAGTAACGCATTGCTTGCAAATATTGTCAGATAGTTTGACAGACACATCTCAACTGCAAAGCTCAGATGGTTTGATGATCAGGCCCTGTGCTTCGCAGTTTTCACAGCACAGTCAGGCTGTGCGCAGGCGACCCACTGACTCCTGACGAGACACGTTTTGACACAAGAGTACTCGGCTTCTGACTACGACGCTTATGGTCAATCCTGACTGGTGCGTGGAAAAAGAAGTCAGAAAGCAAACAAACAAGAGCTTACCGCGGCCGGCGGTCGCGGCACCGTCAGCGGGGTGCGCGAGGCGGCCACAGCTGGAGAGTGAGCGCCCGGTCCGGCACCCTCCGTGTCTGTGGGACCAACGCCCAATCGCTATGGCCGAAGATACTCGAGCTTTCTCGTGAACTCCATCTGTTCCAATTTCGTCGGTCATTACGGCATCTAAAGCCATTTTATTCTGAGGTTTGCATTTCACAAGTCCACGGCAATTTTGTTCTTGAAGTGGGTGTTTGTTATCGTCATGCAACAAAAGTAAACGGGGTGGTGTTTTCTGGACATCCTGCGCAGTAGGCCAAAGCGTTCACCACGCACTAACCGGGCCTGATCAAATGTTTAATATCCCTCGCACGTTCATGAATATGGCCATGACTATGCACTAGCTATGGCCGTCCTTACAATGTCAAACATTTCTTCTTCTCGAGCAACCCTGGACTCTCAGTTGAACTTCTTAATATCTCTCTTGGCCAGGGAAGTAACAGATCCAGTGGAGAAGAGCTGGGCCTACAACTCCGGGCGTAAGCCCACAATGGGATATAGTGGAAGTCTAAAGAAAATACCGTGTGAGAAAAAAGAAAAACCTATGACGGACTATGAAAACGTGTCAGTCCCTGTGATTAGGCATTACCGGTTGTGTTTTGTGTGTTTGCACAAAATTTGTGTCCATCCTCTTTATAACTACGCAGTTTTAGCGTCGAGGCTCCAGCTTGTTTCCTGTTAACATTTTTTTGTGATGTCATTAAACTTTATGCGTGACCCCAAGAAACCCCAAAGCACAAGAAAATTCTGAACGTGTGGCTACAGATAATTCGAAAGAGGCCCGACAGTGAATGGGTGAATGAATGAAAAATCAATAGATCAGCACAGCGAACGGGGCTTTAGAACATTACTGCTTCCCACACGGTTTGCAAAGCTTTCCATCAGTTAACCCGTGCACTCCCGAGTGGTCAAATCACCCTTAGCTTACCGGAGGTCTCGCAAACCCCATGTGATACCGAGAATCAAGAGAGCCACAGAGACCAGAGTGACACTGTTGGAAAACTTCAAATTTAGAAAGAATTAACACACATTGGGTCTAGGAACTTGCCTATTCGTACGCGGATAGACGTACATAAAGCATGCTCCGGGCCTGCTAAATGTACGCCGTATGTTAAACCGCCGGGTGGTTCTCACCGACGCCCGTCCGGTGTTAGGTCAGAGGGGGCGACCTTGACCTCGCCGCCGGTCGACCCTCGATCCGTGAGCCGTCCCGCTTGCGGACGGTGCACCCGCACCGGGAAGACACCGCGACCGGTGATCACGTCACCGTCAGCGCGGCTCCCGAGGTGGGAAAGTCTAGAGCGCGGATCATCAGGGCGTGAACCTGAAAATCTGCGCGCTCAACACACTGTCCTTGAAGCCTAAAAGCGTCGTACTTAGCCGCGAATTTCATCTTTATGAATACGACATCGCGGCGCTGAGTGACACTTGGCTGCGACCTAACATTCTGACCAGGATGTCTGTGTTTCCCGTATACGTTTTCATGCGTCCGACCGCGATTGTCTTCATGTCAAGAAAACAAATTTCTCGCTCCCATAAGAAGTACGAGACCTCGAGCTGAAGCTCGATTTTACCGTTAAACCTGTTAACCGCCTTTTAATAATCCTTTTATAACAGTCATGAAATGTGGACATGTCCAGCTCAATGTGCTTTGAAAGGTGAACATCTCTGGTTGGTATTACGAACCTGGAACAGCCTGATGGTTTTTCTGTTGTCCAAAGGCACCCAAGGCACCCGAGGCACGAACCGTGTTGCCAAACGTCCTGGACGTGTTTTATCACCGAAACAGCCGGGAAATACCCGGCAATGTCTGTGACGTATACGCCCCTGGAGACGTCCTTCGTCGCGGATACGGCAACCGATCTTTCGAATGTTGCCGGGGGAGGTAGGTGAACCTCTCCTGGGGTCGACTTCCTCGACTGCCAAAAAGCGTTGGTAGTTTCACAAACAATTACATTTTATGACCAAAATCTTGCCACTTGCGAACGTGGACATTAAGACAAGCGTCTCTGCATGTATTCCTGATGTATGACTGCACATTGTGTAGATAATCCAGTGGCATGTTATCGTCAGTGGACGGAAGACGCCGGATGCCAAGTCGGGTTTTGCGACACGGCAGAGTACGGGAGGCCCGCGCCGTCTTGCTCAGAGACGCACGCCGTGACGAAGACCATGGTCGAGCGGCAGCACGGACGCCGCGTTGAGCCGGTGGAGGCTGAGCGTGACCGTCAGCCAGGACAGGCCCGCCAAGAAACCCACGGCGATCGCACGTGAGCGAGAGCGCGAGCAGTGTCGCCGCCAATGACGCAGCGCGACCGTGAGCGCCACGCCAGCAGAGGGTGAAGGATGATGCACGCAACGGTGAGAGCGATTGTCTGAACCCAGAGTTTCTGCGGCCTACCAAATCTCGCCTCCCCTAGATGTATGCTATCTGTGCTTGCTAATGCACTTGAGTCTAGAATGGGAACGTGTAGTGCGATGTTATACATTTGTCTCCGCATACATCTGAGTCTTTCCTACGATAATGAAGGTGGTTTCTTGTTACTTTTATTTATTTTAGCATGCGTAATTATTCCTAATAGTTCTCGAGCAGTATATTAATTCTGCATACAACGGAAAGCCTTACGTTCCAAGTACCGTGCTGTCGTGCCAGTACTCGCTCTGACACTCGGCTTGGTATGTGGTGGCATATGTACCTTCATTGCTTGCAGATGTCTTCCGATGATGGGAAGACAGAGGACGTCCTGTGGGACATGACCATGACTGAGAAGGAAGATTCGACGGGACAGAAAGAGCCGTGAAGAGATGAGGAAACATATCGATGCAGTGAAGCAAATGGGGAAAAAGTTGGTGGCCTGACTTCAAAAGGCAACCGAGAGGAACGGGGGAAATGGAGACGGAGCAAAAGGAAGAGGAAGTTCTGGCTGCCTGTGTGGTTCACTGCACTGGCCAACCACTGGCTGACCGTAACCAAGAAACAGGCGGAAACTAGCGCGGTGGTGCCGCGTACTCGCGGCATACGTACACTGCCTGCTGTTTTTCATTAAAAAAAAAAGACTTTTGAAAATCGGTATTTTAACAGCACAGTTATGGGCCTAGAAAGAAATCCTTCATATGTCGATGACGTCACAGGACTACCATATTATTTGATAGTGTTCCGCAAAAGCACTGAGCGCTGTTCCACATTCCTTCATTCCAGGGCCAGTTGTGTAATTCTGTGACACAGGACGTGCAGGGTTTCCCTGGGATCCTCCAACTGCGACTACACTTTATAATCTGCTTCGGGGCCCTGTTGAAGTCCGTTTCGACCCGCGTCGTCGTTTCCTGTCCTGGCTCCCTCGAAGTAATGTGTTTGGTAGCCTGCCCCGGTTCCATTTTGTTTCCACTCTCCCTTGCTCCGTCCGTGTCCCCTGTCGTGGCCCCCTGTCTCGTCCCTAATCTGCTGTTCTGATTGACAGTCTTGGTCCTCTGACACGGCCCCTGTTCCTTTGTCGCGGGCTCCTGTCCAAATCTCGTGCCCTTGGTCCCCTGTCCCCATCCCTGCTCCCTTCTCGGCGATCCCATACCCCCGCCCCTGTGTCTCCGTGCCCCAGTCGTCCCATGCCCCGTCCCTGGTCCGCTGCTGTGGTCCGCTGTCTTGGTCCTTTGTCGCGGCCCCTGTACCCCATCCCTGCTCTCCTGTTCCCGACCGTGATATCGTCCCCGGTCCCCTGTCCCGTCCCTGGTCCGATATTTTGGTCCGCTTTCCAAAGTAGCTGCCTGCCGCGTGCCTGCGGTACCTGTCGACCACACCCATGTGGGTAATTTTTTCACTGCGAAAATCTGTGCATACCTGGAAAGGACCACTTCGAACCCTGGTAATGTCACAGCGCTGCCATATCATCTGGTAACTTGTGCAAAACCCTTGAAAACCGACATAAGGCAGGACCTTTGCGAGGGAGAACCCGCTGGTTTCCGGTTCTCGGAGCGGACGTGTGATCTTGTCCCGCTGTCGGATGTCGATTTCCCATGCCGACTTTACCACTTGCCAACGTGGTTTATAAAATGGGGTAAGTTTCACGGTCGGTGTGAACAGCGAAGCTGTTGGCGCATCACAGCGTGTATCTCTGCTGTTAGGCCGGCTGGGACGTACGAAAAGGGTCGGCCATCTTTGGTGTTGTCCTCGGCCGGCACACGTTTCACACGTACCAGGAAAATACCAGATACCAGCTAACTCACGCTAGACGTGATTTAACTGGTAGGATAGGAGGTGGCGGCACGAGCTCTGCATGGAAGCACGTGCGTAACATTATTCAGAGCAAACTATCTACCAGGAGCGTGGAGCCTACCGTTACCCGTGACGTCATGAACGAGTGATTTGTAAATGTTGGACGGCGTGTGACTGCCGAGTTGGCCGCACTTCGTCGTGCACCGGAGGTTGTCCGCCTGCGCCAAGAAGGTGCGTGTGCCTTTACATTACGCACAATCGCTCTCAAGAATTTCACCACACTATTTTTAGCATGCGTGATTCATCTTCATGTGGCATGGACGGTTCATACATCAGCCTCTAGATGTCCTTTAACACAATAGGTCCCACACTTTCACGCATCGTCAACGCATCCATCATTCGCCGTGACATCCCCAGCTCATGGAAACATGCGCTGCTGCACCCCTTCTTGAAGTCTGGTGATCCTAAATGCCATCTCCAAGGTGGTGGAGAGGCTCGAACAGCATCAGCTTTATCACTATCTGAAATCCAACTATCTCCTTTCCTCATGTCAGCACGGCTTCCCACCCCGGCACTCTACTGAGACAGCCCTGCTAGACATTTCGGACCGCGCACCTTTTGCAGCAGATGATGGTAAAATCTTTCTCATCGATCTTAGCAAACGCTTCGATGTCGTCAGTTATTATAAATTTCTTACAAAATTGCAGGTTCACTGTATTGACACCGCTTGGCTTGCTTGGTATTTATCTGGCCAAGCGCACAATGTCTGCTTCTCAGGTCCACAAATTTGTTGTCTGCTACCCATCAATCGGGGATTCCTTCAGGATTTCTCCTTAGGACCCTGCTCTTCACCATCTTCATCAATGACTTCAGCCTCCTTGCTGCCGGCGTTTTTGTTGTACAATACGCCGACGACGTCCAGGTTTTCGTCTCTGGCCAACAGTTTGCTCTCCCGGCACTGATCGATGATATGGAGACGAGGCTAGCATTGCCTGATGCGTACTTTTGCTCTAGCGGTCTGATGGTGAACGAGACGAAATTTGAACTCCTCCCTCTCGGCACAGTACTAAACATGCGAAACCGACCCTCGTGCACAGTGAATTTCCGCGACGAAATACTGGCCACCTGCACCGAAGCCCAAGATCTCGGCATCTCGTTCGACGGTTACCCCTCTTGGGTTTCGTGCGTCGCTCAGCTGTCTCGGAAGTGTGTCGGGGTTCCGTCTGCTATCTGCCATCTCCGCCATTACCTGCCCACTTGCTCCGTGCCCATTGTTGTGATTGCCCTGGTTTTCTAGCATTTCAGTCATTTTCTTCCAGTGCAGGACACCGATTTTGCCAGGAAAATGTCTGCCGCTTAAAACATTATTAACTTTGGCGCTAGCATTATCTCTACGAAGCAAAAATTCGATCACATCTCTGGTGTGCGTGAAAGCCTGGACTGGCTGGACTCTCATAGCATGTCCATCCATCAAACCCTGACACTTCTGCACAAAATCCTCACGACAGGTGAGCTCGAGTCACTAGCAGTCGGATTTCGCACTAATCAAGAGCGTCCCAATGCCGTGGGAGAACGCGGCAAGGTCACCTCCTCAGCTTGCCTTCTATCCGCTTCACCTCGATCGGAAAAAGGTAATTCGCCTACGTGCGGCCTACATGTTCGCCTACGTGTGAACGGAGGAAGTGGGATGATAATGGAGGAGATGGCAGATAGCAGACAAGACACCGACAGACTTCCGAGACAGCTGAGCGACTCGCGAAACCCAGGAGGGGTAACGGCCGAACGTGATGCCGAGATTTCTGGCTTCGGTGCAGGAAGGCAGTATTTCGTCGCGGAATTTCACTGTGCGCGAGGGTCGCTTCCGCATGTTTTGTATTGTGCCGAGCGGGAGGAGTTCAAATTTCGTCTCGTTCACCATCAGGCCGTTAGAGCCAAGGTACGTATCATGCAATGCTGGGCTGGTCTCCATGTCATCGATCGGTGTCCGGAGAGCAAATTGTTGGCCAGAGACGAGACCCTGGGCGTCGTCGGCGTACTGTGCAACAAAAACGCCGGCGGCATGCAGGCTGAAGTCATTGGTGAAGATGGCGAAGATCAGGATGCTAAGGACGAACCCCGAAGGACTCCCCGGTTGATGGGTCGCAGACAACAAATCTGTGGACCTGAGAAGCAGACACTGTGCATGTGGCCAGATCAATACCTGGCAAACCAAGTGCGGTCCAACATTTACAAACTACTCTTTCATGACGTCACGGGTAACGGTAGGCTCCACGCTCCTGGTAGGTAGTTTGCTCTGAATAATGCTAAGCGCGTGCTTCCATGCAGAACTCGTGCTGTCAGGACCTATCTTATCAGCTAAATCACGTCTAGCATCAGAACGAGTGGCAGATCTGACTGTGCGATTGGCGACGCTGTATGAACCGGAACCTTGCCCGTCAACCCGCAATGCATCTACCCTCTGGATGATGTCCCGGGTAGCCCGTGATATAGGCGACACTGACGGATGGCGAAGCTTAATAAATCTATAGGGAGCATGATGGTCTAGTACGCTCAGAAGTGTGGCGGCAAACACATTCCACTTGTCATTGAGGGATTCTGAGGTGGACGTAGCGTCCCAGTCGCAGGACAGCAGGTTACGGTCGTATTCTTCCAGGTCAGTACGTGTAAGCTGCCGTGTGCGCACGACATTCGGCTGAATGCGAGGCTTAGGCAAATCACATGACTATCAAATGAATCTGTGTGGGCTAAAATGGAAGTGTCTTGACCCAAAAGGGATAGTTAAAAACACCATTCACGATAAACACGTCTAAAAAAGAAGCAGATGAGTAGATAGGGACAGTGTCGAGCTGAGACAGGGAGTAGGCCGCGAGGAATTTACACAGCTTTTTACATGCTGTATGTTGCTGGGTGTCTGCTAGCAAGTTGACGTTTAGGTCACCATTGATAAAAACTGCACAGTCTGGAAAATTTAGAAGAATATGCGGATACTGCATCTCTAGATCTTTGAAATCAGCGTTTACGGCAGCAGAGGTGTTCCATGTCACGCGATGAACGGCATCAACAACAACTTTCCTGCGCTCGCACTACACGACTCTCCACAGGAACCCCAAAGGAGACATCGGGTTTGTGGACGATGGTACATTTATCCTTTTGACGTCGATTCCGTCGCGACACAGCACGGTGACACAGCTGTAACCCTCTGGAACGAATTGCAGGCCGGAGCACATCAAGCTGTAGCCTGGAGTGACCAGCAGCCTGAACTCACAAACAACGGAAACATCCTAGTGGAACAGATGGAGTTCATGTGAAAGTTCGAGTATTTTCGCCCGTAGCGATTGGGCGTTAATCGCACAGACACGGAAAGTATTGGGCCGGGCGCTCACTCTCCAACTGTGGCCGCTTCGCGCACCCTGCTTGCGGTGCCGCGACCGCCAGCCACGGTGAGATTTTTTTGCTTGTTTTTTTTAGCTTCTTTCTCGATGCATCAGTCAGGATTGATCATTAGTGTCGTAGTCAGAAGCCGAGTACTCTTGTGTCAAAACGTGTCTCGTCAGGCGTCAGTGGGTCGTCTGCGCACAGCTTGACTGTGCTGTGAAAACTGCGAGGCACAGGGTTTGACCGTGTGAGCTTTGCAGTTCAGTTATGTCTATTAAGCTATCTAGCAGTGTTTGCAAGCAATGCGTTACTTAAAACTTACTGAAACCTGTGCAAGCTGATAAGAAATTATATGAAATTGAGTAAATGTTCTCAATGAACAGCTCTGTCACCGTTGGCAGCATCGGGTTGCTAGTTGCAAATGGGGGTGTTGGGCACTGTTCGATCTGTCCTGGAATGCCTTATTGCTATTTACTTCGTAAAAGAGCTTGTTGTTTCCAGCATGTTCACGACTAGTCCGAATGACTAATCGCGTATTTTGCAGCGGCTCTGACAGAGGTCCTTTTTTCTTGTGCGTGCGCCATCTCCTCGGTGAATCTCGCGACAACTCCGAACGGGGCCCTGTGCTCCGACCTTGAGCCGGCCGCCTGTCAGCCGATGACGTCACACGCCGGCAGCAGCGCTGCCACCGCCCTTGAGAGGCCGTCGCGCGCGGCGACGGCGGCCAGTCGGCCGTCGCCAGCGGGACGAGATGGAGCAACGCAAACGGGACCAGCTTACGGAGAAGACAGAGCGGCTACTGCGAAAGTGCGGCAACCATGCCGACCTCGTCATCGAAACCTCCCTTCTGAGGGATGAGATCCAGTATCCAGTCCTCAGAATCGGAAGGCTCTTTGCTAGGGAGCAGAGGCTAAAGGCCAGTATGCTGCTTAAGACGCCGCTGATGCGCGCACTGCAGGTCGGCTTGGCAGAGTGCCAGTGCTCGCCACTTGGTCACCTCACTGTACAGAGCACCTCGATCTCCGGCAGCCAGTTGGAAGGCGTAAACCAGTGGCAGGATATCGACGGTTCAAGATCCGACTTGGACGTGATGCACGAGCTGGGGCCAGTGCAGTGGACGTCGCCTGCTACCCAGAACTGGCCGGCCGCGGCAGAGGCGGCGTCTGAGGCGGCAGCGCGACTGACGGTCATCCCCACCGACATCCCTGGCTTCGTGCGCGTAATGCAGGTGCGGCGGCCAGACTGTCAGCATCAGGAGCCTCTGCCATTCTCCGCCGCATCCGTCCGCCAACTGTGGAAAAATTTCCTTCGCATGATTATGAAACCTGACGTAGAGCTGAGCGTCAACGGACCAGCGGTGAACTGCAGCACTGACAATGATCCTGCGGGAGATGACTACGTGCCGTGCTTGCGTGCACCTGGGTGGCCCACCGAGGAGTTCCTGACACGTGAGCGCGAGTGCGACTGGCCGCCGGCGGCAGCGCGCGAAGACATCGTGCGGTTCGGAGTACACTTGGTGCCGGTCGGCTACCGGGGCAGCGTCACGGAGCAAATTGAGTGGCGGCTGTCCTTCTCCCGAGTCGAGGTGGTCGCCTCCTGGCACCTGAGTAGGATTCAGAAACAAGTTCTGAGAGCGCTTAAAGCATGCAAAAAGTGTCTAGGAGCGGACGGTAAGGGCCTGAAATCGTACTACATGAAGACAGCTCTCTTCTGGCTGTGCGAGCAGAAACCCTCTGAACACTGGCGAGGCGTTATGCAAGGAGCTCGCTGGGTTCTTGATCGTCTGGAGAAAGCCGTCGACGCCCGTCGGCTGCCCTGCTTTTTCTGGGCCGACGTCAACCTGCTGCAGCCGCTGACGCCGCAGGAGCTGGAGACGATGCAGCGTACGATTGGCCTTATGCGGAGTCATCTGACGCGGTTGATGATGCGCTCACGCGTAGAACAGGATGGATTTGTGGTGCAGCCGCTGCTCATCGGCTCGGACGAGTTGCTCTCCGAACACCAGGTGCGCGTGTGCCTGGCACGTGGCTTGGTGAGAAATGGCGTGGAAGCTGCGATATGGCAACGACTAGAGAACGAGAACTATGTGGGCATCGACCGGCTAATCCCGGTGATGCTGCGCTCGTCAGCGGCAGCCGAGCTGGCGCAGTTTCATACTCTGGCGACGGACTCCACACGCCTGCACGTGAGGCTGTTTCAGGCGATGCTCGTGGCGCCGGACGACGTGGTTGGTGCGGCGCGGCTGGAGCGGCGCGGTGAGCACGCCTTCAGTTGGGACGTGGCGCCGCTGATGGCGCTGCTTACCGCCGAGGACGTGAAGGCGATCTTCTTCCAGCCGGCGACGGTGCGCGCCTGGTGGCAGCAGCATCGGCCGCCCACCCTGCCGGACGACCCGCTCAGCGTTCGCGGCCTGGCCCAGCTAGTGACGGACACGCGGCTGCTCATTGAAGTCCTCAGCAGGAGCGTCCACGACTTTCGCGAAACGCTGCAGAGGAAAGCTGAGGCCTGTAAGAAAAGAAGTGCGCGTCGTCCGCTGGAGACGTACGAGGAGGCCTGGCGGGCGGCGCTGGCCGGTTTCCCTTGGCCTGACCTGGCCTCGCGCCTGCAGCGCCTGGAGATCGCCGACAAGCAGACGGCGCAGCGCATGGCAGCCCTGTGGCACCGGGAGATGCTGCGTCACTGGACCGACCCGGACGTCCGGGCCGAGTACGAGAGGATCCGCACCTCACTGCCCGACCCGTGGCACCTGCGGCCGTTCCTCCTGTTGTAGGACCTCAGCAGGCTCTGGAGACTGGAGGTCCCCAGAGTCTGGTGTGTTGGTAAGCCGGCTAGGATGGCACGCGTCTGTCTGGTACAGACGTCAATACAATCGTGGCGTCGGATTTGTAGTGGCTCTGCATCCTGTGGTGAGCAGCAACGGTCCACAGCTGACTTCCGGCCAGCTGGCCGCCTAGCTGTTGGAAATCTCCCTGAGTGAGGTTGGTCTCGTGCCCTCTCGACTGTACGTGGCCTCATTCACTTGCCTCCCTCGAACAGAACCAGACATACTAAGAGAGCGGAGTAGTCATTGGCCACAAAAAGTTTCCGCCTGTTTCGCTGTGTGAAGATTACACGCTGTTTGCACTCATGGCGTCGCCTCTCCTTTTACAGTACTTAATTGCATTTGAAATAGGATTTGTGTTGGAAATGCTTGAAAGAAATCCAAGCAACATCCCATCCCTCCGTTGTCGAACTATGGCCTATCCCACATTGCTTTTCTTTTTGTCCACTACCTTGGAAACACACTTATAATTTGTTGCCTTCGGCAAATACCGTTGATTTTGGCTGTGGAAGCCGCTGACATCTGATGTACATACAGGTAAGAACAGGAACCCTGGCCAAGCCCGGTTAAACCTGTGGTTTGGGCAGATCACAACTTGTATCTATAATTCGGATTTATTCTCTTTGCGTTTCTCTCTCTCTCTCTCTCTCTCTCTCTCTCTCTCTCTCTCTCTCTCTCTCTCTCTCTCTCTCTCTCTCTCTCTCTCTCTCTCTCTCTCTCTCTCTCTCTCTCTCTCTCTCTCTCTCTCTCTCTCTCTCTCTCTCTCTCTCTCTCTGTAGGTATAAATAGATATTACAAGAAAACATTAAGCAATCTACTTATGTTGCCCTGATATATATATATATATATATATATATATATATATATATATATATATATATATATATATATATATATATATATATATATATATATATATATATATATATGTAAGGGCGAGATAAAGAAATAGATCACTTAATGCTTTGTTCTATACTTCCTGCCTACTTTTCTTTTTTTGTAATAATCCCTTGCCCGTTAATGGTCAGAGAGGAGCGCCCTTCCATGCCCGTGTGACCCAATTACGTAAAATGCCATGGTTTCTACACGGCTTGAAGAGTCATCTCGAGCACACCGCTCCCCGTTATTCTTTTTTCTTAAATCTACTTTCGCCGCCGATGATATTTAGTGAACGGCCTCGCGAACCGGGCAAGCAAGTAGGAAGCTAGTAACGCCGCCCGGTTCGCGAGAAATACCATATTTGGGTGTTAAATGGGGTTAGTTAAAAAGAACATTGATAAATCAATAAAAAAAAAACACAAGAAAAGAGAACAGCAATGCAAAGGACGAATTTAAAGAACACACTGTGACGTTTTTACAATTTCAATATGCTGTGCCCAAACGAATCACGTGACTTAATTTAATTGGCTTGATCAACTTCTGATGTTGTATTTTCGACTGATTTTTGTACTGGTCCAAAAGACACTTTCACATTTTGTGGAGTTTGTGTTATTTCCTGGGGCACAAGGAATCCTAGGAAATATCTTGGCAATTACGCCATTCCATGTTTTAAGAACGCTGATGACAAAGAAAAGAGCCTTTCATTTGCAGGAGAGTAGGGAATATGAATATGAAAGTGAGTTGGTCCTCTGATGTTGACTGGGCCGTCATGCAGTCGAAAGATTAAGATGATGAGAGGGGACAGTGTCTGCTTTAAGAATCCCAGCAATATTGCCATGTTATGTTGGCTAACCATGTCGAGAAATTTGAGCAAGGAATGCAGGATGAATAAATTGTTTGACGGACACAAATAAGGTTTGCGGTCAATAATCCTTAATGCCCTGTTTTGCAATTTTACAATTGTTTCCCCAAATGACTGCACAGTAACTCAGGAAGGGTAACGTGATACTGCTATAACACAGTTTTAATCCCCTGCGTGATATCGGACGTTAAATCCTTCCCATAACATCAATGAAACTGCTGATGATGGCTGATATTTTGTTAATGTGTAAGATCTATGTTTAATCCTTGTCAGCTATAATTCTTAGATATCTGACTTCTTTATTTCGGCATAGTCTGGTGTTTAAGGTTGTATGAAAATTGATTTCCGCAGGTACATGTGAAAATACTTGATAGACGGTTTTTGATGGATTAAGAGATAATCTATTTGCAGAGAACCACTGGCTTATTTTAGGAATATATTTTTGAACACACCTTTTCTAGTAACTTACGGGATTTTCTTTGAACATTACTACTGTATCATCAGCAAAATAGTATGTTTGAAATCGCCTGGAAACACGAGAAAGATCATTGATCTGTATTATAAATAACAATGACCCCAAAACCGGACCTTGAGACACCCCCAGTTTTTGCTCTAAATCATCTGAAACATTGTTATTTGCTTTCATTTTGTGATACCTGTCATGCAAAAATGATTTCAGTATGTTAAACAATGGACCAATGACACCAATCTTTTTAGTCTTCCCAGTAATATAGGGATGCTTACGGTGTCGAACGCCTTTTTCAGATCAAGGTAGATTGTAAGTACAACTTGCTTTTCAACCCGCGATTTGGTGATGTCATCAACTATGAGCGAAATAGGCATGTAGGTGGAGTATTTCGTCTTGAATCCAAACTGAAGAGGTGGCAAAATCTGGTTTTCCTCACTTGTTCCTGTCTCACCAACGTCCTCGCTGCACATGAGAGGCTCTTGCATTACCCTCGGCAGACAGATGGCTGATCGAGTCAAATGACGTCATGGGAGCCGAGAAACAGGGGATGGCCCAACTTGCCCCCAGGCTTATCTTACCCCACTCTCCCCTACGGTAAAAAAGGAAAACACATGGTAGAGCTCGATGATCCACAGGAAAAGGGACCAAAGAAGGAGAACAAACAATGCAAAATGAAACCAGGAAGCTTAAAAATATTCCAGTGACGACGGGGGAGAGAGTAGAATCTGCCTCGCCTCCTGAAGTTTTTTATTCGGCGGTCCGTTTCGGTTTGTTCCATTGCTTTCGCATTATGATTTTGGCATTTATCGGGAACTGTTAAACGAATGCACCGATAGTCATGCCATAAATAAACGACATTTTTACTGGCGCTTTGGTGACATTCCTACATTGACCATCCTCAGGATCCATGGAAGAAGATTAGCCGCTGACAGAAACACCTGACGTTATACGCGATGCAATAAGGTTGCCATGCTCTTATCATGCAACGGGGAAGTTGAGGCAAAGACGAAACTTCTTCCTTTTGACCCCTCTGAATGCTAAAAATTGTGGCCAAGCTAATCGTGAATGTTGTCATGTCGTAACCTGAGGATTTCCCTACAGGGACATATTTCACTTCCCTGTTATATACGCATATATAATATCTGTTCATAAGGCAGACGTGCAGCAGACATAGAAGAAAAGGTAATGGGCGAGAAGGGGAGGAAAATTTACTTTCGTGACGGACAAAACGACAGTCGTACTGAACATGTGTCACGGTTCCTATGATACTAAATGCAAAAAAGACGGGAAGATTTTAGGACCCATTCGGTAAAACATGCAAGGAATGCATGTATTATATAACACATCAGGAAACAAATGCAGAAAACGGACCTACGTTTAACGATACATCCCGTAACGAAATCAAAGGTATGTATGTAGGTCCTACTGTACGCTCCGTAGGAAATTTAGCAAAGACTTATAAAAATGGTTTCGTTCTGTTAAGTTGCAGGTGCACGTAGGTAAAGCATCCGTTTTAACTTCGTTACATTTTTTTCTTCGGAAAGCCGTGTTGAAATTCACCATTGCTGTCCGGTGGCCGTGGCGGAGCCGCGGCTACCACCCAGCAAGCCTCGGAACCTCTGTGACCGCTCGGTTTATTTCCCGATGCATCCTTCCCCACGCCGTCGCCAGTCCCCACTTCCGCCCGGGCGCCAAAAGCACGAGCCGTTCAGCATACTGCTCATCGCGAGCAGAGTTTGGCGGACAGATGGGGCCAGGAGGCTGTTGACGTGTAAACAAATGCCGACTGAGCAGAAAAGGAAGTCAACTAGCGTCATCGGTCGGGAAGTTCAAGCTTCAGCCGAGGCGACCAAACACCAAGCGGTGGCGGTAATCCGGCCAGCTCCGCGAAAACAGCGAGCACCAGCTCACAGCTGCGCGGCCAGAACCCTGGCAAACGGACGGACAGCGAGCCGCCGGCAGCCAGGCGGCGCCACGCCTGCCGTCACCCCTGCCAGGAGCAAACGGATGCTCGACAGCATCCGGACAGGCCGACGAACTCCCGAGCACGTCCGCCTGTTTCCTCCCGACGGGTATCTGACAGCAGGACACAGGTTTCCGGACACCGCGGGCCGTCACTGTGACGACTGCTCTCCGGCGCCCCTCCCCCCGCACGGTCTCACGACAGTCGCCCCAGCTGCAGCCGCCGAAACTACATCACCCGCCAGCCGAGCGTTCCGAGAGGAGCGCGACGATATCGGACTCCCAGACGCCTGACAGGGCTGTCTGGCCCCTCCACTCTCCCGGGAGACGACGGCGAGACGGTGCGCCTCTGCGCGGAGATTGTCGGACCGTCACCGTGGCGCCAACCCCCCCCCCCCGCCTCCTGGCAGGCTGCCAAGTCCTGCAGCCGGGCGTTGAGCAGCAGCCGGGGCCGTGTCTGTGGTTCGCCGCCGCCCCCTGCGCCTCTCTGGTGGCCATGCTGATCTGCACGGGTATTCCCCTTAGCGTGGTATTCCCACGGGTATTCCCCTGGTGGCAAAGCATCCGGCGGCCGCGACCGTCGAGCCGCCAACTCACCAGACCAGTTTCACCGGCACAGCAGCCGGTACGACTATTGCACTAGGTCCACGTCACAGACGCAGCGGCCGGTGCCGAAAGGTAGACGCCCAGTCACAGTCTGGATTCCCGATGACGCGAAGCGAGCGGACTGCGGCGCGTTTACGCATCGCGGAATGCTCACTGAAGGAGAGTGTTCTCGCGTGACGAACTGATGGCGGCGCAATGGCTGGCGAGGGTTGAACTGCAGGGGACGGATATCTCTCGATGCGGAAGGCCTGCCTTGACTCGTACTAAAACGCAGTTTGCGTTTTTAACCAGGCTTGTCATGGTACTTTTGCCCGAACACGTCATCACGAAGTGCTCCGTCTGACCCTCCCCCGTCCTAAAATCCAGACTAATGATGACTGAGGACTGAAAGTGGCATCATTAGAAAGCCTCGTTCTTCGTCGTTCTAAAATCATCATATCTGACCTATTTTGCGCATTATGTTTTCGGTCATCTCATGTGAAATGGAGGCACGTAGGGTTTATGCAGTGCCTTTGGTGACCATCACCTTTTGTCATTCTGTTGGCCTTCAGTGTCTTAGCAACGCGGCATTCTTGAATTAAGGTGCTTCACGGTAGGGCCGTTTACAAAAGAAGAAAGCGCAGTCAGCTGCCTGAATAAAGGACAGATCTGTGCACAAGAGTAGAGCTTTTTCCCGTGAGGCCGTCGTCGTGACGTCACAGGACTGGCCAAACCCTGGTTCGTCTTCGGCATTGGGCCTCTTGATGACGTCATAATATTCCAGAGATTTCTATAAATTTTGGAGGGGTCCGCAGGTAAAAGGGACCCTTAGGTCGCGGGAAGAAAAACATCAAGGGACCCAAAAGCCAGGAACAAACAGGCAAGTGTGCCCCTAAGCCCATAGGACAGTGGCCCGCATGCCAGAGAGGCTGGTGTGCCAGGGGCCACTAAGCCAGTCGTCCGTTGATTAAGTCCTCACCTAGAAGTCCGTAACGAACCCGTAGGTCAGGGGCAGTAAGACAAGCAGGGTCCGCAGTCAAGGGGCCCGTGGCCCAGGGAGCTCGGTTGGGGCCCGTGTCTGGGCATCCATAGGCCATAGGCTCGCATGTGTGAGGGGTCCGTAAGACCCTAAGGGCCTTTGCAGGTCAGGGGTCGGTAAGCGAGTGGCCCGTAACCAGGCACGGCACGTCTGCGCCCAGAGTTTGAGTGGTCTGGCAAACGTCACAGCGTGATAAGCTATAGCGAGAGCAGCAGTATTTACATTTGATGACGTCACCCACTGGCGACTGCCGGCGACGGGCCTCCATTGGTGAAACGGGGGGAAGTCCCGTGGCGCGGCATGTCTGTCTGGGACCGACAACCGAACCTCCAGCGAACTGGCAGCGGTTTTGCAGCGCACGGTCCTGATTAGTGAGGCTGCTTTTCATCCCCGGCCCGGCGGGAGAGGCATTTCCGTCTTGCGAGGCGGGCACCGCAAAGGACTCCACCTGTTATCTCGGTAATGTGAAGTGACAGAGAAAACTGGAGCACTACGTTACGAAGCCGTTGTCCTGGTTAGCATGCGATACGGCAACGTTTGATTTAGATGTCCTTTGCCAGTTAAATTACACGGTATTTAATTACACGGTAAAAAATGTCAGCTTAGACTTGTCAACCTTATTTAGAAGTTTGTTACTGTCAGCCTGAGCGGGAAAAACGACTATGTGTGACATGGTTCCAGTTACGACGTCACAGATCGTTACCATGGCAACGAGGAAGGAACATTTTTCACCATAAGATACGGAATTTAAATAAAAAGGATATTTAAATAATGTAAAAAATATAAAGAATAAAAAGGATATTTCATTTCTCAGCTGACGAGAGCATGTCCCCAACGGTTTTTTTGAGACTACCAGCAACGACCCATGTTCGTGTTCCTTTGCGTTAGAGAATGACAGGATGTTTTATTTCTCAACTGACAAGAGGTTTGCCTGTCCCCAACAGTTTTTTTCTGAGACTACCAGCAACGACCCATGTTAACCGGGCCACAACTCAGGGGATACTGTTGACAGTGCCTCGCGAGGTTTTTCATAAAATGCAAGGAAACAGACAATCGCAACGCCACGAAATTCTGCGCGCATTTTTCTTAGCTGTTTCTAGGTCTTGTAATAAAATTGCGGCGTTGGATCAGACCAGATCTCCGTCTTAGGTCAGGTCAAAGGAAATTTTGTCCAAAAAAGTTTAACCCCTGTATCATTGACAGCAAACATGGTACCAATACAAATCACTCTGGTATTATCATTCTGAGAGTCAAAGCACACCTATTGCAATAAACAATATACGAGATACATTGTATCTGGCACTGGATCCACAGCATTGTTGGCTTTTTACCTCTGCGTCTCAACTGAAGTAAAACGAAAAAAATGGACGAAGTCGCACGAGTGGTACGCACCGATACCCAACGACGGATCGGCAACATCCCCACGAAGAGTCACACACTGGGTAAAGGATGTGAGTCACGATGACCGGCGCTGAGAACGAAATCAACACCACTGTCCTGTTCTGCCTGTGC
>CP099852.1:22652526-22749526 GCA_030062745.1 Capitulum mitella | reverse complement strand
GACTGGCTACCACAATTCATTGGTTGCCTATTCGCACGTCAAAGAAGAAACAGCGCCAAAAAGCGGCAACTAGGTCGGTGCGTCAACCAAGAAGAGAGGCACAGAAAAGACAGGGGGCACGCCCGGCGTCTGACACACCGGGTCGGATACGCTGCGGCTCACAAGGAGTGACAGAAATCGTGGAATGGTACGCGACGACACCTCCCCTCCCCCGCGAGCCGACGCCATGAGGCGGACCACAACCGAGCGGTCAACGAAAACACTGACAGCCGCACGGCGCGAATCTCGTGGGGAGCTGACAGACCGCCACCTGTATATGTCGTTTGCGTCCACCTGATCCCCGGCGAAGGATCGGGCGGGCGCCCCGAAATACGCTAGCGCCGATGACCCCACTCGAGTGCTGACAAAATACAGTCGACTGCAAACTGCCGTCGTGCCCAGACGCGCCATGAAAAGGGCTCGTGTGCGCCACCTCCTTACCATGACAATTATCTGGCAAGCTTTACATGGCTGCCATAAGAAACTGGCGGCTCGCTGTTTCATACTGTGGTTAGTGGTTATTGAGTGCCAGTTTTAGTGCATGAACTGCGCGTTGGTGAAAGTGTCTGCGTTCCGTGTCAGCTCGTCTGTTCCAAGTAGATCTAAGCCGACAATTTGTTATAGGTAGTGCCCAGTTTCATTCTTTTTTGCCCGCAGCAGCAGTAGTAGTAGCACGTCAACCGACCTGCGAGTGATAGAGGAGCATACAATAGTTATGATTAAGCGAACTGTGGCCATGGATCAAGCACATCATGGTTACCAGGCGTGCATACCATGATTGTGCCCAGTGAGGTAGCTAGGATTTTGGTAAGAGGAGGTCAGAATTAATATAAAAAGTCTTGACGATGTTCAAGGTAGGCAAAATGTGAGCTTAGGCCATGCTGTGTTCTCCTGCTATGCATGACAAATGTTTTATAACCGGGCGTAAAGACTACACTTTTGTCTCTGATTGGCGTCTAGCGCATGTATAGGCTTGCAAGCACAGGAAAAAGGGGTATTTCATGAGTGTCCCATGTTAAAACCTTAATTTTTTGGAAGCGACGACTGCCTCATTAACCCCGCAGTGAATGGGGTTTCGCACTAACGCGTACTGGAGGGCGGGCCAAAAAGTGCCGCCTCTTCGATCTCGGTAACGGAAAATACTAGAGACACAGACTTTTGTGGAAAGAGTGGGACTACCACGATGTACATTGTGTGCAATTTCCAGGACCCTAGGTTAATATTTTCAAAGTCAAATGGGGCGAAAAAGGTCATTTTTGAACACTTTCTCGGCCCGTACAGGCCATTCCGTACAACTTTTTAAACGAAACGGGAAAAGGGTGTTTGTTTGGCCGTTAAAACATAGAAGACAATTTCGATTCATTTTGCGTCTCGGCTGAGAATTTCGGGTCAAGATCATGTCAGGTCCTTGACCTGTAGCGTCCTTGGTAGGTAGCGATTCGACCTCACCTAGGTCAGACACCTGATATGACCTGAGGTCAAAACTCTCGCACAAGGTGTACAAATCATTAAGCAAAAGGTGCATGAGGTTTCGTGGCGCTGCGTTTGTTCGTTCTCTCACAATCCTAGAAAAACCTGAGGGGGCGGTCAACCGCCCCCCCCGCAGTCGGGGTCGGGTTAAAGTGACCGAAATTCGGATACAAACTGTTTCAGGCTCGTAATCCTACGTTCCCATCCCCGTGGTAGAATATTCCGACTATTATGGTGCGTCACCCGTCGTGGAATCCCCGCGCCGCCACTCTGCTATTACCAATCAACTTTTTTGCTTTTGGAAATGTATCAGATATAATTACCAAATACATAGAAACCTTCATAGAGTTCTAAAAGCAGAGAATGCTGGCGCGAAAACAACAGCACGGACGGTTTGGCCGGAGGGCACCGGTGAGCGGCGACCGAGCTGGATTTTGGTGAGAAACCTGGTATTATTATCGGAGCGTATGCTTTCGTCATGGCCTGGATTAAGCTCTGTAGTGTTACAGAAAAATTTTCATAAGTACCATGCATACTAAACGAGCACTGCATTTTCTATGTCAGGTGTGGTTCAGAGGGGTTGTTGCGCCATTTGTCTATGGACGTGCGATATTTTGCAGCTGTTCTTGTTCGATGTCCGTAAACTGACAGCAGTCTATGAGTTCTTTCAGCTATATGCGAATCATTTTCTTCTGAAAGACGACAGCCTCATGCACCTGGCAACTGATCTGTAAAAACAACATGGCATGATGTCATCACATTCAAAGAAGCAAAGCAAAGCTCGGCAATCATGTGCAAAGGTACGTCACCGTAGGACCGTTAACAAAAGAATAAAGCGTAGTGAGCTGGCATGAGTATTGAAACAGCCCTGTGCACAGGACCAGTGTTTCCTGCCGCGAGGTCGCCCTCGTGACTTCACAGGACTGGCCAAAGCCTACTTTGTCCGTGGCATCAGGCCTCGTAATGACGTCATAGTCTTAAATAATGACTTTCCGAAATTTTGGAGGGGTCTGCAGGTAAATGGGGCCCTTAGGTCGCGGGAAGAAAAACGTCAAGTGACCCGTAAGCCAGGAACAAACAGGCAAGTGTGTCCGCAGGCCCATAGGACAGTGGCCCGCATGCCACAAGGGCTCGTGAGCCAGGAGCCAGTAAGCCAGTGGCCCGTTGATTAAGTCCTCACCTAAAGTCCGCAACGAACCTGTAGGTCAGGGGCAATAAATCAAGCAGGGTTCGCAGTCAAGGGGCCCGTGTCTGGGCATCCATAGGCCATGGGCCCGCATGTGTGAGGGGTCCGTATGACCCTAAGGGCCTTCGCAGGTCAGGGGTCCGTAAACGAGTGGCCCGTAACCAGGCACGGCACGTCTGCGCCCAGAGTTTGAGTGGTCTGGCAAACGTCACAGCGTGATAAGCCATAGAGAAAGCGGCAGTAGTTACATTTTGTGACGTCACACACGGGCGATTGCTGGCGACGGCCTCCATTGGTGAAACGGGGGGAAGTCCCGTGGCGCGGTATGTCTGTCTGTATGTCTGTATGTCTGTCTCAGTATGTCTGCCTCAGACGGACAACCGAAACTCCAGCGAACTGGCAGCGGTTTCGCAGCGCACGGTCCGGATTAAAGAGGCTTCTTTTCAACGCCGGCCCGGAGGGACGCCCTTCAGATTCGGATTTAAACTGGTTTCTTTACAAGGTATATGGCTGAGTTACCTATATTATGATGCCCTCCCAACAGGAGCTGCCAGGGCCGGACCAGACAGAGTCTAACCAATTCGGGACCAAACCACCTGGGAGACTCCATAGGGCGCCGTGGTTACTCACTGCAGGCGGCGGATCGTATTTACGGAGGGAGGGAAACAAGCAATTTCTCATGAGTCCCTCGAAGGGCGTTTGCCCCTTCTGGCGTCAACGAGGCCCTATTCCGATTAAAATTAATGATACACAGAAAAGGTTTCAAAATAAAAAAAAATGATAGGTGTCCGTTGGGCCCTTGACTTTCAAGGACCCCATTCTGCATGAAAAGCCCTTGCCAAGAACCACGTCCAAAGATCCTCCAGATATTGACTTATATACCCATCGAGAAATATCCGCATAGGTATTTCTGGAGAGGGCCAGGCGCCTAAGGGTCGCAACTTTCATGTCTACATTAACGCGATGCGTATACGCTAATGCGTTTATTTTTCGTCATTTTTGTGCTGCTCTGCAAGCTGAGGAGCATTCAGAATTTTCTTTCGTGTGGACGAAATCATATACTTGCTCGAGGCTTTTAGATCGTGGGCCCTCCCCCCTCGTCCGCCTTCCTTGCAGGAGGATCTTTTTCCTCCCCCGGTTGTTGTACACTTCGCCTGTCTTTTTCATACAACTACCTGTCCACAATAAGGGTGTGCGTTCGGAAAACGGCGACGAGCCCTGGCCAGCTGTCCCTTGCAGATGCGGCTCAGAATGTGTCACAGGGTGTCTACGGGTGTGCAACAGGAAAAAAGCACGGAATCCATAGAATGGCACTAATGCGGTTTATCGCCAAAATACATGGTAGTCTTGGTCATCAATCCACCACTGCTGCTCATAAGACGGTTCATGCAGCCACCAAGAAAGGGCTGGTTGTCTGTTGGAGTTTGAACGACGTCGGCGTCCTGGACAGCTGGACAAGAACGGAAAAGCTGGAATAGAATGGTTCAGAGGAGTGTCTGACTTTCCTGCTGGGTACCCTCGAAGCCACCAGGTGCTTGGAGGTCGGAAAACACTTACTGCTGTCAAAGAAGAGTGTCTTCCTCTTCATGCCCCTAGTGTTAAATTTGCCCCGTTAGGTTCCTCATTGTAACCCATCCATGGGTTGAGGTGAGCCAGATGCAATGTAATTTTTCACGTCATTTTTCCAGTGCAAGCACGAGTGTCGCGCAAAACGATGCAGTGCCATGACATGCGCGAAGGACCTGTGAGATAGAAATGACAAAAACATCGTTATCGTGATCATTACTGCCAATGCCGTCAATGCAAAAGTGGTCCGTCTTGCCCCACTCTTCCCTGCTTCTTTCACCCTGTTTTACACTGTCATCCAACCTATGAAACATCTACGATGCTTTGCGGTGAAAAGACTAATTATGAAGCGCTGCCTCATCTCGACCGTCATTCGGTATGTCATAGCCATAGTCATAGCCGAGAGCAGGGTGTGAGGGCCCGACTGTGACATCGGCCTGGAGGTTTCAGTGGGATTGTTAGAACTGCGCTGTACTTGCGAAGGACATCTAAATCAAACGTTGCCGTATCGCGTGCTCACCAGGACAACGGCTTCGTAACGTAGTGCTCCAGTTTTCTCTGTCACTTCACATTACCGAGATAACAGGTGGAGTCCTTTGCGGTGCCCGCCTCGCAAGACGGAAATGCCTCTCCCGCCGGGCCGGGGATGAAAAGCAGCCTCACTAATCAGGACCGCGCGCTGCGAAGCCGCTGCCAGTTCGCTGGAGGTTCGGTTGTCGGTCCCAGACAGTCACGCCACGCCACGGGACTTCCCCCCGTTTCACCAATGGAGGCCCGTCGCCGGCAGTCGCCAGTGGGTGACGTCATCAAATGTAAATACTGCCGCTCTCGCTATAGCTTATCACGCTGTGACGTTTGCCAGACCACTCAAACTCTGGGCGCAGACGTGCCGTGCCTGGCTACGGGCCCCTCGCTTACGAACCCCTAACTTGCGAAGGCTTTTAGGGTCTTACGGACCCCTAACACATGCGGTCCCATGGCCTATGGATGCCCTGTCACGGGCCTCGACCGAGTTCCCTGGGCCACGGGCCCCTTGACTGCCGACCCTGCTTGACTTACTGCCCCTGACCTACGGGTTCGTTACGGACTTATAGGTGAGGACTTAATCAACGGGCCACTGGCTCACTGGCCTCTGGCCCACGAGCCCCTCTGGCATGCGGGCCACTGTCCTATGGGCCTGCGGACACACTTGCCTGTTTGTTCCTGGCTTACGGGTCACTTGACGTTTTTCTTCCCGCGACCTAAGGGTCCTTTTTACCTGCGGACCCCTCCAAAATTTCTAGAAATGTCTCGTTAATATTATGACGTCGTCCAAAGGCCCAATGCCGAAGACAAACCAGGGTTTGGCCAGTCCTGTGACGTCACGACGACGGCCTCACGGGAGAAAACTCTACTCTTGTGAACAGATCTGTCCTTTATTCAGGCAGCTCACTGCGCTTTCTTCTTTTGGAAGCGGCCCTACCGCGAAGCACCTTAATTCAAGAATGCCGCGTTTCTAAG
Source organism: Capitulum mitella (assembly GCA_030062745.1). NCBI lineage: Eukaryota > Metazoa > Arthropoda > Thecostraca > Pollicipedomorpha > Pollicipedidae > Capitulum > Capitulum mitella. Next base: position 22,743,765 of record CP099852.1, on the reverse strand, counting down.
GCACTCAATGCCACCAAAATGGCAAAATGTGATGGTCGCCAAAGGCACTGCATAAACCCTACGTGCCTCCATTTTACATGAGATGACCGAAAACATAATGCGCAAAGTACGTCAAATATGATGATTTTAGAACGACCAAAAACGAGGCTTTCTAATGATGCCACTTTCAGTCCTCAGTCATCATTAGTCTAGATTTTAGGACAGGGGAGGGTCAGACTGAGCACTCCATGATGGCGTGTTCAGGCAAAAGTACCATGACGGGTCTGATTAAAAACGCAACGTGCGTTTTAGTACGAGTCAAGGCAGGCCTTCCGCATCAAGAGATATCCGTCCCCTTCAACTCAACCCTCGCCACCTATTGCGCCGTCATCTGTTCGTCACGCGAGAACACTCTCCTTCAGTGAGCATTCCGCGATGCGTACACGCGCCGCAGTCCGCTCGCATCGCGCCATCGGGAATCCAGACTGTGACTGGGCGTCTACCTTTCGACACCGGCCGCTGCGTCTGTGACGTGACCTAGTGCAATAGTCGTACCGGCTGCTGTGCCGGTGACACTGGGCTGGTGAGTTGGCGGCTCGACGGTCGCGGCCGCCGGATGCTTTGCCACCAGCGACGTTAAGGGGAATACCCGTGCAGATCAGCACGGCCACCGGAGGCGGCGGCGGACCACAGACACGGCCCCGGCTGCTGCTCGACGCCCGGCTGCAGGGCTGGGCGGCCTGCCAGGGGGGGGGGGGCGTGGGGTGGTTGGCGCCACGGTGACGGTCCGACAATCTCCGCGCAGAGGCGCACCGTCTCGCCGTCGTCTCCCGGGGGAGGGGAGGGCCCAGACAGCCCTGTCAGGCGTCTGGGAGTCCGATATCGTCGCGCTCCTCTCGGAACGCTCGGATGGCGGGTGTTGAAGTTTCGGCGGCTGCAGCTTGGGCGACTGTCGTGAGACCGTGCGAGGGGAAAGGCGCCGGAGAGCAGTCGTCACAGTGACGGCCAGACGGTGTCCGGAAACCTCTGTCCTGCCGTCAGATACCCGCGGGGAGGGGACAGGCGGACGTGCTCGGGAGTTCGTCGGCCTCTCCGGATGCTGTTGAGCTTCCGTTTGCTCGCGGCAGGCGTGAGGCGACCGGCCGGCTCCCGGTCCTGCGCCGGTTCGTCGTTTTGCCGTAACCCTGGCGCCGTCTGGCTGCCGGCGGCTCCCTGTCCGTCCATTTGCCGGGGTTCTGACCACGTAGCTGCGAGCTGGTGTCCGCTGTTTTCGCGGAGCTGGCCGGATTACCGTCACCGCTTGGTGTTTGGTCGCCTCGGGTGAGGCTTGAACTTCCCGGCCGATGACGCTAGTTGACTTCCTTTTCTGCCCGATCGGCATTTGTTTTCACGTCAACAGCCTCCTGGCCCCACCTGTCCGCCAAACTCTGCTCGCGATGAACAGTATGCTGAACGGCTCGTGCTTTTGGCGCTCGGGCGGAAGTGGGGACTGGCGACGGCGCGGGAAGGATGCACCGGGAAATAAACCGAGCGGTCACAGAGGTTCCGAGGCTTGCTGGGTGGTAGCCGCGGCTCCGCCACGGCCACCGGACAGCAATGGTGAATTTCAACACGGCTTTCCGAAGAAAAAATGTAACGAAGTTACAACGGATGCGTTACCTACGTGCACCTGCAACTTAACAGAACGAAACCATTTTTATAAGTCTTTGCTGTATTTCCTACGGAGCGTACAGTAGGACCTACATACATACCTTTGATTTCGTTACGGGATGTATCGTTAAACGTCGATCCGTTTTCTGCATTTGTTTCCTGATGCGTTGTATAATACATGCATTCCTTGCATGTTTTACCGAATGGGTCCTAAAATCTTCCCGTCTTTTTTGCATTTAGTATCATAGGAACCGTGACGTATGTTCAATACGACTGTCGTTTTGTCCGTCAAGAAGGTAAATTTTCCTCCCCTTCTCGCCCATTACCTTTTCTTCTATGTCTTCTGCACGTCTGTGTTATGAACAGATATTATATATGCGTATATAACAGGGAAGTGAAATATGTCCCTGTAAGGAAATCCTCAGGTTACGACATGACAACATTAACGATTAGCTTGGCCGCAATTTTTAGCATTCAGAGGGATCAAAAGGAAAAAGTTGTCATTGCCTCAACTTCCCCGTTGCATGATAAGAGCATGGCAACCTTATTGCATCGCGTATAACGTCAGGTGTTTCTGTCAGCGGCTAATCTTCTTCCATGGATCCTGAGGATGGTCAATGTAGGAATGTCACCAAAGCGCCAGTAAAAATGTCGTTTATTTATGGCATGACTATCGGTGCATTCGTTTAACAGTTCCCGATAAATGCCAAAATCATAATGCGAAAGCAATGGAACAAACCGAAACGGACCGCCGAATAAAAAACTTCAGGAGGCGAGGCAGATTCTACTCTCTCCCCCGTCGTCACTGGAATATTTTTAAGCTTCCTGGTTTCATTTTGCATTGTTTGTTCTCCTTCTTTGGTCCCTTTTCCTGTGGATCATCGAGCTCGACCATGTGCTTTCCTTTTTTAACGTAGGGGAGCGTGGGGTAAGATGAGCCTGGGGGCAAGCTGGGCCATCCCCTGTTTCTCGGCTCCCATGACGTCATTTGGCTCGATCAGCCATCTGTCTGCCGAGGGTGATGCAAGAACCTCTCATGTGCAGCGAGGACGTTGGTGAGACAGGAACAAGTGAGGGAAACCAGATTTTATCACCTCTTCAATTTGGACTCAAGAAGAAATACTCCACCTACATGCCTATGTCGCTCATAGTTGATGAAATTACCAAATCGCGGGTTGAAAAGCAAGTTGTACTTACAATCTACCTTGATCTGAAAAAGGCGTTCGACACCGTAAGCATCCCTATATTACTGGGATACTAAAAATATTGGTGTCATTGGTCCATTGTTTAACATACTGAAATCATTTTTGCATGACAGGTATCACAAAATGAAAGCAAATAACAATGTTTCAGATGATTTAGAGCAAAAACTGGGGGTGTCTCAAGGTCCGGTTTTGGGGTCATTGTTATTTATAATACAGATCAATGATCTTTCTCGTGTTTCCAAGCGATTTCAAACATACTATTTTGCTGATGATGCAGTAGTAATGTTCAAAGAAAATCCCGTAAGTGACTAGAAAAAGTGTGTTCAAAAATATATTCCTAAAATAAGCCAGTGGTTCTCTGCAAATAGATTATCTCTTAATGCATCAAAAACCGTCTATCAAGTATTTTCCCATGTACCTGCGGAAATCAATTTTCATACAACCTTAAACACCAGACTATGCCGAAATAAAGAAGTCAGATATCTAAGAATTATAACTGACAAGGATTTAACATGGGTTTTACACATTAACAAAATATCAGCCATCATCAGCAGTTTCATTGGTGTTATGGGAGGGATTTAACGTTCAATATCACGCAGGGGATTAAAACTGTGTTATAGCAGTATCATGTTACCCTTCCTGAGTTACTGTGCAGTCATTTGGGGAAACAATTGTTAAATTGCAAAACAGGGCATTAAGGATTATTGACCGCAAACCTTATTTGTGTCCGTCAAACAATTTATTCATCTCGCATTCCTTGCTCAAAGTTCTCGACATTGTTAGCCAACATAACATGGCAATACTGCTGGGATTCTTAAGGCAGACACTGTCCCCTCTCATCATCTTAATCTTTCGACTGCATGACGGCCCAGTCAACATCACAGGACCAACTCACTTTCATATTCATATTCCCTACTCTCCTGCAAATGATAGGCTCTTTTCTTTGTCATCATCATCATCACCTATATTAATACGCGGTTCAAATTTTTAGGTACATAATGCTCGGCTCTCACGCGGTGTGCACACAAGCCAATTGCACCAGTAGAAACTGCGCAATCGGGAGCGTGGCGTAGGCCATGTCGCGTTTCTTGGAAGTTTCCAGATCCTTTCAAATTCGACAAACAAAAAACTACGGTTTCGCCAGGGCCGTATCGCCGGCCACGTCGCCCGCAGGTGGCCGCGCGGCCAAACCGCCAACGAGTCACGAACAAATTTGGTATCGATCGAAGCACACTGCAAAACTGGTGCCAACCACATAACAAAGTTATGCGGTTTTGCTTCAAAATGCCGAAAAACGCCTGAAAATGCCCGAAAATTGCCGAAAAAGCTTCGGCTAATCGTGTTGTCACGTGACCGTAGGTGTCAGCTGACCATAGCCTCGCCGGTGGCATGGCGTCCCTATTTAGCGCGGTGGAAAGTGGCTCCGAAAGACAAGTGATTTTTCGCGTCGCATGCAATGGCATCCGAGGTGCTTTGATAATGTTCACCGTTCAATTGTGCGTGGAATTCGGGTGTTTTTCTTCCGGAAAAGTGCAGTGACTATTTCAAAAGTCGACTGACAGAAGGTGGTGTCGGGCTGTCCGTGGGCGGTTTTGCCACACGGGAAATGGTCGGCTACGAGAGGACATATTAAATTCTGAGTGCCAGATGGTGAGCCGAAACCACTTTGAACAGACACAGGAGCACGCACGCTGTCTTCTGGTATGCTTTTTAGGTTTAAGAAGTCCTGGCTAACACAATCAAGTCGATTTTGGCGATGGCACATAACAGAGGCATAAGCGTAACCAAGGTTAGAGACTCCTCTGTGCAAATTCAAATGCTCATGACGTCATTGGAAACCTACGGGTGCCGTAGGACCGCTTTTCGATGCAATTCCGTTTGACATAATTCATTGCAAATCACTGCGTTGTTTTGTTTCCGTTTGTGTCCCTGCATATCGCAATGAGTGAATAAATGAATAACAAAACTGCAGTAGTTTTGCGCAACATGCTACCAAATGATGTCAGCCCTGTGACATCAGGTATCCATGAAGGGTTTCTTTCGAGCCTTGTAACTTTGCTATTTATGGACCGATTTTCAAAATTCTTTTCTTAATTAAAAACCAGAGGCGTACTCAACATTGCCGAGGGGACGCGGCATGACCGCGCTAGTCAGCGTTCTTAAAACATGGAATGGTGTAATTGCCAAGATATTTCCTAGGATTCCTTGTGCCCCAGGAAATAACACAAACTCCACAAAATGTGAAAAAGTGTCTTTTGGACAAGTACAAAAATCAGTCGAAAACACAACATCAGCAGTTGATCAAGCCAATTAAATTAAGTCACGTGATTCGTTTGTCCACAGCATATTGAAATTGTAAAAACGTCAAAGTGTGTTCTTTAAACTCGTCCTTTGCATTGCTGTTCTCTTTTCTTGTTTTTTTTTTTACTGATTTATGAATGTTATTTTTAACTAACCCCATTTAACACCCAAATATGGTATTTCTTGCGAACCGGGCGGCGTTACTAGCTTCCTACCTCCTTGCCCGGTTCGCGAGGCCGTTGACTAAATATCATCGGCGGCGGGAGTAGATTTAAGAAAAAAAAATAACAGGAAGCGGTGTGCTCGAGGTGATTCTTCAAGCCGTGTAGAAACCATGGCATTTTATGTAATTGGGTCACACGGGCATGGAAGGGCGCTCCTCTCTGACCATTAACGGGCAGGGGATTATTACAAAAAAAAGAAAAATAGGCAGGAAGTATAGAACAAAGCATTAAGTGATCTATTTCTTTATCTCGCCCTTACATATATATATATATATATATATATATATATATATATATATAAAATAGAGAGAGAGAGAGAGAGGGGAGGGAGGGAGGGAGGGAGGGAGGGAGAGAGAGAGAGAGAGAGAGAGAGAGAGAGAGAGAGAGAGAGAGAGAGAGAGAGAGAGAGAGAGAGAGAGAGAGAGAGAGAGAGAGAGAGAGAGAGAGAGAGAGAGAGAGAGAGAGAGACATACAGACAGAGAAATGCAAAGAGAATAAATCCGAATTAGAGATGCAAGTTGTGATCCGCCCAAACCACAGGTTTAACCGGGCTTGACCAGGGTTCCTGTTCTTGCCTGTATGTACATCACATGTCAGCGGCTTCCACAGCCAAAATCAACGGTACTTACCGAAAGCAACAAATTATAAGTATGTTGGCAAGGTAGTGGACAAAAAGAAAAGCAATGTGGGATAGGCCATAGTTCGACAACGGAGGGATGGGATGTTGCTTGGATTTTTTTCGAGCATTTCCAACACAAATCCTATTTCAAATGCAATTAAATGCTGTAAAAGGAGAGGCGACGCCATCAGTGCAAACAGCGTGGAACTTTCACACAGCGAAACAGGCTGAAACTTTTTGTGGCCAATGACTACTCCGCTCTCTTAGTATGTCTGGTTCTGTTCGAGGGAGGAAAGTGAATGAGGCCACGTACAGTCGAGAGGGCACGAGACCAACCTCACTCAGGGAGATTTCCAACAGCTCGGCGACCAGCTGGCCGGAAGTCAGCTGTGGACCGTTGCTGCCCACCACAAGATGCAGAACCACTACAAATCCGACGCCACGATTGTATTGACGTCTGTACCAGACAGACGCGTGCCATCCTTGCCGGCTTACCAACACACCAGACTCTGGAGACCTTCAGTCTCCAGAGCCTGCTGAGGCCCTACAACAGGAGGAACGGCCGCAGGTGCCACGGGTCGGGCAGTGAGGTGCGGATCCTCTCGTACTCGGCCCGGACGTCCGGGTCGGTCCAGTGACGCAGCATCTCCCGGTGCCACAGTGCTGCCATGCGCTGCGCCGTCTCCTTATCGGCGATCTCAAGGCGCTGCAGGAGCGAGGCCAGTCCAGGCCAAGGGAAACCGGCCAGCGCCGCTCGCCAGGCCTCCTCGTACGTCTTCAGCGGACGACGCGCACTTCTTTTCTTCCAGGTCTCGGCTTTCCTCTGTAGCGTTTCGCGAAAGTCGTGGACGCTCCTGCTGAGGACTTCAATGAGCAGCCGCGTGTCCGTCACTAGCTGGGCCAGGCCGCGAACGCTGAGCGGGTCGTCCGGCAGGGTGGGCGGCCGATGCTGCTGCCACCAGGCGCGCACCGTCGCCGGCTGGAAAAAGATCGCCTTCACGTCCTCGGCGGTGAGCAGCTCCATCAGCGGCGCCACGTCCCAGCTGAAGGCGTGCTCACCGCGCCGCTCCAGCCGCGCCGCACCAACCGCGTCGTCCGGCGCCACGAGCATTGCCTGAAACAGCCTCACGTGCAGGCGTGTGGAGTCCTTCGCCAGAGTATGAAACTGCGCCAGCTCGGTTGACGCTGACGAGCGCAGCATCACCGGGATTAGCCGGTCGATGCCCACATAGTTCTCGTTCTCTAGTCGTTGCCATATCGCATCTTCCACGCCATTCCTCACCAAGCCACGCGCCAGGCACACGCGCACCTGGCGCTCGGTCAGCAACTGATCCGAGCCGATGAGCAGCGAGTGCTCGACAAATTCATCCTGTTCTACGCGTGAGCGCATCATCAACCACGTCAGATGACTCCGCATAAGGCCAATCGTACGCTGCATCGTCTCCAGCTCCTGCAGCGTCAGCGGCTGCAGCAGATTGATGTCGGCCCAGAAAAAGCAGGGCAGCCGACGGGCGGCGACGGCTTTCTCCAGACGGTCAAGAACCCAGCGAGCTCCTTGGATAACGCCTCGCCAGTGCTCAGAGGGTTTCTGCTCGCACAGCCAGAAGAGAGCTGTCTTCATGTAGTACGATTTCAGGTGCTTACCGTCCACTCCTAGACACTTTTTGCATGCTTTAAGCGCTCTCAGAACTTGTTTCTGAATCCTACTCAGGTGCCAGGAGGCGACCACCTCGACTCGGGAGAAGGACAGCCGCCACTCAGTCTGCTCCGTGACGCTGCCCCGGTAGCCGACCGGCACCAAGTGTGTTCCGAACCGTCCAATGTCTTCGCGCGCTGCCGCCGACGGCCAGTCGCACTCGCGCTGACGTGTCAGGAACTCGTCGTTGGGCCACCCGGGTGCTCGCAAGCACGGCACGTGGTCATCTCCCGCAGGATCATCGTCAGTGCTGCAGTTCACCGCTGGTCCGTTGACGCTCAGCTCTACGTGAGGTTTCATAATCATGCGTAGAAAATTTTTCCACAGTTGGCGGACGGATGCGGCGGAAAATGGCAGGGGCTCCTGATGCTGACAGTCTGGCCGCCGCACCTGCATTACGCGCACGAAGCCCGGGTTGTCGGTGGGGATGACCGTCAGTCGCGCTGCCGCCTCAGACGCCGCCTCTGCCGCGGCCGGCCAGTTCTGGGTAGCAGGCGACGTCCACTGCACTGGCCCCAGCTCGTGCATCACGTCCAGGTCGGATCTTGAACCGTCGATATCCTGCCACTGGTCTACGCCTTCCAACTGGCTGCCGGAGATCGAGGTGCTTTGTACAGTGAGTTGACCAAGTGGCGAGCACCGGCACCCTGCCAGGCCGACCTGCAGTGCGCGCATCAGGGGCGCATAATTCAGCATGCTGGCCTGCAGCCTCTGCTCCTCGGAAAGAGCCTTCCGATTTTGAGGACTGGATACTGGATCTCATCCCTCAGAAGGGAGGTTTCGATGACGAGCTCGGCATGGTCCCCGCACTGACGCAGTAACCGCTCTGTCTTCTGCGTTAGCTGGTCCCGCTTGTCTTGCTCCATCTCGTCCCGCTGGCGATGGCCGACTGGCCGCCGTCGCCGCGCGCGACGGCCGCACAAGGCGGTGGCAGCGCTGCCGCCTGCCTGTGACGTCATCGGCTGCCAGGCGACCGGCTCAAGGTCGGAGCACGGGGCCCCGTTCGGAGTTGTCGCGAGATTCACCGCGGAGATGGCGCACACGCGACAGGAGAAAAGGACAAAATGTCAGAGCCGCTGCAGAATATACGGTTTGTGATTCGGACAAGTCGGGAACATGTTGGGGAACAGTTGGCTCTTTTGCGAAGTAAAGAGCAATAAGGCATTCCACGACAGATCGAGCGGTGTCCAGCACCCCCATCGGCACATAGCCACCGGATCATGCCAGCGGTCACAGGGCTGTTCATTGAGCACATTTACTTAATTTCGTACAATTTCTTACCGGGTTGTTGAAATTTCAGTAAGTTATAAGTAACGCATTGCTTGCAAATATTGTCAGATAGTTTGACAGACACATCTGAACTGTAAAGCTCAGATGGTCTGATGATCAGGCCCTGTGCTTCGCAGTTTTCACAGCACAGTCAGGCTGTGCGCAGGCGACCCACTGACGCCTGACGAGACACGTTTTGACACAAGAGTACTCGGCTTCTGACTACGACGCTTATGGTCAATCCTGACTGGTGCGTGGAAAAAGAAGTCAGAAAACAAACAAAAGCTTACCGCGGCTGGCGGTCGCGGCACCGTCAGCGGGGTGCGCGAGGCGGCCACAGCTGGAGAGTGAGCGCCCGGTCCGTCACCCTCCGTGCCTGTGCGACCAACGCCCAATCGCTATGGCCGAAGATACTCGAGCTTTCTCGTGAACTCCATCTGTTCCAATTTCGGTGGTTATTACGGCATCTAAAGCCATTTTATTCTGAGGTTTGCATTTCACAAGTCCACGGCAGTTTTGTTCTTGAAGTGGGTGTTTGTTATGGTCATGCAACAAAAGTAAACGGGGTGGTGTTTTCTGGACATCCTGCGCAGTAGGCCAAAGCGTTCACCACGCACTAACCGGGCCTGATCAAATGTTTAATATCCCTCGCACGTTCATGAATATGGCCATGACTATGCACTAGCTATGGCCGTCCTTACACTGTCAAACATTTCTTCTCCTCGAGCAACCCTGGACTCTCAGTTGAACTTCTTAATATCTCTCTTGGCCTGGGAAGTAACAGATCCAGTGGAGAAGAGCTGGGCCTACAACTCCGGGCGTAAGCCCACAATGGGATATAGTGGAAGTCTAAAGAAAATACCGTGTTCTTAACCTTTATCTCTTCTACTTCCCCTTCTCCAGTATTCCGCACGTATTGACCTATCAGAACATGTTTTCGTTTCTTGTAATTAGAATATTTCATCGATTACGGATGAAACGATGGTAAATCTGCCAGTGTGGAGTCTTTTCGGGAACATTGGCGCGTCGACAGGGAGGTACGTTTAGTGAAGATTACCGTCAACACGTGGCTACAAACAACTTACATTTGAATTACTTACCTCCTGCTGGTCAGGCTACTCTCTGCGAAAGAAGTTCGTTTGTTTATTTGTGGGTTAGGACACACAGCCTCTTGGGCTCAGGTGTCCAAAGTCTGCTGTCAAGTCGCGTGTCTCGTCAGGAGTCAGTCGGTCCCCGCGAAAGAGGCCGTAAATGCACTGCAACAAAAAGGCCGAGAAGGAGCAAGAATAACTTCAATCAGAGGACATCAGGAGCAACTCATTCCGAGGTGAAACTTTCCTTGCATGATAAACCGATGCCAAAACGGTGAGCGCAGTAAGGGACGGAAAATGTGTTTCAAACGTCATGGCATGAGACTATGATGGATTTAGTTTATTTCGATGATTTTTCTTTTCAGCAAATCCAGGCAGTAGTTCGTGTTCACCAAGAACACTAAACTGGAAAATGTATCTTTAACTCACTTTGAAACTCATGGCCGCCATATGGGACAGTTAAAATATTTCATGGAAGTTAGAATGTTGCAAGCAAAAATCCTGCTTGATTTGGCTGATATGATTTTTTTATCAATATTTTGCAGAGTTATTTCGCATCATATAGCTATATTTGGGGGAAATCCATAAGGATCTAGAAAAACGACCAAATGGCTACCTAGGTGACTGTGTGCGTGTCACAGTGGTGCGTAAATGTCCTCCAAAGTCCAGTATGCTTTCTTTAGAAAATCCTGCATTTGTAGTAACTAACCCCGATTCATCTCAGCTGGCCTGGTTTAAGACACGTGCTCCGGGGTAAATATATAATATATATATACCTATATACATAATATATAATATATATAACATATAATTATTAAGGGTAAAGACGTTCAGCTTGTAAGCCGGCTTCCCATAAAGTTTCGTTGAGATTGGTTGAATCTCCAGGAAAAGGACACAATGTTTTATGTTTATCATTCAATTTTGGTTGACCTTGATTAACCTCACCGAGGCTTTCTGTACCTTTGGGTGCCGAGTTGATCACGCAGACTAACTCTCGACAATGTTTCGTGTCTAGCTGACCGGCCGAACCTATTCCATACGCAACATGGTGGCCGTTCTATGGCCAGGCGCGCGTGCGGCCGTTCGCCGCCGACGACGGGTCTGCCGCGCAACCGGCCTCTCAGCTTCGCTGGGCTGTAGTAACTAAAGTTAATGAATGACCTTGCGTTTTCAAGTTGTGAAAGATGTCCTAACAGTTCTTCAGAAAATACGCCAAATTTCAGATCTACCGCTATTGCCATTAGCGTTACGCATAAAACAAAACATGAAGGTCGGCAGTTTCTACTTCCCAGCTGTGCATGTGTTAAAACCACACCTCTGCGAAGACGCGGCCGGCAGACCCTTCTGCTGTAAAACTACCGCTACGACGGAGAAGATTGGCAACGGCGAGACGCTCTCTTTAGCAGCGACCTGAGAGGTTACCAGATTACCTGATGGAGTGAAATCAGTTGCTATTCGAATCAGAAAGGCACGAGCTAGACGTTCCTTTGTGTTCCGTCGTTGTCTCTTACTTGTTAAGAGGAAAGGGGCTGGAAAGAAGCGGTAACCCCCCACCCTTTGGGACGCGAAGGTGGAAATCCGTACGTCAGGCGAGGCATAAAACAACGGTGACATCAGATCACGAGAGCATCACTAAGCACACCAATTTTGCCTTACTCCTCTGCTGCAGATACAAGTGAACTTCTTGTTTTCATCACGCACACTCAACTTACATATGACGTTGCGTTGCTCCTACTATATTCCTTGTACAAACTCTTTGCAATGTCCAGCTATTCTGAAGATAAAAGGAATGGTGAATTGTCATAAATATCGCGCACTGACACCATGACATTGTCAAATACTGGCTTGCAGCACCGACACCTAAAATCATGTACATTCGTCTGAGGAGATCTCACAACGGCCTGACAACCCTGTCCACCGCCAGCAACACGCCACGTCTTATTTACTGAGCAGTCTCAAGTGGGTCCTCGGCCAGCTCCCCCGTCGCGCCGCCGGGCCTGACTTTCCTGCACAGATATCGTTATCGAAGTACGCAATCTGAGTCAATGTGTGCGGTGACACGGCGGCGTTTTAGGCGTCCCAGAAAAGACGCCACTGGCCGGCGCTGCGTGTGTGCAGCACAGACCGCAGACAGGTATTCGACGCCCTAAACACGATCTGCAGACATGGCTTTGGGAGACCTTGACAAAAAAGATTATCCCAAACAACCCAGAATTGATGTACCGAAGGGCAGTGGAAATCTGACAACGCTCTGCCGTTTGGTAGCAGATTTATGCGGCAGACAAAAATATGGGACGAATAAATGGCGTGATGAACTGAAACTTATTATCCCAGCATGTGATGCGAGTCTAAAGATTTTGCACGAAAAGGAGGAAAATAACAATAATAATAAAATAACAACAACAAAAATAATAAAAATATAAAATAACAGCAACAGGCCAGTTATGGCAACTGTCTTCATTTGCTTTCTTTTTATTCAGCGCGTCGCCATTGTATCGCTTGTCTGCAGTCTTTACACATTAGAAAAGAAATGAGATGACTATGATGGTTGTTAACAGAACTGCTTGTTGTAATGCAAAAATTAAAGCAAGACTGCTAGAAAAACCCTGCACGTGACCCAGGTTGTTTTGGTATCCTACGCCTTAGCCCTTGTCGAACATAATTTGTGGCGTCAACATGTGCTGGTGCGACTGTGCATACCAGATTTCCAGTTCTCCAGTATATGCGATCCGAAGCACGCGGGGCTTGCCTGATTTCTACGTTATCACATCAGTATAAAATATCACAGCTCAGGGCCACCATTCACCATGATTCCTCCTGTCCCAAACAAATTGCTTATTTTCAGAGTTCAAAATCTAAGACGAGCCTTCCCACACGCCGTGGCTGTGTCTGCTACACGCTCTGGCTGGGTGTATCTGGGCTCATCTGGGCGGCCCGCAATGACGACATTTTGCGCTTGTCGGCACCAGCGAGGCTCTGTAGGGAGAGCCGAGGCGTGTCCTGTGACGGACCGACGCCTCACGGATTTTAGCCTGTGGCGGATGCACCTTCGAGCCCGAATACAAACGAGCCGTCAGAGGGGGCTTCTGAGAAGCTGCTCTCGCAAGACACGAAGACGTTCACCTGCGTCGTGCGGAAGGACGGTGGAACTTCCCTGGACATGGGGGGGGGGGGGCGCGAGCGTGATTTTTACCTCTTTTTTCCATGAAACGCCATAGGGTTAATGTGTAGTGTTGCCCAAAGCTGGGGGAAGGCAGCTGTCCACTTCCCCCGTCACAAGTCCCTGTACGCTGTCAGTGCACCCCTATTACCCCCGTTCCGCGTTACACGCCCCTGTACGGCGCCAATCAGCTCAGTCAGTTGTGGAGATAGATAACTATATGTGCAGAGCTGGTCTAGATCAATCTGAATGTCACCTCGGGATTTCTAGAAGATAACGAGTGAAGCGTCGTTGACGGCGGTACTTTCCACTAAGCCATGTCGTGGGCTGAAGGCAAAGAACACTCTGTGACCACCGACCGCCACAGATACGGTTCGTCTGAATGAGACGACGAACAAAGAGTGACGTGCCAGCGCCTTGAGCACAGGCGCGACGGCCTGCCGTCACAAAGCGGCCGTCACTGCGCCTCCGACACCGGCGCCGCCACGTCGTTCTCGACGTGGCCGTCGAGAACGGCAGCCGCTGAGAACGCAGTGGGTTTTGTGCGCTGGGACTGGGTGCTGTTATGGTGTACCCGACCTGGCTGATGGCTGGCATGTACAACACTCTCTGCGTCATCAGTCACGGAGGGCGATGAAGTGTGGTGTTTGAGGCGTTTTTTTATTTTATTTTTTATTTTTTTTATTTTTCTTAATTAAAGACACCACAGCATTGATCGTTCACGGACAAATGTTATCTCTAGCCTGCATCTGCCGGGACAAAAAAGCGTTTGCAACTGTAGGACTGGACCTAGCTCTAACAAACCCTATTAAGGCTCGCAGGCAAGAACAATTAAGTTCTAGACTGGGTCTGTATATGGAGCGGGTTAAGCAGAAGAGAGGGTTACGTACCACCCTCAGTTCTTCGCCACTTGCGACTGAACCGTAAGAGATAAGGTTACTAAGCTTTAAGTACGTGTCAGCTGATTCATTGGACAGATCGTGACGTGGATATTTTTCATATGGGCTGCATTTCACTAAAATTAAAAGCAGTGACCAGCGCCCGGTGAGCTTTTGTTCGGGGCTGTAGCCATGCCTCCAGCAGAAAAGGAAAAAAAGCAAATGCATATCGTCTTGTGGGAGTGTAATAGGAAGTCGAATGATGCAAGTACTTTGCCATTTTATTGATTAGATTTTGCACTACAAGGCTAATAATTTGATCGTCTAAACATGTTTCAAACTTTGACATTTATCCCTCAACTTAGACTTACTGGAGTCATTGATCTTGATTGTTTCCCAAACGCTACATTATGGGTTAATACCGCATCTAACGGTACCAGAACTATACCAATGGGCAGATGTTTCGATTTCTGTGTATATATATATACATATATATATATATATATATATATATATATATAAGACAGCAAGATAGATACATCACTTTATGGTTTGTTTTATACTTTCTGGCTATCTCTTATCTATTGAGGCCGTTTTTTCTTTACTATTCTCTTTCCCTTTAAAACCGGCAGAAGATATTGAGGGGCCCATACCAACACTGGAGGGGCCCAAATCAACATGGGGGGGGGGGGGCAGCGCTCTGTCAAAAGAGCACAAATCGACACCCCTGCCAGTCAGGCTGTTGTGTGTGTGACACGATATAAAGTGGCGTGCCGACCCGCCAGGCGGCGCCGATCGAGTGGTGCTTCGGTTTGCCAGACCAGGAGCAGCACGAGCCGTGTCTAGACCGGTGGATATGAACTTTGTATGGGTGTAGAAGAATGTATGAAAACCCACACATCTGTCCTCAAGTTTTTGGAACCTTTGCCGACTTTCTTGTATATTCCTCGTGTATAGGGACGTTGCGCAGGAGCTAATGCTTTCAACCCCGTCATGTCTCCTAAAGGTTTGGACTGTGACGGCACCCTTCGTGGAGAACTGATATCACTGACCAAACACCAGATATGAGGAAGAGAGCCCGTCAGTATCCGCCTGCGCCATCTAGGAGTCGCATTTGTAACGAGGCGGGGCCGCCGACTGTATGTTACCCACGTGGCGTCACCTATAATGTTACGCTCCCAAACGAACGCTGAATTTGTTCAGGAAATACATCCGCCGCGTAGAGAAATGGCTTGCGAAATGCAACGCTCCTGAACAGGACAAATTACTTTATGTTTTCTGCTCGATATAGGCAACTGCATGCCAATGAAGGAAAAGCCCTCGTTGATGGGCTGATTTAAAACGACAAATGAGACAAAAACTGCCTTTTTGCTACGCTTCTAAGATCCGTGCTGCATTGCACCGCAATGGCAAGATCCACTTTTAATACCGAAGTTGCCATTCCGTTTCCAGGGAAGCTCGGGCGCCCCCATGCATCTTTTGAATAAGGTGTGAAGCTCAGAGACACTGAGTGGGTGTGAACTGGAAACACTGAGCCGAAGAAAAAAGGAAAGACAGTAAATTGCTGAAAGATGTTATAGGAAGGTCCATACAATGTTTGAAACAGGTTCAACAAAGGGCCTACATACAACCCATATGAGTTTACCACATGGGTTTACCACATGGGCCGATGGCTGGGCCCTGCCTGGGTCCAATGTGAGTTAGTACGGAACCTATGTGGACCAGGGAGAAGCATGAGTTCTCTATGACACCATCAAGCACGTAGCCAGGTCCTAAGCGGGAAGATGTCAAATTTCACCATGCCCTACTTTTTACATGTGGCAGAATTTATAAGAAAAAAACAGCAGTTTATGTAACTGATGACATACTTAACGCGCAGGAAAAACATGTGATGTCTACTCTTTCATCATATAAATAACCACTATTCCATATTCCTGCGAAATCACTAAATATCTAGTGCAGACCGCTTGGATCGGGGGAGGGCACGGCCTCCATGACCCCCCGGCTACGTGCCTGGGCGCCATGCAGGCACGTAGCCAAGGGGCAGGGCATGAGGGCCATGGCCACCCGAACCGAACAGTCCACGCTAGATATTTAACGGTTTAGTAGGAATACGGAATAGTCAGTCATATATACGTTACAAAAGCAAACATGCCATGGTCTTCCTATGCGTTAAATATGACGTTAATTACGTAGAGTTGTTGCTGTGCCTTATAAATTTTGTCGTATGCCTGTGGCATATGACAAAATTCGACATTTGCTCCCCCTCCCCGGGAAAATCCTGGCTACGTGCCTGTCCCCATGCGGCCTACGTTTTATAGAGGTGCTATGTGGGCTCAACATGGGCTCCGACTGGGTGCATTGTGAGCCCTGCATTGGTTTTGAATGGGCTCTAAAGCCCACTGAGCGCCCATACCAAACCCATATGTAGCAAGCGGAGAACCCATTCAGAGCCCATACGGAGTCCACATAGCACCCCCATACAACCCACGTGCGCCCATGGCCCCACACAGGGCTTATACTGGGCCTACACAGGGCCCATACTGGCCCACATAGCACCCACGCAAGGCCCAGCTGGCGAAATACTCCGTGGGTAAGCCCATACTAGTCCTAAATAGGTACCACTTTCGAATTATGTTGAAAAATTGTGTCGCTCATGACACTTGTTCCTGTCTTTCAAATCGCAATAAACTTCGAAAAAGTAATAAGAAATTCTAACTTTTCGGCATTGTATTTCTTAGGTATTTCAACTGGGCTGGGCGCATACGACCCACATGGGGCCCACCGACAAGCCCAGTCAGAGCCCACGCCCACCTAAACCCATCAATGCCGTAAGTCATCTGGAGCCCACAGGGACATGTTGGCAGGGTCCTCGCCCGGAAAAGGAGACGCTCTATCAACCCTCGCCCGGGCCCGTTGCTTTCCCGCCTTCCACTCTACCGGGGACGGGAGAGAGGGAGGAAGGGTCGGTTAGACCCCCTTGGCTTTTGGCTCCTAATTGAGGTAGAGCCGCGAAACAAAAACGAGCGCGCTGCTCGTCATGACAGAAGGTGAACGATATCCGGTTTTAAAGTTTTAGGTTTAACGGTAACCTCCCAGGTTAGCTCAAAGGCCTGAAATAGGCAATAATCGGTAAACTTTTCGTTTGGGCGGCCATAGGGTAAAATTTTGCGCAGTTAGAGAGACTGTAGAGGAAAACAGAGGACTCCTTGAGGCCTTGAAAATTTAATGGTAAGGCTCATCATTACTTCCAGTCAGTGACGGAGGTCAGGTGAGGTCAAACCCCGTGGCCGGGCGCAACGGCATGGAATCTAGAATCCTCTGTTGGTCATGAAATGAATATGATTGAGTAGAAATTATGTAAAATAGATACTGAATCCGAAATCAATGCATTCAAATGCTTCATAGATCACCTGAGATAAAAAGGCCGTCCAAAGTAATCTAGGGTCAGTGGTCTCGTTTGACCCTGAAAGGGTCACAGACCTGATGGAAAGCAGAGCTGTGATCTGTTTATACCTCGCCTGATCCCAACGCTCATATCAAACGTCATTTGCGGTTTTAATCTACTAAGATTTAGCCTTTCCTCTCAAAATAGTCGGAGGTGTTTTTCTCCTTCCTCGTGACTTGACATGACATCGAATTTGTTTTTTTGTATTAAAAGTTGGGAATGTATACCCAGAGGGTATTCAAAATTTGATAGAGATTCAGTTAGCCATGTAGAAGTTACGTCTGAAAAACACGGGGGACGAAGGTTAACCCTCGCACTGACAGGAGGTAAGTATCTGCCCACCACGACCTTTCCTTAAATAACTTTTGATTCAAACAAGCTACCCTTCTGAAACTTTTAGTGCCGTCTTCTTTATCAATTCACACATACCTTGAAAATTTTAGATATGTCTCCTGCTAGGCTAATGGCCCAGAGACCATTTAGCAAGGTCATGTCAGGCTGAAACGTCGACGAATGCAGCATCTACTAGTAATGGACCGCAATTTTCGCGCTGGTTATCGGCACGCGTCGCAGCCGTATGCAGTAAGAAATTGACGGGAACTAATTTAAGCGTTCGTTTGTTTTCGCGACATAAACCTATGTAAATTTTACTGGACTTAGGGGTTCTTGTGACGGTTTCTCATGCTTAAATATTGTAAAAATTCATTAGGTATCAATCTACACAATTGGCGGAGTTTTCTTCGCGAGGGCCTGTTTATTTCCAAATATGCTATTTTTTCGAACTTTTTGAGGTTCCTGGTATTACTCAAGTCTGTGCAAGCTAGTTCTGCCATTTTCTACCCATTCTGAGTAATTCATCGCTGATTTTGATGGTGGTACATTTTGATTCACAACAGTTATTCGTGACCTGACCTCAGGTCAATGGATGGAAGTCATTGATACTTTGCCCATTGACGGTGACTAGATGTCTGCTTCACTCCACACCAAAAATGTTATGAAAAATCCCGCCAATTCCCGAAAAAAACGACAACATGTGTTACAAATCGGCTTGACCTTAGGCCAATGACTTTATTCAGAAAGAAACCCTGAACAGAAAATTCCTAAAAATCTTAGATAGCAGATTTGTTGCACATATAACGATCACTAATCCCTGAAAATATTATTGTGATATCTTGTTTTCCGAAAATGTTGCAGGACGTTAAACTTTTTTGGACATAGGCCCGTTTGGCCTGACTTAGGTCGGACATCTGACTTGACCTGAGGTCAAAACTTTGACACAAAGTATAAAAATAATCAAGCAAAAGGTACACGAAGTTTCGTGCTGCTGTGTTTGTTCGTTGTCTTGCAATCCTAGAAAAACCTCAGGGGGGAGGTAGTCAGCTCCTCCCTAGCCGGGTGCGGGTTCACAGACACATCTGAACTGTAAAGCTCAGATGGTCTGATGACCAGGCCCTGTACTTTGCAGCTTTCACAGCACAGTCAAGTTGTGCGCAGGCGACCCACTGACGCCTGACGAGACACACGTTTTGACACAAGAGCAGTCGCATTCTGACTACGACGTTAATGGTCAATCCTGACTGGTGCGTGGAAAAAGAAGTCAGAAAACAAACAAACAAAAGCTCACCGCGGCCGGCGGTCGCAGCACCGCCAGCGGGGTGCGCGAGGCGGCCACAGCTGGAGAGTGAGCGCCCGGCCCGGCACCCTCCGTGCCTGTGCGATTAACGCCCAATCACTACGGCCGAAGATACTCGAACTTTCCCATGAACTCCACCTGTTCCACTGCGATGTTACCGTTGTTTGTGAGTTGTGGATTAAGCCCAGCATTCCCACCAGGTTGCTGGTCATTGCAGGCTACAGCTTGATGCGCGCCAACCTGCAATTCGTTCCAAAGGGTTACAGTGGCGTCACCGGGCTGCATGGCGACATAATTGACGTCAAAAGAATAAATGTACCATTGTCCACAGACCCGAGTTGTTGTTGGTACCGTTTATCGTGTGCCCTGAAACTCCTCTGCTGCTGTAAACGCTGATTTCGAACATCTAGACATGCAGTATCAACATATTCTTGTAAATTTTCCAGACTGTAGTTTTTTTCAATAGTGACGTAAATGCCAACTTGCTAGCAGACGCCCAGCAACATGTAGCATGTAAGAAGCTGTGTGAATTTCTCGTGGCCAACTCTCTGTCTCAGCTCGTCACTGTATCTACTTACTTATCTGGTTTTCTTTTAAACGTTTTGTATCGTGAATCGTATTTTAGCTATCGCTTTGCGTCAGGACATTTTCATTTTAGCCCAAGTAAATTCATTCGATTGTCATGTGATTTGCCTAAGCCTCGCATTCAGCCGAATGTCGTGCGCACACGGCAGCTTACACGTACTGACCTGGAGGAATACGACCGTGACCTGCTGTCCTGTGACCGGGACGCTGTGCTAGCCTCAGAACCCCGCACTGACAAGTGGAATGTGTTTGCTGCTTCGCTTCTGAGTGTTTTGGACCATCACGTCCCCTATAGATCCATTAAACTTCGCAAACCGTCAGTGTCACCTATATCAGGGGCTACCAGACATCTTCCAGAGGGCAGAGGCATTGCGGATTAACGGGCACGGTTCCGATTCATACCGCGCCGCCATTCGCGCAGTCAGATCTGCCATTCGTTCGAACGCCAGACGTGATTTAGCTGATAAGATAGGTGTTGACGGCCCGAACTCTGCATGGAAACACGTGCGTAACATTTTTCAGAGCATACGACCGCACGACCCGGAGCAAACGCAAACGACCCGAAGCGTGGAGCCTTCCGCCACCCGTGACGTCATGAACGAAGAGTTTGTAAATGTTGGACGGCGTGTGACTGCCGAGTTAGCCGCGCTTCGTCATGCACCTTGCTGGTTGCTGTCCGCCTACCCCGAGAAGGTGCGTGTGCCTTTATGTGGAGAAGAGAGTACCCAGCCACTCTCAAGCACTGGCACCACACTGTTTTTGGACGCGTAATTCATCTGCATGTGACACGGAGGTTTATACGTCAGAGTCCTCAAGATGTACTTAAACACCATAAGTCCCATACTTTCACGCATCGTCAACGTATCCACCATTGATATTTTATATTTATCTGGCCACATGCACAGCGTCTACCTCTCAGGTTCATAGATTTCTTGTCTGCGACCCATTAACCTTGGAGTCCTTCAGGCTTCGTCCTTAGGACCCTGCTTTTCACCATGAGCCAATGAGCTCAGCCTGCATGCCGCTGGCGTTTTTGTTGCACAGTACGCCGACGACGCCCAGGTTCTCGTTTCTGGCGAAAAATTTGCTCTTCCGGCACTGATCAATGATATGAAGAGCCTAGCATCGCTTGATGCGTATTTCCCTCTAACGTCCTGATGGTGAACGAGACGAGATTTGAACTCCTACCTCTCGACACAATCCAAAACATGCGGAACCTCCCCTCGTGCGCAGCGAAATTTCGCGACGAAATACTGGTCACCTGTATCGCAGCTAAAAATCTCGGCATCACGTTCGACCGTTACCCTGTTGGGTTTCGCTGTCTCGGAAGTGTGCCAGAGTCCTGTCTGCTATCTCCCATCTCCGCCATAGCTCCCTGCCCACCCGCTTCATGCCCACCATTGTGATTGCCCTGGTTTTCTCGCATGTCCGTTTTTGTATCCCGGTGTACGGCAACGGTTCTGCCAGGAAAATGGCTTCCGTTCAGAAAATTATTAACTTTGGGGCTAGAATCATCTCTGCGAAGCGAAAACCCCATCACATCTCCGGCGTGCATGAAAGCCTGGGCTGGCTGGACTGTCATGGCATGTTCATCCATCAAACCCCTACACTTATGCAGGAAATCCGCACGACAGGTGAGCTCGAGTCACTAGCCGTCAGACGTTTCACTAATCAAGAGCCTCCCAATCACGTGGGAGCACGCGGCAAGCCTTAGCCTGCCTTCTATCCGCGTCACTGCGATCGGAAAAAGGCAGTTCGCCTATCGTGCGGCCAACCAGCACAATATGTTACCGTTTGAATTCGCCGCTATGTCATTGTCGCGGTTCAGGCGCGTCCTCAAGCGACGCTTGTCATCGACATCGACTTGAAGCATGATCTCTGTCACTGGCTACGGTTAGTTTTTTAATGGCGTAACATTTTTTGCTGACTCCGCCAGTTCCTAAGCTCCGCATGAAGTGTGTGTGTGTGCATGTGTGTGTTTTACCCATTACGCATGCTCACATTGTTTGACTTCGGGCCCAAAATAGCCATGCTGGATTTTGCCATGCATCGGGGATTGACCTACGACGTAAAGAAAATAAATAAATAAGTCATGAGGTGAACCGTCGCCTTACCACGACGCTGACCTTCCATGTGAAATCTCTCTGCTGTTCGGGTAACCATGGTAAGCCGCTATTGTTCCACTCACGTGGTATACTTATGTCTCGACATTGGTGAAACGTGCTTCCCACTTTGGCCTCACCAGGAGCGAACTGGAGATGCAGATGGGGCAACACGGAGTACGGGTAAGAGACAAGTCATATCGGTATTTATTAAGGTATCTCAAGCCATTTTATTCTGAAGTGTGCATTTCACAAGTCCACAGCGGTTTTGTTCTTGAAGTGGGTCTATGGTTATGGTCATGCGACAAAAGTAAACGGGGTGGTATTTCCTGGACATCCTGCGCCATAGACCAAAACGTTCACCACGCACTAACCAGGCCTGATCAAATGTTTAATATCCCTCGCACGTTCATGAATATGGCCAGGACTATGCACCTACTGTAGCCGTCCTTACACCGTAAAACATTTCTTGTCCTAGAGCAACCATGGACTCTCGGCTGAACCTCTTAATATCTCTCTTGGCCTGGGAAGTAACAGATCCAGTGGAGAAGAGCTGGGCCTACAACTCCGGACATAAACCCACAAAGGGATGTAGTGGAAGTCCCTCGAATATCCGGTGTTCTTAACCTACATCTCTTCTATTCCCCATTCTCCAGTACTCCGCAGATATTCACCCATCAGAACATGCTTTTGTTTCTTGCCATTAGAATATTTGATCGATTACGGATGAAACGGTGGTAAATCTGCCAGTGTGGAGTTTTTCCTGGAACATTGGCTCGTCGACAGGGAGAAACGTTTAGTGAAGATTACCGTGAGCACGTGGCTATAAGCGACTTAGATTAGAATTACTTACCTCCAGCTTGTCAGGCTACTCTTCGCGAAAGAAGTTCGTTTGTTTGTTCATTTGTGGGTTAGAACGCACAGCCTCTTGGCCTCAGGTGCGCAAAGTCTGGTGTCAAGTCGTGCGTCTCGTCAGGAGTCAGTCGGTTCGCCAGAAAGAGGCTGTAAATGCGCCGTGAAGGAGCAAGAAAAACTCCATTTAATGGACATTAAAAGCAGCTCATTTCGAGGTGAAACTATCCTGGCATGATAATCCGATGGTGAGCGCAATAAGGGACGCAAAATGTGTTTCAAGCACCATGGCATGAGACTATGATGGATTTAGTTTATTTCAATGATTCTGTTTAGCGAATGCGAGCAATAGTTTGCGTTCATCAAGAACGCTTAACTGAAAAAGGCATCTCTAACTTACGTCACAAATCACGGCCACCTTAAGGAACAGATAGAATGTTTTAAGGTAGTTCCAATGCTAGAAGCAAAAATGTTGCAAGATTCTAATGGTATATTTTTTAATACATCTTTTCTATAGTTTCCCTTTTGTGAAGCCTTTTAATACAATTAAAAGGCTTCACAAAAGGGAAACTATACAAAAGTACAATTTAATTTACTTCGTATTATACAGCTATATTTGGGGGAACTAGGACCTCAGAAACCGACCAATTGGCCATCTCGTATGAGACGTTCCAAAAACCTTATATTGGTGACGTCTTCCATGAAAAACGGCATCAAAAGACAGGATTATTGCAGCAGATATGACGTCACAGGAAAGAAAAAATCAGTGAAGATTCTGACACTCATTGGCAGTTTTCCCAAGTAAGACAGTCATGAAGATTTCGATGGGATTGTATGAAAACGGTACCGATTTTCCTGCAGACATCAACGGCCCGATATTATCCCGCACCACTTTTGCTAGTTTTTGTCCCTCACGATAGACTACACTAGCGGCGGGAAGCGATTTCATTTCACAGTCACTAGATGGCATTACAATCAAAGGCCTGAAGCGGTGTGCGCACCATCGGGCGTCTCCAGGGTTTCAGCGCGAGGGTGCACTAAACGAGCAGGCGGCAGGGCAAATCCCTCTCCGACCGGCTGAGGCCAATGAGGGTGCTTTGTGGCGTATCTAATGCGGCATTGTGCATTAACTTCGTGATTTTCGTACATCACAAATGAAGAAATTTAACGAAACTAGAAAGCAACTAAAATTATTTGGTATTTAAACCATACATGTGGAGGAAACGGGTCACGTACACTTCGCTAAACCTGCTATTTTAGGGTCTTGCAATAAACTATTTCTTGCCTCTTCAAGTTCACCATCCACTGCGTCAGTAGCAAACAATGATCTTTGCGGTACCATCATCTTTCAAAACCCAGAAAATAGTTCCACGGTCTATAGAACCCTGTAGGTGCGTTTTCAGATCGGTCGTCATGGCTAGTTCTATTAACATTCTCAAGCGTTGACACTCGACTTTGGAAAGTATGAATTGTTTTCTTGTTGCCAGACGTGCATTTCACTACACAATGTACAAAATGATGCTTTTCTCTAGGCATGCGTAGAAAATGTTCTCTAGACTTGTCTTCTCGAACGAGAGAAAATGAGAAATACGGCGGAACTGAACGGAAGACTACACGTCATCATGTTGAGCTTGTTTCCAGCTAACTTACGGTCAGCACTGGCCCAGTCCGAAAAGCATGGGCAATGCTAGGCAATGCCTCATTCCATCATAGAATGGTGGAGAAGAACCGCGTGAAACTGGTTTTAAAGGGGGTTTTTAAATACGTCAGATTTCGACATGTAAATATTGGCAAAAAAACTTCGGCTTTAAATTCTGTTGAGGCTGGGAAAAAAGTGGTCACGTAATGAATTTTGAGAAGATGGTGATTAACCACAGGAGTTGTGGTGATTTATATTCCTGGAGTGGTGTGTGCTTGTGCAATACGGCGTTCACGCCGTCCGGTTGCCGTGTCGTCGCTCTCTACTCGATGCGATACCCGCCTACGAAATACTGTGCCGCCGTCAGCTGACGAGTTGGTGGTTGCGCAGCGGCCGTCTGCGCAGCCACCTACCAGCGGGCTCTGGCTTCGGCTCTGGACTGGAGTCAGTCAAGGCCCTAGAAATCCAGGTAAAACCGTCCAGCCAAAGTAGCGTCTGACGTGACGTCACAGGCGATGTGCCGCCGTTCACCCAGCATGCGACAGTCGAGAACTTTTGCGTTGTTTCGAGGTTAACCACGATACATACAAGTCAAGCCATACATATGACGCAATATAGTCTACAACTGACAGTTTCTTACGCTCTACCGCACACCAATCCTGCCCAAGGCCCTCTATAGGATCCTTCCAACGCTCGATCGTCTGGCAAGGCCCCCCACTCCTGCAGCTGTCCCAGTCCTTAAAGTTCCGTCGGTTTTTAACCCCAAGGCAAAGCCAGCCTAAAAGGATACACAAAAATGGGAAACGTCATTTACTGATACCATGAAATACGAAACACAAGCAGATAATGCCCGACCCCTGTTACCGTCAAAGCTCGAAAGCCAGGATAGCCAGTATAACCGGCTAGCCAACTGACGGCCAACGTACAACGGCCTCCCATTGGTCGAGAGCCGTGACACCACTGGTGGCACCCGAATACGTTATTTTGATAGGGACGATTACGGGCTGCGATTCAGTCGGCCACTGGCCGTTGGAGGGGTAAGGTATGTGCGAGACTCGTCAAAATTCGTCTGTTAGGTATCATTCCCCAGCTTCATTCCGCTTAAGCCTTTTGGTCGTCTGTCTTCATCTTTCCGTCGCTGCCATCTATTTCATTGGATCCACCACTTCATCATGTCATTTCCATTTCGATTCAATATATTCTGGCCTATATAACATTTGAAAATGTTCAGCGATAGCACACGAGCACACGGCTTCATCGCACCAATAGAATACAGAGCATGGGACCAGTGAGCGGGGCAATGGGGGTGCTTCGACCATGGCCTCTCTCCTAGTCGCGGGTCACCACACCCATAGAACAATGTAATAGGTGAAACTGTACACACTGCAAATGGCTTTCAAAGGAAAACCACTAAATCCAACCAGAACTTTGGGGACACTGATTCAGACAAATCGCAGTGACGCTCATTCTGGGAACTTCCAAATATGGACTTAATTGACGCGCCTTCTTTTCAAATTTGCACTGTTCATGGACGGCCCGTTTTACCCTGTGGCACACGGGGAATACCACAGCCCTAAAGGTCAGAAATATCAATGCAATTTCCTAACACCATTGGCAGAGTCCACGTTATACGTGGTCCTCCATACTGCATATAGGTGCCAATGTTTAACATGATAGTCCATGAACAAGTTTAAAACGACGGTATCTTAAGACGATGAGGCCGCAAGAGAAACACAGATGGCACTTCTTGTGAGGGAAGAGCTGACTTATAAAAACAAAGGTATGTTTACTCGAAATGGGGGGTTACAGACTGTGTTAAAATGCCTTCATTTTCTCAGATAGTTGAGCACCATCTGCGCGCACAAACTTCACTGCGTGATTTACGGCATGGTGCTGAAAGCCAGCGGCGGTCAGCCGACTTACATGGCCAGCCCACTGGTTAGATCACACCTATAAAGGGCGACATCAACATCAATCGTATTGGTTTGCATCAGTAGCAAGTTTCAGCTGTTCATGTGTTCCACCATATCATATGCAGGTGACAATGTATAGTATAACATATGAACAATTCGAAAATGATGATACCCAATGGCAGCATGTACGTTCAATGGAAGATAAAAAATGGGTACTAAGATAACACTTTCCTTGCGACGGGAAGGCTGCCAAGCTTCGTGAAAAATTGAAAACGCAATTTGCTCCAGACGAGCTGATTGTCGTAACTCAGCTTAAAATGAAAGGAATGCCTTTTTTAAGCGCGTCATATAATTTTTGTGCGTTCACGCTGCATACCAGGTAAGCAGCCGTATATCACTCTATTGTGCATATATTTCTTTTTAAGTGCTCCTCGAACATAACAAATGCCGCACTCAGTGGCTACGAATTCGCAGCTTGTCTCAGTGTCTCACCAACTTCCGTGCTGCGAATGAAATTCTTGATCTGAACAGATGCGTGCTGATGATCGTAAAATTAGTTTTGTGATGTTGAAATCTTCTTTCAATCCTCATCTCCTGATCTATGCTGTCTGTTGATCGAGATACTGCAACAGCAGGCTGCCGTCGGCACTAAAACATTTTGGCGTCCAGGGAACACTGACATTTTGTGAACAATGTCACATCGCCGACGTAGGACGACAGTCAGATTTAATACGCCTAGGGATTTGGCCCGTGAACGGAAAAAACGCAGGCGGTGACAGAGCACATGCTTCGGGTACGCCGGATGTCTCTGATGTTCGTTAGTTAGTTATTCGTTAGAGGCAACCCTTTCATAACACAAGTATTTTTCTGCTGGTTCTGGTATCTCACCTCGGACCCGGGCCCGAGGTGCGCCTGCACGATCGAGACCAAGGTGTCGCTGCTCCGGTTCGGCACCAGCTGGACATGGGCGAGGCCTTGCTGGTCAACCAGCCCATAGGCTCATTGTTGTTTAACTGGACGGGTTAGGCTGTTTCTTGCCGGCTTCGCCCTGAACAGCAATGTTTCATCGCTTTTGCACGACATGCCCACACTTCCCCCCAACCCAACATTCATGGATGTCTTAGCAAATGCGTACTCATGGACTTAAATAAGCAATGGTCATCAAATAACTTGCTCGAATCAACGAACGTCAACAACAGAAAGATGTATAAGAGATAATCTAGGCGGAGTTCAACACTTGTTCGTATCCTCCCACAAAATAACGAAGCTTAAAGAGACCTCTACGTTTGCGATTATTCTCATTGGTGCTGCAGGCAGCTTTTTTTCACAGATGACTGCTCCCTCTGTGTGAAGACCACCGATGCCTTGGGGTTGAAAACAGCCCCCCCCCCCTCCACTGTTTTCCTTTTTTTATTTTGCAATGGTGTACCATGAGACAGTGTATGACAGATAAGGCTTTCAGTGTATATCAGCCGACCACTCAGAATCACTGGGACGGCAAATGTGCTACCTTTTTATCTCGCATTTCCATTATAGTGCTGTCGCAATTAGCAACAAAATGACGGACGATTTGCGTTCGACGACTATGCCTAGTACGCGGCATGCCTTCAGTATTAACCCTATGACCGTGCATGGGAAGAAACAAGGTAAAATTCACGTTCCTTCCATTTCCACAGAGGTTCCTCCGCTACTGCTGGCCGGGCCGTCACGTGACGGGCTCGGGGTCACGTAACACAGGGCCTCAGGCGCAGCGTGGCCGGTGCAGGTGCACCTGGTGGTGACTGGCCCCGCCCTGGCGGCGCCCGATTGGCTGTCCGACCCTGGCACTGAGCCAGGGGGCCGTCAGGACCGACTTGACCTGTGTGGCGAATGTTGTGTCATTCTTCGTTAGGATTTCGTCGCGTATGGCTGTTCTCATGGTCCACGCCGTTCCAACGAATTCCCTGATACTGCACGGTAGTTTTCTCTTATGCGAACTTTACAGACACTACCGCCGCTGCGTTGGTTTCTCACGCAACACAGCTCACTTATTAGGCTTATTTTCCAGTATTCGTTTAGGTTTCTTTGGGTTTCTTCACTAGCATTTCACATTCTTATTTGTTTTTGCCTTCTCCCCGACGATGGGGAAGAGAGGACAGAGAAATACGTATGTCGACTCTGACTGAGATCCAGAACTGACTACGGCCACTGCTCGGGATAACTCCTCACATGGCGTTACGATACCGCCTACTGCTGCTGACCAGCGCTCAGATACTGTGTCGCTAGAGGATGCTATTGTAAGCGTGGTCTTAGACACATTGGCACATCGCATGCATCTCTGTTGCAGCTCTCTATGGTACAGCGACTCCCGCTACATTGCGCCCGCGCCGCCCAAAACCAGTTTCCGCCTTCCCCTCCCAGCGACCCGGCGACCTGACCTTGACTCTACGCATCACGTGATACGTGACGTCTCGACCAATCCGGACCGCACACGTCCGGACTGGCACACCTGCCGGACGCCGGCACGGACCCCGCATTGAAAGGTGAATGGGTAGCATGTCTCTGAGTCGCGCAGCCCCCCTACACTGTAGCACAACTGTGCTTCTTGCCAGCGCGCATCATGCAGGAGTCTGACCCAGCCTGCCAACTGACCTCGCCTCTGCTCGCCACGTGAGTGTCACATCGACTACTGCTGCTGGCCAGGGGCGCGGCCAGGATTTTCTTTAAGGGGGAGCGCAGCGTGAATTGAAATCATACGAAAACCGCCTGCTGGGAAGAATGTGTGCAATGGTTTTCACAAAAATGCGGGCCGGGGGGGGGGGGGGGGGGAGCGGCATCCCTTGGCTGCGCCTGTGCTGCTGACCCTCGCTTCTGCTCTGTCGCCGCTCCGGCCACTGACATCCGCACGAACTCGATCATCGCCGTCTCAGCGCCTTCAGATACAGACCGGGACCCTCTCAGACCGTTCGTTATCATATAGCCCACGTCCAGGGATATCTCATTCCGCAATCAACGTCTTCCGGCCTTGAAAGCATCTTGCCGCCATCTTTGGATCCTCTGCTGCGAAACTCAAAATCAAAGCACTGGCGAACGGCTTCTTGGTTAAGACCACAAACAGAAACCAGACCAAATCACTGTTGAAAAGCACGACTTTTTGTTGCCAAAACGCGTCCGTTCGACTCCATGCGTCAAGAAACTGGAACGCTTTCGGACACCAATGACGGCGCAGTTGGGTCTCGTGTCCTGGAAACGTTGTGCTAAAACGCGAGGCATGCTTTGTCAAAGTTTCAGCTAGTTTTCTGCACAAATGCGATCGCCACCTGCGAATGACCCAATTGGGGGTGCTAAGCATCACGATAGACAATTTTGTAAACCTTGGGGTATGACACCCAAAAATGTGCCGACTGCCCTTATATGTTCATTTTTAAGAGTAACGTCGACAAGATACACTCACGTGACCTGCCTTGACGTGCTCATGTGCGTAAAACGCCTTCGGAAACACCGTTAAATTTGCTATGCATCACGGTAGCCATTCCCGTTTTCCCGTTTTTCACCGTCGACAGCTTCTGGCCGGCCGGCGCCAAGCACAATCTCTGCAGATGGCACTGCCACCAGTGACAGACATTGTCTTTTGCATCTACGCGGCACTGCATTTGTTTTGGCCGTGTAGTTTGGCAGCCGTCGG
This sequence comes from Capitulum mitella, assembly GCA_030062745.1. Lineage (NCBI taxonomy): Eukaryota > Metazoa > Arthropoda > Thecostraca > Pollicipedomorpha > Pollicipedidae > Capitulum > Capitulum mitella. Next base: position 22,713,857 of record CP099852.1, on the reverse strand, counting down.
TGCTTGAATAAAAACCGACTTTTTCGCGGATTTTTCCGTCTCCGAAACAAATATGTCCGGTTTGGAACTTTTCTGCGCGTGACATGACAAAGAAATGCCTAAACTGCCTTATTCCCAATCCTCCTTTGTTCTCCAACGCTTTTAGACGACACTTTTGTCCTATGCTTCATGGTAGCCATTCCCGTCACTTTGCAGACGGCGCTGATGTGTTTGAAGCAACTCGTAGAGAAGCACTGCGTTCATCGCCAGATACTTGTGCCGTACAATGCACTGTCTCCTTGCGATCATGAAAATGAAAAAAACAAACTTTATCTCCTGTGCATGGTGATGGTCTCTCACGTCGTTCCTTGTTCGTCATTGCCGACATTTGGTCATCCAATGCCACTTGCAGCCTGTCACAGTCCATTGATAAAGATGAAATACAATAACGTTTAACTATATTTACAAATCATCTCATACATAATACAAATTCATATCATCGGGAACGATATGAATCATTAAAAACAAACGCAAACAACAATGACGTACTGTGTGTATATACATATATATATATATATGTATATATACATATATATGTATATATACATATATATGTATATCCCTGGACATGCATTCAAAGAAAATACTTTAAATCAGGGCATACAATAAGACATACAAATAAAAAACATGAAACAACACATAAAAGATGAAGTGCATCAAAAGAACAATCACAAAGGGAGCTGCCCTCGGGCCAATGATTTTTTTACAGATCTTTTGCCTTTTCACAGATTTCCGCCCTGTTAAAACGGGAGAGGGCTGCGCTGACTCCCGGCTGGGCAAGGACTTCGTATGCGTCACACGTGGCGACACGACCGACGATAAAATCAGCGGCCGCCACTTGTGGGGCGACCGTTTTATCGGCCGCCCAAACAAGCCGCCGGCCACAGGTGGCGGGCTGGCGGCGTGCCGGCCGGCGCTGGCGGCGGCGGTGGCGGCAGAGGCGACACCGGACGTGCCGTTCTGTTCGCCGACCGACACTCGCGCCGGCGGTAGGCCGGCGACCCTGGCCCACCACTCGGCGGCGGGACCGTCACGGACGGCGGCACCAGCGAGCCGCCGTCGACATCGTCATCCGACTCGGTGTCGGTGGTGCTCGGGCTGGTACCGCCGCCGTTGTTGCCGCCGGCCGCCGAGCCGGTCTCCGCGCTGGAGCGCTGCCGCTGCCGCTCCAGGGAGACGATTCTGGCCAGGCGGGACGACGTTCCGGTGACGTCGTAGGTCCGCCTGGACGTCGCCTCCAAATGAGCCATGGCAGCGGCGACGGCTCTGCAACGGGCACGTGGACTGATTAACCACGACGCTTCGTTCAATTAGCGCGCGTCGAACGGCGACACTAACAGGGTACATTGGCTGGCGACAACGCACAGCAGCACCGAGCTAAACGGCAAAAGCTCGCGCGCAGAACACAGCGAGAACTGTGCCAAGAACACAATGACTCGGCAGAGCTCCGTTAGCTGAGCGTAGACTACGCGGCTGGCAACGCGATGTGCCGTATTACCCCTGCCTGTCCGGCTCGGCCGACGCCGTGCCGATCACGGCACCGTAACGAATGCCGCTGGCCGTCAGATCGGGTACGGCGTCGTCCGGAAGAGCCCCCCCCCCCAGACGAGCTTGAAAATCTTGCCAGCGTTCGAAGTGTCGACGGAGTTTCCGCCCGTACCAATGAAAAGCTGTGAAATAAAACACAAGCAGTCACACGAAAGTGTCAGCTGACACGAACCGATGGAATACGCAACGCCAACGCTCGACACCACCCTGATGCCATGGCGGCGGACAACACTCGTCCGGTGCCTGGCCGCTGGCCGACGTTTGTACATACCCGGCCGCTGTCTCGGCAGCCGTCAGGCAACAGCGACGGCCTCTCCTCCACCACGTGGTGGAGGAGGCGCCGCCACAGCTCTTCTATGACGGCCACCTGCAGGTTGGCCGTGGCAGAGGTTTTAAATTCGAAGTTTCGAACGAGCCGTCGTTGCTGCCCGTCGATTTCGGCTACCTGTGGGCACACATGAAGCCGAGTTAAAACCATCAAATCGCTACCGTCGACACAACAGTAAGCAGTACAGAAGGCCGCAGCGCGAGCGACGCACGGCACAGCGGTCGGGGCGCGCGCACGGCATCAGATCGTGAACAGTCGACGCTGATTAAACAGCAGCCCGGCGGAAATGCACCACGAGCAACGCGCAGCACAGTGATCGGCTCCTGCTGCTGCTGCTGCTGCTCACTCTGGCGTCGTTCACGGCGTCGACCGTTATGCCGGTCACGTGGCTCGGGCGTCCGGCGCACAGGACCATCATGATGGTCATCAGGCCGTTGCGGGACGACCGAGCCACGGCCGGCAGGGTGGCGACGCCGGTAGATTCTGGGCTGCCATTTTGGCGACGTACAGGCTCTGTCGGCAAAAGGGCATCCGATTAAGTACAAGGCGGGCACGTGAGTCGTCCAGCCACCCCGCCCACACCGCGCAGAAGTCGCGCAAAACAGTGACGACAGCAGCGGAGATACAACGAACGGCGCCGAGACGGATCTCATGAGAGCGACGCACGCGAAACCATGTAACGACACACGACCGACAACACAGCGCCGCTTCCAGTCAATCACGTACGGGGAGGAAGCGCTGCTGGGTGGAGATGTCCACGACGCTGGCTGACAGGGCCTCGTGGTGGCGTTGCCGCTCCCAGTGCGCCTCTTGGAGGGTTTTCATCCATCCAGAGAGGCGCTCCTGGATAGCATGTGAATGGAGAGCGCGTCGTTCGGCGGCGGCGGCGAAGGTGGGGCGCGGCGCGACAGGACGCGACAATCTGTACAAGACGCTCGTGAACAAGGTCAGCAGCCGTTGTGAGCACTCACGGGCGCGCGCGGCAGCCTCGGCTGGAGGCCCAGGCAGTCCGTGTCGATTGCCACTGATAAACTTCTTTCGGCAGCGGGCGGCGCCCTCATGGCGCCGGAGGTGCGTTGGCGCACCCGCTGCTGGTGCGCCAGCCAGCCGTCCGGTCGCTCGACCGGCAGCTCCGGGTCGCTGAGCGTGGCCAGGAGGTGCTGCGGCCGGAGCTGGTAGGCCGGTCTACCAGCCTCGAGGAGACGTAGCTGCAACAAACGGAGTCCGCATGATGACGCATCCCGCTTAAAGGTGCACCGGTAACAACACGAGCACGGCCACCAATCGAGAGATGATGAATGCACGACAACGGGCGCACGGTGACGACACACATCAGCATGATATGGCATGACATGACATGACAGACCCGTCGCAGGTGGCGCTTACCGATCGCAGGTGGCGCTGCGCCTTCGTCGGGCAACAGCCGCCGCCGCGGACGCTCCGCAGAAAATGCCGAGAAGGCCTCGAGCATCGCCTCGAGGCCGACAATTTCTACACGAACGTCCTCGGCGGCCACGGCGGCCCGGCGTCCACCCACCGGGCACGGGTGTGCGCCTGTCGGTACTGTGGACAAACGGCCACTGACCGCCGGTTGGCCACTCGCACAACCGGCGGTCACAGGGAACGGCAACACACACACACGCTCTCACACACACACGCGCACGCACGCTCAATATATATATGTATATATGTGTATAATATATATATATGTATATATTGGTGTAATGGAAAACAAGGATAACGCAAATAACATAAATAACACAACGTTCGTGACGGCGTAACAAGATTTGTACTTGTTCACGTTTTGTCCTCATTGCACGTGACCCCAAAGGCTTGAGTATGAATTATAAGTTTCTGGATTATTAACTCGCGTGCCGTTACTCGACAAACAGCATCCCCATATCTGAATGAAAAGCAGACCGCACGACTTATGTGAATTCGCCAGGTCTCAGAAGAAATGCGATATATGTAGAAGATCGAGAGAAGACGCGAGAGGGACATCGTAAAAACCGTGCGTGTCGCCAACACATCGCGCTGGAACCACGGGTGGGACCCTTCACAACCAGCGGGTGCTGCTCTAGGGCGCTGGCAGCTTGACTGAGCTCTTCGCCTAACATGCCGGACAGCCCCTTTTCGGCAAACGAGCCCTCGAGGTGCTCAGTGGGCGGCCGGGAATGCTGCTGGGGCGGCGGCAGCGGCGGCAGCAGCAGCGGCGGCGGCAGCTCGGTCGGCCTCCTGCTGCTGCCGCCGCAGCCGCTCGATAATGTCCAGCTCTCCCTCGGTTCGCGCGCCGCAGCACGGGTCGGCCGTGGCGCCGGCACAGAGCGCGTCGGCGGCGGCGTTCGTGGCGCGCAGCTGCGCCATCTCGCGCGCCATGCGCTCGGCGCCGAACGCGCGCACGCGCCGCTCGAACACCCGGCTGAAGTGGTCGTAAAGCGCGCGGTCGGCGGCGAGGAGCTCGCGGAGCCGGCGGGCCGTGTCCTCGGTCATGTGGGTGCGCCGGCTGGCCGCCAGCACGTTCAGCGGCGGCACGACCACGTCGCCCCAGTGCCAGCACATGAGGCTGTGCAGCAGCACCAGCGACTCGTCCATCCGTTCTGTGATCATGACCAGGTGGAACTGGCGCTCGATCTCGGCCAGCCGCCGCCGCGCGGCCGCGTCCGACTTGATTTCGTCCTCCGTCAGGCCCAGGTCCCACGCCATCTGGTTGACGCCGACGAACCGATGGAGCCGCACGCTCTGCTCCACCGACGTCAGGTTCACGAAGCCGTTGATGTCGACACCGAAGTGTTTCTGGAGGCCGACGTAGTCGTAGAGGGAGTGGAAGAGCGCCACGGGCTCCCTCATGATGGTGATGAACACGGTGTCGCCGGGCATGACGGCTGACAGTGCGCTGTGGTTCCAGCGCGTATGAATGGCAAAGATGTTGTGTGTGCGGTTGGGGTCCGGCACCATGCTCTCCTGGAACGGCTTTGGTTGGCCGAAGTAATTTCCCGCTCGCGGCAGCAGGAAGCGTAGGCCGTGTCGTGACCCGAACCGGAACAGCACGCGCTGCACGGTGGTGCTGCCAGCCTTATGCATCTTGAGAAGGGCGATGTTGTCGCGGCGTGCGCATACGCCGGCCGTCGGCTCCCGGTGCGCTGCTATGCTGACCTGGAGCTGGAGCAGAGCGTCCGGCCGGGGCGTCCTGCGCGGCCGACCGACCTTCCATCTGCAACGCAGACAGCCCGTACATTCTGCGTTAGCCCGTCGTTTCGGTATTTGTGATGCTGTTTCGTCCCTGGCTCGGGCAGTTTATAGTTGAAATGTAAATGCACTGAGCTTGGTTTACAGGTTGGTATTTGATGGTGCCGCGAAGGTATTCAGTGGTCATTTTGTCACTCTGATCCAAACTATCTCGTGAGTGAGTCTCGTCAGTGAGATGACCCGAGAGCACCTATTACTTATTGACCCAAAGCCACCAGTTACACTGCCACGCTCTGCCACGCTCCAATTTTATTGATCTTTGTGGTTCTTGTGATGGTTTCTCATGCTTCAATTTTGGAAAAATTCATTAGTTACCAATCTACAAAGTTGGCGGAGCTTTATTCGCGAAAGCCTGTTCATTTCCAAAATATGCTACTTTTTCAAACTTTTGAGGTTCCTGGTATTAATTACGTATGTGTAAGCCAGTTCTGCCATTTTCTACCCATTCTGAGTAATTCATCGCCGATTTTGAAAGTGGTACATTTTGGCCCACTACAGTTTTTCGTGACCTGACCTCAGGTCAACAGCTGGAAGTCACTGATACTTTGCCCAGTCACGGTAACTAGATGTCTGCTTCACTCCACATTAAAAATGTTATGGAATATTCCGTCAATTTCCGAAAAAAACGGCGATATGTCATAAAAATGGGCTTGACCTTAGGTCAATGACCCGGAAAATTCCAAAAAATTTGAGATAGGGGATTTGTTGCATCTATCACGACCACTAATCCATGAAAGTATTATTCAGATATCTTGTTTTGCGAAAACGTTAGAGGGCGCTAAACTTTTTTGGACATAGGTCCGTTTGACCTGACCTAGGTCAGGCACCTGACGTGACCTGAGGTCAAAATTTTGACACGAGATGTGAAATTAATGAAGCAAAAGGTACACAAAGTCTCGTGAGTCTGTGTTGGTTGGTTCTCTCACAACCCCAGAAAAACCTCAGGGGGGCAGTCAACTGCCCTCCCCAGTCGGGAAGGGTAAACTGCGTCAAGTATAGAACTGAAATGGTATCTCATGATAATAAAATCTGTGCTGTTTGCTTTCTGTCGGTGAAGACGAAGCCAAGTCAGGACAGATGATCATTTTTCTTTTGGTGCCTTGGAACAATAATTCCTCTTTGCTGCTTCTAAGCGATCGTTCACAGACAATGTATTTCATCGAGTTTCAGCATCTTTCTATGACGTGATCTAACATGACTTCATATTGCATTTGGTGAACCTTGCTAAGAAGTAGATAAAGATTTGCTTGTCTGGCTGAACGATGGGTATGGTAAGCGGCAGCCACTTCTATCACCCACCGTGCAAATCAGTCCAGTTGTCATCATGCATGTGATCTAGCATGACCTCTGCTGTTGACGTGTGACGGTCCCATTTCCTTTTGGGGACCGTTTGTTATCTAAATCCAAATAACCTATGCTTTCTATTCGCGAATATTTCGAAAAAAACGAAGCATGCTCGCGCCACTGCCCGAAGGGACGAAATCATCCATGCAAGGGTTTACTTATTACGTCATATCTCCATGACTTGATGTAGCATGGAAATGATTTTTATGTTAAGTTATGTAAACGTGATTGATGAATAGGTACTTAAAATTTGGTTTGGCTGGCTGTAACGACTTAGGCGTTATTCAAGGAAAACCGGAGGGTGCCCTATTTGACACTCCAAGGCGGTGCCGGATTAAAGAGGTACAATGAAATATCATAGAGGATAATGAATAAAGCAGAAATCTGCGAAAAAAGTTCTTCAATTGATTTGTCCAGATTTCATGGCAAAGGCAGTAATGCGTCTTACGGAATGCTTGCGACAGGATGGGCCTGATGGTGTTCGTAATTTTTTACTGTCTTCGCGGTAAGGCGTGCACTTTATTCTCCTACGAGGCATCATACTAGTTTTTATACCGTGACACCAAGCGTGAGTTTTACAGGAACGAGTGAAGGAATGGGCCACGAACGCTCTTTTGCTTAGGCAAAATCTCCTGCACAGTCGGTCTCAAAAGTATCGCAGCATCCAAACCTGTCCGTCAACAAGTGGCGGTGCAGTCGGTTGGTGGGCCGTTTGAAAGCTCACGGAGCAATTCACACCACCTGCGCCTTGACAGGGCGCCAGGCTTCAAGTCCCTAACTACGGGAGGTGAGGATGGTGATCGCATAGGCTGTCTGAGAAAGGCCGGTGAAATACAGTTCAGTAAAAGTATCTACGCGTCTTTAATCCAATATGATTATATTAGATTAATAGATTATATTAATTAAATTAGAATATAATATAATATAATTTAATCGGAGTCAGTGCGGTTATTTAACCCTCGCCGGGGCGGGATTCATGAGAACCGCGCCCGCGTTTTCGACAATGGTCGGAAAACTGAGAGGCGCAGAGACATGAAAATTGGGATACCTTTGCTTATGTGCTTTTTGCACATTATGCCAGTTTTTCAACTTGGTATCACCTGAGGTCACTGAGCCTATGGGTTCAGAGGCCCAGGATAGATGAAGTGAGACCAAGCTTAAAAAAACTGTCAACTTTTTTGCAAAATGCATCGATCAACTTTCAAACTGCTCCATTGACAGAGCACGGCAGATGGAACAATTCTGCCATCTCGAGGTTTTCAGAAATATCAGGGTCCGTGTCCTTAAGTCAGCTAAAGTTTCGTGTTTTTTTGCCCTGTGAGTTGGGATTGTGAATCTAGTTGGGTGGTTTTCGAGGCTCAGCACACGCCCTGGTGCTTCTGGCGTTCTTTGCATATGTAAATTTACCTTTTGATCCGTGACCAGAAGTCAGATCGCATTTTATTTCAAACTGTAACACCCGCGGCCGAATATGATTAATCACATAACACTCTGAATGTTCATCAGCAGCCATATGTGCTTTAGGATCTCTTATATATGGTAATAGCTTATTTCTCAAGATTGGCCTAATCCCATCTGGCTTAGGCTGAGCTGAGTTTACATTTTGTTAAATGTTGCTTGTTTCTAGTGTGTGCACGCTCTGTAAGGCCACAGATCATACTAATGCCTTTTTTCTGTTCAGCTTTTATTGCTCCACGCCTGTTATTCTTGGTTCTCAAAATAAATATTTCGGTCATTGCTAAATTAACTTCCGTCAAACGCGAAGCATTGACACCGCGGCAGAGCACGCCGCCCGCTATCTGGCACGCGAAGGAAATGCTTCGAAGCACGGCTTTCATGATGCAGAAGGGATATTGAACGAACCGATCTTGTTGCATTTTGCGTTTTGCCATGTCTTGCAGTGGTAATGCGGCAAGTGATACGACAGACACCAGAAACTTCCGACTTGTTTGCGTCAAAAGTTTGACTAAGATTGATTTTCTTCCACCGTAATTTAAGGGTTGCATATTTCATGTACATCCTAAACACATTTGTGGTGTGATGTAGCCAAAACGCATGGACTCCTGCCCTTACAAAAAATACGTTTTTCCTCACTTTCAGTCTCATATCAAATGGGTTAATTTGGTCTCAGATGCTCCTGTACTGCACCCTTTACATGCATAAACATTCACACACATAAACCGGGCCTTATTTTTGGGTGTAAAAACAAAACAGGCCCTGTCGTCCCTATCAAGGGCGATATCATTTTGCCCCCAGACATTTTTTTTAATGCCTTCTGAAAAGTTTGTTAAAAGCTTTAAAAAATAGTTTCTGAAACACACAGTACCTTAACATCATGATTTGCGACTCTAAAGCTGTTGAGTTTTTCTCTCTGTGATTTCTTGAGGTATTAAGGTTGAAATCCGGTGGCCACAACGTTGCCATGCATCAAAGTGCGCATAACCACCTGCGAGAACCATGACCCGACCTGACCTAGGCTGACTTTTCGGTAACTCTAACTAGGCATCGTATGGCATACCTATGAAGGGAATATCTGAAGTATTTTTGGTGTTCTCAGACTCTCAAAGCCACCAGACGGACAAAAAAGTGACGTTCGCCTTCGCTGTAACGTCATCCATAACATGCCCCCATTTGGCCCGACCTGACCGAAGATGTCAGACGTGAAAACGTCTAAACAGGGTGGTTTTAAAAAAGACCGTGAATGCGGCTATTCAGTGGTGCAGCTTTTACTCCTCAGTCACCATTACTTTGGATTTTAGGTTGGGGCGAAATTGCCCACCCTCTCTCTATGAAGGCGTCAGCGGGCAAGAGCTCCGTAATGAGCGGGGTTTCCTTTTTTTCGCTCGATCTGTCGTTCTTGTTTTACCGTGCAAATGACTTTCACCTTTGCCATCGACGTCTACTCAAATCAGAGGTGCGTGTTTCTGTTATGCCGTATTTACTCCGTCGTCCTGTAAAACGCAAACTGACTGTGACTGTCCCTCCCTTAACCGGGTCGGGGCCGCGGCCGCTCCGGTCCGACCCGGCGTCCAGTCAGGGTCACTGGTATGCTTTGTTAAGCATCAGATTTTATTAGTGTTAATAGTAACCACCCATTGACAACAAACCGCGAACTCAGTTGAAACAAACGCACCACATCGCTGTACCGCCACCATCCTCACGAGTCCTGCTTGTGGCAGTTTTTCTATTGTCACACTCATATTATGATTCGCCGTGGCAGCAATGGAGCAGGCCTGCGCGGAGCCAGCGTCGGATGCCTTTGAGACCGACGGTACAGTCAGTCAGAAGAACGGCGGCATCGGAACGCGATCACCGTCAGGCGGCAATGTTGGCGGATGAGCGGCCGGGCAGCCCTCTGCAGGATTTTCATCACCGTAACGGTGACCTTGACCGGACGCCGGGTCGGGCCGAAAGGGTCGCGGTCCGCCCGGTCACGGGAGGGGACAGTCACGGTCAGTTTGGATGTTGGAGAAAGACGGGTGAAAAACGGCATGGCAGAAACATGAGCCTTTGATTTGAGGCCATGTCGATACTGAACGCAATATTCAGTCGTGTGTTGGAAAAAGGGCGATAGATCGAGCGAAAAGACCCGAAAACCCCGCCAGGGTGGCGCTCTTGCCCGGTCACGGTTCTCGCAGGTGGTTGTGCGTGTTTCGATGCGCGGCAGAGTTGTGGCCACTGGAGTTCAACCTTAGTTCCTCAAGGAGCTACAGAACGATTGAAAAAAACATCATTTAGAATCCCTAATCTTTGGAAAGGTATTATGAGTCCCAGAACATAAGTCAGATTTTTCCAGAAGACATTCAGGGAAAATTAGCTGGGGCCAGATTTACCCCTTTCAGCTTAACGCACCCCTTAGGGGTGCGTTAGGCATCGCATCTGCATCGCCGGTACGGATTTTCTTAAAAGTAAAAATAGAGTATTCCCTCGAATAAGAGTACGCAGTTAAAAAAATAATAAAATGAATGTGGTGGATGCCCATGTCATTTCAGAAACGGATGAGGGGTGTCGCCAGAAGAAAAAGCCTCCCATCACCTTTCTTTTGACCAGGAACCAAAATACAGCTGGGGCAGCATAACCAGTGCACGTCATCCGCAGATGTTAGTTCCTGCTTCATTCCGTTTAACCTTGTACATATTTATCCTCCGTTACTAGGTTGACTAGCTGACAAATCATGAAGACCTAAGTGAAGTCTAAGAACCAGTGAAGAGTCACTGAAGTCAAGAACCGTCACTAATCCACATTGCCGAAAAATTCGACATAGCAAAATTGTTCCATCTACCGTAATTTGTCATTGGAGCACGTTGGAAACCAAACAATGTCTTGCAAAAAGATTGACGATTTGCTTTTTTAGGCTTGGTGTTACCTGACCTGTCCTGAGTCGTCGACCACACTGGGTAAACATTTGCTTGAACGCAGATGCTCATCAACATTCCAGCAGACATAAAGCCGTAAACATTTGCTTGAACGCAGATGCTTCTGAACATTGCAGCAGACATAAAGCAAATGGAGTAAATCTTCGGGGACAAGGATAGGGGAGATGATCGCTGTCAGGGAGCTCAGATAAAGATGTGAAGGGATCCGTTCTCTTCCATTTTGGGGTCCTTGCCTAGACCTATTTAATTTTGCGGCTCACTTTCATTTCTTGATTGTGTGGCCACAGTAATAATTACACGCGTTCACCTGAAATACAGAACTGGATGTACTCGTAATGTCAGGAAAGCAACCTAGACAAAGTCGGTTTATTTTCTCGCTAGGAGCGGATTATTTGTCATTTATGTCATTACCATGTCAGATATATATGTATATATTTAGTGTATACTCATGTATATATTCCTGCATCATATTGATTAATGCATCATTATGAATAGTTTCTCACGCGCTGCGGCACGGAGCCAGCCAACGGCTCAAAAAGCCACTGCTGATTGCGCACCTGCTCCCACTAACGCAGCAGCAGCTGTCACAGCTTATGTGACAGATCAGAAGTCAACGCCAGAAGCTGCGGCAGCTGTTGGCGCGTCAGTGGGAGCAGCCGCGACGTCGGAAGTGGCTTTGTGAGCCACTTGCCGGTTCCGTGCCGCGGTGCTTGATGAATGTCATCGATAGCCACGCCTCTGGAACAAAAATAAACCGTTCTCGCAGTTTCCCCTGTTTTTTCACGCATTATGTCGTCATCAAGTCCTGAATTCAGGCACACGGAATGGAATAGTGGAGATAATATCACTGCAATAAGCAAAAAAAGAGAATGAGCGTCGACCCATAAAGGAAAGATAACGAATCTCATCTGCCTTCATCATCTAGGCTTCATGACAGCGGTTCCCTGCCAGTAGCTTTATTCTGTTAGCGTTATGCCTGCTGAAATACTGGCAGGCACCCCCTATTGAAGCCTGGTTTACCGTTTAGTGATACCGAATAAAGTTGAGGTTTTAGAGAATAAAGCTGGAGTCTACACTTGTACATCAGCGTGTCGTGACGATGATGCCTGGAGCCGTGTTTTCGCCACAACACGGCCAAACGATAAGCGGTAAAAAAACTTCTGCTGTATGCTGGTGACACTTGATCTGTGCATGAGATGGGAGGTGGACTCGCGCCGGCCTTCGGGTCTATCCTGGCCGGGCCAGGGGTTCACGAGAACTTCTCTCCCCAAGATCTCAAGAAATCTAAGTCGCCCAGAAAACCAAAAATTCCTTTGGAAATGCTCTCGCAGAACTAGAAGAAAGCACGCAGGTTTAGTCCAATCGGGTCAATATCCGGGTCACCAGATTCGTCATAGGTTAAACCGGCTGTTGACATTTTCGGCGGAAAACTATGATAATCAACTCGTTTTTGTGGCTACAAAGAGGTCAGACATGAACACGAGGCATGGTTTATGCACTGGGTGCAGTAAAAGAGCACCTTAGCCTGAATTAAACGTATCATACGAGACTGAAAGTGAAGAAAAACGTTGTCATTTATAAAGACAGGAATCAATGCATTTTGGCTACATAATGCCACAAATTATTTTGGATGTTCATGAAGTATGCAACCATACTAAGGTAAAAGACCATCAGCCTAAGTCGAACTTTTGACGCATATAAGTCGGAAGTTTCTAGTGTCTGTCGTGTCATTTGCCGCATTACCATTGCAAGACATAGCAAAGCGTAAAATGCAACAAGATCAGTTCGTCCAATATCCCTTCTGCATCATGAAACTCATGCTTCAGACCATGGTCTTCACGTGCCAGATAACAGGCTGCGGGCTGGGCCGCAATGTAAAAGCTCCACATTCGACGGGAAGTGATTTCATCAGCGCCCTGGACATTTATTTTGGGAACCAAAAATAGCAGGCCTCGGGCAGTAAAAACCGAACAGAAAGAAAGAATTTGTATGATTCTTATCATCTGTGACTTAACAAAGCGTGTACCCACTGGAAACAAGCAGCATTCGACAAAATGCAAAATCAGGTCGGCATAGGTCAGTTGGAATTAGCCCAGTCTCAGAAAGTACGTTCTTATCATACCTACATCAGTCCTAAAGCACATGGCCGCCGACGAATATTCAAAGACTGTAAAGTGATGAATTATGCTTGTTCGTAGGTTTGACAATTTGATAAGAGACGCGACGTGACCCCATGTCACGGATCAAAAAGTAAATTTACGTGTGCAAAGAAAAACGTGAGAAGCACCAGGGCGTATGTTCAACCTCCAAAACCACAGAACTAGATCCACAATCTCAACTCACAGCATAAAAATGGACGAAAGTTTAGCTGACCGAAGGCCACTGACCTTGACATCATTGCGCGAAAAACTGACGTTTTTTGGTGTCGAGAAACACCAAATAATATGTGCTCCGACTCACATTTTGTACTGCAAGGGTCCCCATAATTTATCATCAGAAAGCTGCATTATGAGCATTTTATGACGTAGTATGTTCTACGTCATGATACCCGTTCACACATCTCTTCAGTTCTGTAATTTTTCCACAACTGGTTGGGATGCCCATTCACCACTGATGGCCTTCTCCCTCTGAGCGCTGTATTTCGCATTGCATTCCGTTCTTCAGTAACTGTCTGCAAACTGACGAGACTTAAAGAAATTACAAGAACGGAGTGCTGCGGTTGAGGGATAATGCAAATGGCTGTCATTGTAAATATAACCTGTTATCCTGACATGTGTTAGCCGACATTGCGTCAACCCCTCGACAATAGTAACAATAATAAACAAATGGAAGTAAAACGAATTAAGGCCGCCATGTTTGGGAACGATCTTCCCGTTCGTTGTAGTGCATGACGCGGCTGCCTTGCGATGTTTTTATTTGTTTTCTTTTTTGTTTCTTTTTAGAGCACTCTCGTTGCTCTGCCTAGTAAAACCTCATTCGACAAATCACCACGCAACGTTTCTTTTTAAAGTGACAAACGGCATCCACCCATGATTACTTTAAACAACTTTCATGCATTGAACCACGACTCGCCCTCGTTGGATAATTCCAGCTGTCGTCGGGCCCGGCACCAGCCATTACTTGACTGAGCAAGAGAATGCAAACAAGCGATTAATGTGTGTCAGTGAGTCGGAAAACCCGGTGATAACCAGTTGCGTCTGCGTTATCCCAAGTCTCAGGCTAACCTAGCCACTATTGCTCTTATAACTGAGTTTATCGCGACCTTGAGAACTGCAGCTCGTGGACCGTCGATGGGCCGTTTGAATTCGAGTAAGTACGACCAGGGCTCCTGAAGAAAAGCGAAACACGAACTAAGTTTTCGTAAGAGATATGTGGCATTTGTTTTCACGAAATCGACTTCACAGTTTCATCAAGTTGGTTTTTTTCTGGATCTGGCAGGATGCCTCAGGAAGAATTCTTAAACACAGGACGACATACCACTGTCAGGACTGGATAGAACTGACATGTAAGTCAATACACGGGGAAGTATGTTACATCACTCAAAAACAGAAACCAAAGAGACAGTCGACGTCATTTTGGGGAATGTAACTGTCATTTACGTGCAGATGTGTCCTTGTGACAAGCAGCCCTTACGCCTGTCAACACCCAATTAGATCCATATTTCTCAAACAAACGCATGACAAAATTTTCTACTCCAAAAGAAAAATTGTACCCGGACACCAAGAACAAAGACCAACTTTTCAAGACTGCTTGACATTTCCTAAAGATTAAAGATAGTAAAACTGTTCCACCTGCCGTGAGCTGTCAATGGAACAGGTTGAAAGTTAATCATTACCTTTCGCAAAAAAAACTTGACGATGTACTTTTTCAAGCTTGGTATCACTTATCTTGGGTCGTGGAACACGTTGGGTCACTGACCTCAAGTGATGTCAGGTTCAAAGATTGCCATGTGTAGAAATCGTACATGAAGGGTATCCTAGTTGTCATGTCTCTGCGCCTCTCAGTTTTCTGACCATTATCGAAAAACCGGAGCGCGGTTCTCATGAACCCGGCCCCGGCGAGGGTTAAGTAACCGCACTGACTCTGATCAAAGGCGTGTACATGTTCCCCCTGAGCTGTATTTCACCGGCTTATCTCCGACAGCCTATGCGATCACGACCCTCCCCTCCCGTAGTTCGAGCCCTAGGGCTTCACGCTGTATCAAGGCCATTGGTGACACAAACTGTTCCGCGAATATTCAAATGTCCTGCCAACCGGTGGCACCTGTTTGCCAGTTCGCCTGTCGACGAACAGGTCTGGGTGCTGCGATACTTTTGAGACCAACTATACCATTGATGTTGCCAATGCAACGTCAGTAACTCCGAAAGCTCATGATGATGTGTGAGAAGAATGAAGTTCAAAATAGTTTCAGCACCGCTTTAGTTATCAACACCAGTAGTCATCCACAGTCCTTGCTGTTTTGCAGTTTGAACATGAATTTTATGACGGGTCTAATGGTACCCGTCATAATCTCTAATTTCACCCCCTTCCTTCAGGAACACCCCTTTTCACGATGTGTTTTCTACAGTCACGTTCCGGGTGTCGCTAACGCGGAGACGGCCGGAGCCAAACTGAACAAAACGCCACATCTGGGCGAACCCCAGACACGAAGGATGACCCGAAACCAATCCACCGTCTCCGGGCCCGGTCGGTGGGACTCACATGTGGTACTCTGTCAGAGCGCGCAGACACACCATGAGGACGATGCCACCGAACAGTAGAGCCAGTCGAGCCGGCACCGTCCGACTGCCGATTGACACCATCGAAGCTTGCCGAGCTGGCGCGCCGACGTCTGCTTGCGCCCGCCGCGCCGGCCGGTCCGCTGCAGACTGACGGCCGGCGGCGGCCCGCTCAGCGCTCAGACTCCTGCGGCTCGCTGGCAGCTGTGCCCTCCGGTCCGCTGGTGAGCTGAGTAGGAGCAGTAACCCAGACCAGGCTGGCTTTGCTGTGTTGTGTTCAGTTGCAGGCGGGCATGAAAGCAGGCGACTGGCGTGGAAAAACGCCAGCTGCGTTGTCCTATCGTTCTCTTTGGGGAAACGACGTATTGAACGACGAATCGCTATGCCTTTTAAACACTGGAGCCAAACACATTTTTCTTTGCCTACCGGGCAAACATGGGCCCTAGACCTCAGCATCTGTACCCCACAGATGATGCAGTACTTTACGTGGTCGGTGGACGACGACCCGTGCGGAAGCGATCATTTTCCAGTATGGCTCTTCTGTCAGGACGGTGCCGTGCTTGGCTCAAGGCCACCACGGTGATTGCTTCGACATGCTGACTGGGGACAGTTTGGGGAAGAGGTTGAATTGGCCGTGTGTTCGCGTCAGCCTCAAGTGTGGTCGATGTCGGTGGACGAATTTACCGAGATTATCGTGCAGCCAGCCGTACAAAGCATCCCCTAATCACCTGGTGCTCTCCTCTGCCCACCAGTCCCATGGTGGACGAGAGCGTGTAGAGATGTCAACGAGCTTACAGGACATTTGATCGTCGCAGTACACTTCATAACCTGATCGCTTTTAGACAAGCGAGGGCTCTTTGCGTTGGCATGATTGCGTTATGTTACGCCGATGGAATATGCTAATCGTGACTCTTGTTCATGGAGCCACTTAAACAAGTGATGGGCGCTGAATGACCTTGAAGTCGGTGCACCCCTCAGCCCTAATAACTAACCATCCAACCAGCCGGTCGTTCGTTTCTTCCGGGAGAGCGCGCCAGGGACCGGATCGTTTTCTGGCGGTGTTGGAGAATGGGCGGTTTGGACGCCCCGCATAGGGATTTCTCAGGATCAGCATTGTATGCGGAACGGCTACAAGGTGCTGATAATTAACGTGGGCACCGCGTTTTGCAGTGGTGCCTGAGCTGTTTTTCAAGCGCACGATCTGGCTTACGCCTGTGTCGGCGCATTGATGGCAGTTACGGTGAGGAAAATGGGAAGTCCAATGTGGACCCTATCGCTCCCGCCAAGTAAGTTTCACAAATCTCCAGCCATTTCTCTTGCACATTTGTTGAAAGCTTGAACGCTTCAGATTATCTTCATTCAACCATGCGTGGGGCAAAATCATATCCTTATCCTTATTCTTATCCATATCCTTATCCATATCCTTACCCATATCCTTATCATATCCTCCCTCCGCGTACGTCGGATTTGGACCTTTTGACATGCGCAGATAGCAGCGAAAAAAACGCACTTTGAACGCCGATTGGTGTTGGGTAATTCATGATCTGCAAGAATCAAGCAATGCCAAAATATAAGGAGGTCAGATGTGTCGCAGAAACGTCAAGATACAAAAAAAACTGGCAGCCCTGTCTCACCATTTTTAAAATATTTGTAGACTTATGTCTTAATTTCCACCTTGTATACCCTTTGATATACATTTTTTTCTAAGACGACTGCCGAGGAGCCGGCCGCGGCCATTTTCTGCCACGTGGCCATTTTCTGCCATTTTCTGCCATCTGTGCAGACAGATGGCCGCCGCGCACATGCCACCTCGACAATGCTGACACAGCATTTTGTACGCGGCCACCGCGTCGAATTAAAACCGAGGGCACGGCAGCAGCAACACTACACTACACAAGGGAACATGGTACCCAAGCAAAATCCAGACATGCCTGGACATCTCCGAAACATTTGCGTATCACACATTAACACACAACAAATAACGAAAAACACGTCATGGGCTTTCAGTTCAGTACCATGGGTGTCATCTCAACCCGGTACGTATGCCAAAACCCTTGGCGCCATCATCCGCCCGGGGGAGACGGGGAGCAGCTGCCGCTGAAAAATGGAGCTGCCCCCCTAAGCTGCTCCCAACTTTTGGTGTTATTAAGTATTAACCCTTTGGCAGTGCATGGGAAGAACTGAGGTAAGATGCCGAAGATGCCGTAAACTCGTACATGCAATATACGTACTAACTACTTGCGCAAAAAACAACATCCTATTTACAAACATACATCCTATATACGTAAACACTGCGTACGAACGATGAAGATGGCATTTACATCCGGGACACTTTTTTGTGATATTGTTTTTTTAGATATTTACATTTTTCGTAACTCCGCGACCTTTTGAAGCGCCTGAGCGCCTCGGCCACGCCAGGCTGGTCGAGCATCAGATGGCCGTGGTAGGCCGATGTCCGTCCGACAATGAAGTCGTCCGCCGCCCG
The DNA here is from genome assembly GCA_030062745.1 of Capitulum mitella. NCBI lineage: Eukaryota > Metazoa > Arthropoda > Thecostraca > Pollicipedomorpha > Pollicipedidae > Capitulum > Capitulum mitella. Next base: position 22,695,773 of record CP099852.1, on the reverse strand, counting down.
TTGTAGGGCGGCCGTCTCTTCGGGCGTCCAGACGAGGCAGCGGCCAGCCGGCGCCCTGGCCGGGCCTGCGGTGGCGGGCGGGTGGCTGCCGCCGGCGGCGGGCTGGCGGTCGGGGGCGGTCAGGCCGGAAGTGCCGGGCTCCTGGCCGACAGACACCCGCGCCGGCGGCAAGCTCGACCGTGGCCGGCTGGCCGGGAGGTGTGCCAGCTTACCCCTGCGACTCCGGTTCTTGCGACGCCGTCGCCATGACGGCCCCGTATCGTACTCCGCTTGCGGTATGCCGGTACGTTGTCATGGGGCAGCGCTTGGCGCCAGATGTGTTTGAAAATTTCGCCGCCGTTGGAGCCGTCCATCACGCTGTCGCCCGTTTCGATGAAAAGCTGTGGAACGAAACACAATTACCGATTCCAAACACATCTGACATCCGGTGGGAAGCACAAGCTGGTGACACTGACGGCACTCGAACGGTGCCTGTCCGCCGGCTGGCGTTGTACATACCCGACCGCTGTCGACCGAACCGGGCGGCAGCAGCGATGGACGCTCCCTTTCGATAAAGTGGAGCAGCTGCTCCCACAAGTCCGGTTGCATGACCACCTCCAGGTCGGAGGTGGCCGACGTCTTGAATTCGTAATTTCTGATGAGTCGTCGCTCATTGCCGCCGACGACTGCCAGCTGTGGGCCCACGTGTGGAGTAGAGTTGAAACGATCACATGGTTGGCAGTCGACGCAATAATCGGTGAGCAGAAACGGCAACCGTCGAGCAACGCACCCAGCACAGTGGCCAGTGCGGTGCTGCTCACCCTTGCGCGACGGACGGCGGCCACCTCGATGCCGGTCACATGGCTGGGCCGGCCGGCGCACAGGACCATGAGAATGGTCATCAGTGCGTCTCGGACGGCCCTGGCCACGGCCGGCACCGTCGCCGCCTCCGAGCTTGGAGGCAGCTGTACGGTGTCGGTGACGTACGCCGACTACCGGCAAAAAATCATGTGACGGAGTGCAAAACAGACACGGGAGCGAGCTGTCCGCCCGCCGCGCCCAGGCCAGCACAATGTGCACCCGGATCGATGGCAAACGCGCCGGACGGGATGGCAGGGCGTGGCACAAGTGGCGCGGCACAAGCCGCACACGAACGGCACCGAAAGAAACGGGCGTGAGCATACGAGACAAGAACATACGACAGACAACACATGGCGGCGGTGAATGGCTCACGGTCAGGAAGCGCTGCTGGAGTTCGATGGTGATCACTCGGGCGGCCTGGACCTCGCGATGGCGCTGCCGCTCCCAGTTGGAGGCCTGCATCGTGGCCGTCTGGGCTGCCAGGCGCTCCTGGACGAACTGTGAATCACGCGTCATTAGCCGGCGGCGGCGGCGGCGGCGGTGGCGACATTTGCGGCGCGACAGAGCATGCACGAGCGGTCACGCAAGACAAGGTGCTGCTGAAAAACGGCGGTCAGCAGCCGTTGTGGGTGCTCACCGGCACGCGCGGCAGCCAAGGCTGGAGGCCCAGGCAGTCGGAATCGATGGCTAGAAAGCTGACAAATTTCTTGAGGCACCGAATATCGCTCGTGATGGTGCCGGACGTCCGCTGCCGCGAGCGCTGCTGCTGCGCCAGCCATCCTTCGGTCCGCTCGATGGCCAGCTCCGGCCCGCTCAGCGCGCCCAGAACGTGATGGGGCCTGAGCCGGTCGGCGGATCTCTCCGGCACGATGTGCGGCAGCAGTAGCTCGAGCTGTGCGAACAGACGCCGGATGACGCATCAGCAGAAAGCCGACCGACAAACGAGCACGAGCTGAGCGACGACGCGTGGACCGTCCACCGACGAGGCGGACACAGACGACGAAAAGTACACTAACCAGTGACACTACGTGACAACAGTAAAGTGCAAGCGGCCAAACGCCGCGCAGGTGGCGCTTACCGACCGCGTGTGGCGTGTAACCTTGGCAGCGTCGCAGCAGCCACCGCGAGCTCCGCTCAGGAACGCGTAGAAGGCCTCGAGCATCGACTCGAGGCCCACCAGCTCCTGTGGGGCTGTCGCCGGCGCCGGCGGCGGGGCGGTTGACTCTGCCCACTGGGCACGCCAGTACGCGTGGCGGTACTGTGGGCAAACGGTCCGTGATGCCGCGCGCTACAGACGTTGAAAGGAGAGACAACGCACGGAGTCAAAACACACGGTGCATGTGCAAGGGTGAACAATTACGCCATTGCTGCACTCGTACGTACCTCCGCGCTCCCCACCGGCAGGTGTGTCTGCAGGTGCCTTCCGAGGTTGATGACGACCGCCTGGCACTGTCCGTCCGGATCGTCGTCTCCGAACGGGCAGCGCCAGCGGGATCGCACCCGCTTGGCGGCGGCACGAGGCTCCGGCGCGTCGGCTTCGATTTCCCGGAGGCGACGTGCCTCCGCGCCGGCGCGGTGGGCGAGCTGAAACACCGCCAGTCGACAGCTGTGCGCATGCGCGACGTACTCGCGGCCGGGCGGCAGGTGGACGTGACGAGAAGAACAGGGCAGGACATGCAATGACGGCACGCACAATGAAAGCCGATGCCTACCTCGGGATGAACCATCCGAATGTGACGCGGAAGATTTACGTAAGTCCGCCCTTCGCAGGGCGGCAGGCGGCAGACGTGGCGCTTGCGGTCGGCCGTTGTCCTTCCACCGCGCGAGGTGTCATGCCGCGGCTTGCACGCTGCAACCGAGGATGATTTGTTCGGTCGAAGTGAACACGCACACTTCCAAACTCGGACACTGATACTTTTACAAAACGTCTGCAGTGGGGCAAAGTGAACTGTTACGCTGCGGTCACTTACCAGGCCTGCCGGTGTCCGGCACCTCTGTCTGCCGGACGGCGTCCGTCGGCGGCGCCGCCGCCGCCGCCGCCGCCGCCTCCTCCTCCGCCACCGGCGACGCCAACGCCACCTGGGGCAGCGCGTCCTTGTAGTGGGCGTCGTCGTCCTCGTCGTCTTCATCGGTCCAAGTCGCCGGCGGCAGCCACTCCGGGTCCTCTTCTGGAAGCGGCGCTGCAGACGCCGCCAGAGGTCCCTCTGTTGGCAAACAGAGCCAGGCTGGCTGTACACATATGTCCACGAAAGCAGTCACTAGACATGCCCAGAACGAAAACGGATTAGAAACGTGTAATATGAAGTGACCGCTTGCTGCTTGCGTATAGTTTTCGTCAAAGACTATGCACATTTTTCACTATGCACTGTTTGTACGAATGCAAAACCAAGCAGCTATTGATTGAGATATCCACGCGTCTGATTTGTGAGATTTTAAATATTCAGGATTGTTATGAGTATTTCTTTTGAAAGCGCGTGCGCAAACACGTGATTGTCAAATGGCGCTCTCACTACCGTCCACGGGCAAAGTTCCTGTAGCCGATGATGAAATAACGGCAATGTGACAACACAATGATAACGACAAAATAATGCGCGTGAATGACAACGATGGCGAGTGTGAAACTGCTTAAAGTACAGCTGCACGGCTATCCCACTTTATGTGTTGAAAACGTTCGTGACCGACCGCAGAAAATTAAACGTATCGGACGCACTTACCGTATTCCATCGGAGAGTCGCCGCATTCTGCCGCCGGCGACTGGCGGCTGCACGACGGCAGCGAGAACGCCGGCCGTTCGTCCTCGCTTCCCGTCTGGTTCGGTTCCTCTGTTGGCAAATAGAGACGGAACTGAAAAACTGGAACACAAAAACACGTTATATGAAATCAATCAGATGGCCGCCGGCCACGACGCGCCACGACCACCAACCAATAGTTGCCGCGATCGCCTACAGCTGGCACCACCATGCATCCGTCCCGCTTGCCGCTACTGATGTAGTAAAGGTTTGGAATCGTTTCCCTTTAATCAATAAACTTTGCGAAAGAAATCAAAACGTTCGTAGTAGAAAGGATGAAGTCATTCTTTCCACAGAAACTATAAGCTTTCCGCCGGTCACCTCGCGCCACGTCCACCAATCAATAGTTGACACGGTCGCCTAAAGGCGGCCGCGTCAACTAATGCCGACACCGCCGGCTAAATGTGGCCGTGTCAACATTCGTCCCGTTTAGCGCCACTGGGCGGATTTTAGGTTTCGAATCGTTTTGTTTTGATCCGTAGATTTTGCGAAAGGAATACAGACGCCCATACCAGCATGAATAATAACGTGTGTGCAGACGCGTCATGCCGCTGGGCCGGGCTGGACGGGATGTAAACAGCTTGGAGACACCCAGCACAGCACAAGTAAACTGAAATCAATGAAACATGAAGCAGCGCCGCACATAGCTCACCAGATCTCCGGCAGTGGTCGTCGGAGGGCTGCGACCGCTTCTTCTTCTTCTTCTTCCTCCTTGGCGGCGTAGGCCGCCTGACTACCGCCGGCTCCACCAGGTCCGGCTCAAGCTCCACGTCGAGTAGGGCGGCACCGGCATCAGGCGTATCCTCTGGCTCCGGCCCCGATGAGGCGCGTCGCCTTCGCCTCTTCCGCCTTTTCTTCTTGTCCGCCTTTCGAAGTGGTGTGTCGGCCCGGCGGACGACGGCCTTCAGGCTGTCGGCAACACCGTAGTCACAGTCAGCACTGTCGTCCATGACGTCTTCTTCCTTCAACCTCACAGGAACGACTTGCAACCCTGGTTTGCACACACTGGCGATATCACCTCGGCTACCGAGAAACGTGCGCATCATTCGGCAAAAAGCGCGGGATCGAATCGGAAAAAAGCGCGCGCAACTGGCAGCGCAATGCGCGGGAAGAATGCGAGCCATTTCTTCGGTCACTTTAATTTCTGCGTGTGTGCTGGCCTTTCATCACAAATCATAAATGGCTCAATCAATGCAGCGGCCGTCGCTAACGGTTACATCGAGCCGTAAACGGTTTGCACTGCACAATAGCCAATACCAGCAGCTACCTTTCGTGTTACAACAGTCTTGCTGACTCACTAACTCACCGCGTGAGATAAGTTTGAATCAACATGCAACAACTTTGGCCCCTTTGAACACGTTGAAAAACGCTTTGTGGCACACCAATGGCAATTAACTGTTTTCACAATTGACGCACAAATACGGCCAAAGAAGCAAATTACAAAAATTCGAAAGGAATTTTTTCCAAAAAACTTGGCAAAGCCTCGCCAAGTTTGGAGTCAGTTTTTTCTATTGATTTTTTTGGCCCACGGTTGGACAGAGCATTTCCCGGGCTTTCCAGGCATGTCTTTGTTTCAGCCATAGACGGAAGGCAAAATACATCAATGCTCTTTTCCGTGGTTTCAATGGGAAATCTCGATTCCAAACAACGTAGTGAGAAACAGGTTGGACGAGTCACAAGTCCTGCGTCGCACTATTAAAAACGCTTACCGGCCTGTTGTAACTCGTCATTGCGGGCCTGTTGCATCCAAACAATAGTTTGTTCTGTTTACACCCGTGAGCCGTGCTGGACGTAGTGCGAGATAGTGGAGCTGATCGAGAGGCTCCATGAGCGTAGTGACCGTTATGTCAATGGTACGTCCTCGTCCTCTTCGGCATCGAGCTGGTAATCTTCCTTTAACAGGTCAGGATCCTCACTCTCCTCCTCGTCGTCGTTGGTCTCCATCTGGCGAACTTCCTGGAGGGGGCGTCCGGTCTGGTTGTATAGGTACTCCAGGCGAAACAGCCGTGCCGTCCAGCAGACCCGCCTGCACATGCAGGCCACTCATCTGCGAGACTGAAATCGAATAATCGCATTTATCACCATGAACATTTTGGTACCTGGCATTTGGCCGGACGACGGTTATTGTTAAATATATGTGATAACATAGCTTCTCTAACTTCTCTATAACTTCTAACTTCTATAACTTCTCTCCGCCCGTGTTCTTCAGGAGCTCGATGATGAGAGCTCTGGCCTCCTGTTGGGGTGGCGTCCCTCATCGGCGGCGCTGCATCACCTCAGCCTGATGATGGCTCGCTCCGCCTCCCTGTCGGTCGCTCGCCGTCCGGACGTTTCGAGCTCTGACGTCTTGGCCCTCTTCGAGGGTTCATAGTCCTCACGGCCGATCTTAAAGATGGCAGCGAACACCTGAGCGAGGAAGGCGGTAAACAGCGGGTGGGCGTCAGTGGTGCAGACAAAGACAGGCGCTGGATGAAGCGAAATGTATCCAGTCGCACTGTCATCTGGTTCCAGCCAGGGAAGAGGCGGCGTGTCCGGCACACGGCACCCTCCGTCGACGGGCAGCAGTCCCGATCGACGTAGATGACAGCGGGCGACGGCTGGCCAGCGCTGCGGCACCGCTGCACCACCGCCCTGGTCATGTTCAGCAGGCCCGCTCCCTCTCCGGCGGTGGAAACGGTGGCGACGATCTCGCCCCTCTCGTTGCTCATGTTTGTTGCCCAGGTGGTGGTATCACCACCCTATCCGCGAAATCTGTCGATTAAACGCCTGTTTAGTGCGACTGAACACCGGCCATGGTGGAAGGGTAAAAGAGGGCACGACCCGCAGCGTTTTTGGAAATCTAACACTAAACCTTTTGGGGGAAAACGTCACTCATTCCCATCCTCTCCGTGTTCTTTGAAAGCTCCTATTCCCCCAACTAAATGCAATGATATGCGCATTGAATCTTGAAGACTGCACCAGATGTATAAGAGCAGTCTGGCAGATGAAACGGCGTGGCACACAGTTCCCTCCTTTACAAATGATCCTGACAAAAGTCACCATATGTGGATCACGGTTGTTATCTATCAGTAAAAACCTAGCAATGTCAGTTAATGACATCGCAACGTATCGATACGTCGATGACATCAGTGGTATTATTTCAGTGTGAATTCGGAGTAGTATGACTAGTAGTATTATTCATATAACCTCGCGTTATATGGGTCGTATACATAACATTCACTTAGGAATATAAGCATACAGCTTACATTACATTTGAGACCTATTTCCATGAATAATGGAGTCAACCAGCTACCCTGACTGGCCAATGGCTTTAACAGCTTTACACATTTTCCTACACAGCTGTAGAATTCGGCTGGCTTTCTGGCAATCATTGACGGACTCTGCTGCAGGTCTTGAAAGGTACCCAGCTGTATTGTGTAAGTTGTGGGTTTTTAGGTGCAGTTGTAAGTTGTAGAATTGTGTAACGTGAAACTGGATTATACGACTTAGTGCAAATTTTGTATCGAAGTTTTACAACTTACAGATTGGCCATAATTAACTTTTTACATGGAACCAATTGTCCATGGACACAGATGCGCTCGCTCATCTCACGTTCCCGCATGAAGCAGCCAATGGTAAATAAGCTCCGGCCCTGGTACCCAACGTCCCACCAGCCAATCAGACGTCAGAGCCGACCATGCCCTGGAGCTACTGGCCGCCGACTTGGTCGGCCTGACGGCGCGGCAGCAGGACGGTCCCCGGCACAGACGACGGACTGACGCCTGACGAGACACACGATTTAACGCAAGACTAGTCGGCTTCCGACTACGACGCTAATGGTCAATCCCGACTGATGCGTCGAAAAGGAAGCCAGAAAACAAACAAACTGCGCATTCTGACACCGTCCAGGTCACACGCAACATGTCTTTTCCATTCTGGGCGTACGGGAAAGTCCTGAACGTCTGGGCCCAGCCGGTCAAGAGGTCGCTGGGATGTCTTGCTCTGTTATAGTTCTTATATGTACAGTACTGGACATATCATTATGGATTTTTGAGAAAATCATAAAATGTGCTTCATTTCATCAAAATATACGACAAATACACATCAAATATCATTTTATTAGTATGAGAAATTATTATTGTCCTAGTATTTTGTCTGTCCTCCCTTTGCTTTCAAAAGAGCTTCAATACGTTTTGGCATCCCTTCAATCAACTTTGAGCACATTTCCTTCAATCTGTCAGAATGAAACCACACTTCTATAAGACGTGCTATCAGCGTTGTTTTGCTTGTAATTGGCACTTGATGTATTTCATTTTTGAGAACCTCCCATAGGTTCTCTATGGGATTCATATCAGGTGAGTTGCCTGGCCAAGAGAGCAATTTCACCTGATTTTCTCCACACCATGCCTTCACTGACTTGGCAGTATGACAGGGGGCCCCATCTTGCATGAAAATCCAGTCATCAGCAAGCTCCCAGTCCCTGATTTGAGGTAGGAGACGATTCTTTAGTACAGATATATACTTGCTGGCATTCATAGTTCCCTCCACTATGTGTAAGCGACTTGTACCGCTTGTAGAAATTGCTCCCCATACCATGATTTTTTGAGGAAATTTCACAGTTTTTCTCAGGCATTCAGGTTTGAACTCTTCTCGTGGACGTCGTCGTACAGTCTGAACCCTGTCATCCAGCACACATATGGTGCTTTCATCAGAGAACACCACCTGAAATGAATTAATGATGCTGGTTTATCGAGAACTTTTTTAAGACATCAAGAATCCTACTCTACAGATTCATGATTTTCATCGAAAATCATATCGAAAATCATCGAAAATTTTCATTTTCGTATATTCAAATACGAAATCATCCGTATATTCATACGGAGCAAACATATGATACACAAAATAACTCAACACAGTCTTATTTGCAACATGCAATCCATGCAAACTCCGAGTCCAGTGATTATTATTAAACACACTTTTAGAACCCATGTTGACCAATACTTTCAGCTTCAACGTGAGAAAACATGAAACGGTGTTTTCAGACTGATCAATTTGTTTCGGTCTAAAATAAATAGCCGTCAAGCCATGATCTCGTGTGACTTCCGTCGTTTCTATCGTATCAGTGGGAGCCGTCCATTTATAGTATTGATGATTAAACGGCATGACATTTTCCATAGTCATATCCCACTTGTACCATCTATGAGTATTTGGTGAAATCGTCCACGACTTTGAGTCTTTACCTTGCATTACAGTTCGATTATTAAACAGTTGCAAAGGCGTATTATCTGCATCCCACTTAACATTTTTATTCCCACAAGCCTTATCAGATTCTTGAATACTAGCAATGGGTAAAGTATGATCGGACTTGTAGAATTTCTTGTCATCATCCAAAGGATAAGTAGTACTGGCTAAAGTGCCTCTCGTATCACTGAACACCTCAAGCTCAGGCTGAAGATTATTGACCGTTTTAGTTGTAGCAGTCCCTGAAGCTGAAGTTTGTGTTGTCGTGGTGCCACGCAACTCCTTCAGTGTAGCTGTTCCAGACAAGATTTTACATCCAAAATTCGTAGTAAACTTATTCCAATTCTTGACATTATCCGGAACCAGATCCTTGGCTCCAGTAGTCGAACTATCAATACCACATTTCAAATACCACCAAAGATTAGTTAAAGGTAGAACATAAAATTTCCAATCTTCACACTTCTTAAAAGTAAGAAAATGAGTATTCTCAAACTCCAAGAGAAACGTCGGTAAATTACCGGAATGCAGAGACATAACGTCATAATTGCCAATAGTACCGGTGGCTTTACTTCCAACACCAGCACCGGCATCAACTTCGTCACCTCCATTGCCATGATCAATGTGAACACGCTTAGCAACGGGTGCGCCGTCACCGTCATCATATTCAACGTCGCTCATCGTCCTTCTTCTGCCGTCCGACGAATCAACACCAGTTCCAGTACGATCAGAATGATTTATTCTGGGGCGCGCTCCCCCTCCGACGCGACCGCCGCCGTCGGGGTCGTCGACCCTCGATCGTCCACCGTTTCTGTCGTAGAAGCCACGGAACAGACCACAGTGCGGGCCGTATGTTCGTCGGATAAATTCTTCGTCCGACTCGAGACGACCGATCTGTCCCGCTTTCCGATGCCTCTCGATGAGCCGAGCGCGAAACGCTCGGGAGTTCTCGATGCGGTTACAAAGACGTTGGACGTTGACTGGTCCCTGAAGTTGTCGCCGACGTCGCCTGTCAGCACCACCTTCTTCACTTTTTCCCATGAGTGGGACATCCTGTAACAATGATGAAAAACGCATTAGACACGGTCAAGTTTCGATCACAATCATGGAAAAAAAGTCCCAGCGAGCACGAGCACAACAGTCATCATAATGGATACCTCCACAGGATGTTGTCCATCATAAGTCGTCATAACATAGGTGTCACGTCATCATTCGTCATGCCCGAGGCGGTCCGAATCACCAGCTTTGTCGGGCAATGTCGTACGACAACCATGTACATGGATGCCCGACAAAGCTGGTGATTCGGACCGCCTCGGGCATGACGAATGATGACGTGACACCTATGTTATGACGACTTATGAGTGCGGAGGCGGGTCCTCCAGCGGGAGAGGGATCTCGATGGCTATGGAGGCTTCCTCGCGAAGAAGATATCCGACGGATGAGAAGTGGGGGGCTTTCTTCAGTTTGCGGCGGGCCTGGAAGTTGCCGAGCAGGAGAGTTCTCACGTCCTCGGGTTTCGTTGGGATGTACTCCTCCACGGAGAGGCTCCCGGAGTGCCACTCCACCGCCATCTGCTTGATCGATGTCCGTGCTTGAGTCGTCAGCATCTCCGCTATCTGCTTCCTCCACTGGAAGTTTGTTATGTTGTTTGCGCTGAACAAGTAAACGGCGATCACCTGTTGAGGCAATCTCATGGCTGAACACAAAGGTTCTCGTGCGACTCTGGAGAGCATTACGGTCTGCATCCTGGAGGAACGTTCCAAGGACGGTGTTTGTGGTGGCGAATATCGGTACACGTTCAAGCAGCTCTCCGCCGGTTTCATACTTAACCTGAACGTGCATCGGTTCGCCACCGAGCAGTTTTTTAAAATCGTCCTTGTTAACTTCACTCACCGTTAGCTCTTCCATCAGAGCTAACGGTGAGTGAAGCAATTGACTCATGTAAAATGGCGAGTTATTGTTGACAGCACTCATTCTCGTCGGTTCATGGAGGTCCAGTAGGCTGGAGGTCACAAGTGTCTTCCCGGTGGTTGTGGGGCTGTACAACAATAAGGTATTCGTCTTGACGAGCAGTTTATTCGCAATGACCTCAACCCATGCCAGGAATTCAGCGATGTCGACACGGTTCGATGCGAAAAGGTGCTCAAGCCAGATCGCGGTTTCTGTCTTTGGTTCAGCCATATCTACCATGCCATAAAATTCATGGTACACACTCCAGAATGGTTTGGTGCGCAGTCTCTTGATCCTCTGTGAGTTTTCAAACTGTATGACAGTTCTAACCCTGTCCTTAAAATTTGGTGTCAAGGTGTATAACTGTGTAAACTCCTCTTCGCTGATAGAAGACATAAAAGATCCGGTGGTTTTCGACTGATATTTCCTGACTAGCGTAGTTATAAAGCTCACCTCTCCCTCACTATGTTGTCGCTTACTGCTGGTCGCAGCCTATTGGTCAGCTCGCCTCTTGTTTCTGGTGGACTCAGCTGCACTTGTCGTGCCGTCGACCTCGTTCGGTACGCAGGAACCTCCTGCGAACAGGACTCCGATGCCACCGTCGTCGTCTCCTGTCACGTTGTCGATGTCGTCGACGCCATGTAGGACTGGTGCCAGGATCTCTTCCAGCTTCTGTAAGGTATTCTTTACCCATTTCATAGCTGAATGTCTGAGACTACAAAAACATGATAGCGCGAACCCAAAGCGGGAGAGATAAACCAGCCACTTTGTCGGAGAGCGAATAGACTGGAAAGTGAGGGTTGCTGCGCAGCGCTGGGCGTCGTTGAAGCCGAGGGCGTCTCCGATGGCTTGGATAAGCCGCTTTCGGTTACTGAAGGGGTCCGGTACTGTGAAATGGGTATGTCCTCGAGATCTTGAAGAATCAGGTCGATCGCTTCCTGGTCCTCCCTCGTCAGCGCCTGTGGGGCCAGCACACGGTCCATGGTGCCATGTGACGAGGCAGTTGAACTTTTGTCGACTTCTTCGGACGGCGTCTCGGTAGTCCCCCTGGAGGACGAACGTCGCAAGCGCTGGCTGATCGGAGAGGTCTGGGTTGCGGTCGTAGTAAGCTCTAAGGAGCTCTTCTGCCGTTTCGATGGACGCTGCTGGTCGGTCTCGCTCGCCGGTGGGCTGACCACAGGGGATCGACGAGGAGTCGGAGGCGTCAAGAGCAGAGGCGACGGCGGGTCCTCCAGGGGGAGAGGGATCTCTATAGCTATGGAGGCTTCCTCGCGAAGTAGATCTTCTACGGATGAGAAGAGGGGGGCTTTCCGGAGCTTGCGGCGAGCCTGGAAGTTCCCGAGTAGGAGTGTTCTGATGTCCTCGTCCTTCGTTGGCAGGTACTTCTCCACGGACAGGCTCCCCGAGTACCACTCCACCTCCATCTGCTTGATCGATGTCTGGGGTAGACTGATCAGCATCGCTGCCAGCTGTTTCCTCCACTGGAAGTTTGTGATGTTGTTGGCGCTGAACAAGTATACAGTGTTTTTCGAACGGCTCCACTTGTGCATCGTGAGTGAAGGATGTTTCGCTTCCAGAAGATCGCGACCAGCTTCCAGTGAGATAGTCTGCGCTAAGAAGCGTGCCGCCTCGAACAGGCTGGGGGGATTCGCTTGTTGGACATGAAAGCGGTAGGTCCTCTGATGTAGAATATGACCGCCGGTTGGGTGATAGATGACACTGTCCCGAAGGACCGGGTACTGCGTCAGATTGGTCCGAATCATCCTGTAAATAATAGAAATACGTATTAGAAATTAATATTACTTATTTAAATAAACAATAATATTATGTTTCTATTAGGTACTTCTATTACTTACTTGCATAGTCACAATCGGCAGAAGTAGGAGTAGCACGAACGTGCTACTCCTACGTGCATCACTTCTCCACCCAACAACTTTTTAAAGTCGTCTCTGTTACATTCAGACACCGTAATCTCTTCCATCACACCCAGGTGCGAGTTCAGAAGCTGAGCCAAGTAGAAAGGCGAGTTTGCGTTCATCGCTGACAAACGCGTCGGCTCTCGGAGCTTCAGCAGACTGTCGATGATCAACGTCTTTCCAGATGTCGTCTTCCCGAACAGCAGCAGCGTGTTCACCTTCGTCAGCATGGAATCTCCAATCACTTCAACCCAAGCTAGAAACTTAGGCACACTGATCTTGTTTTTCTTCAAGAGCAGACTCAACCACGCCTCATTTTCAGTCATAGGATGAGTCTCATCGTCCAGAAACTCGTTGTAGAACGTCTCCCAGAACTTTTCAGCCTTCAATTTCATGATTCTCTGGGTTGCACGATACTCTATGATGGTCCTGACACGTTCCTTGAAACTGCTCGTCAATCCATACAGAGTCTTGAACTCATCGAGGTTGATGACTTTCATAAAAGCACCAACTGAGCTCACCTTATAACGGTCACACAAACCGTTTATGTAGTCAACCTCGTTTCCAGGAGGAGCGGCTCTCTTCTTTCTCCGGTTGCGGGCACCTTCAGCACGGGTGTGGTTTCTATCACCCGTGTTGGGGACACACTCCTGTGGCAAACTACCATCAACCTCATCTCCACCACAGTTCATCAGCCACTGCAACACTTTCTTAAAGAACTTTACTGCGGCGTGCGATGGATTATATACACAGATCTGAGCCACTCCATACCTTGCGAGATACACCAGCCATCTGGTAATTGACCTGACAACCTGGAAGGTAAGGCCGAGTCGGTCGAGCTCGTCCTTGGTAAGTCCGAGGCGCTGGCCAATCCAGCGGAGGGTCCTCCACTTGTTTTGTCCGGGATCTGGGAATGTGATGTGGCTATGGCCGGGCTCGCCTGGTTCCCCTGCGTGATAAGCCACTGCTCCAGACCATCTGGTTCCTGCGAAGGATTCTCGAACGTCTCCTGCAACCACGACTGTAGCACACGCATACCCTCCGGATCGCTCCTCTCGGCTGAAGACCTCGAGCTCTCCGGCAGCGTCACCGGCTCCACCTGTGGATTCAGAGTCGTCGTCTGGTACATCTCGGGGTTCTTCAGAGAGATCTCGCCTGCCCACAACACTCGATCCGGCAGAACTTCTCCCGATAATCGGGCTGGGGGGACCGTCGACCTCCTCGCGTAGTTGTCCTTCAACACTCTCGTTACGTCCCTGATGCTCCGGGGCTGGTACATCTCCACGTCCAGGTTGCCTGAATACCATTTCACCATCATCCAATGGACATTCATAAAAGGCATCATCTAGATTAGCTGGACAACTGCCTCCCTCGTCACGTAACTGCTTACGTTGTTGATATTCATCTGCATGGTCACGAAGCCGTTTTCTTGATTCAGCAGAAATAGCTGGATCGACGGAAATGCTTCCGGCCTCAGATAAAAACTAGCATATTCAAATTCAAATCACTCAACGGCCGGGTGGCACGTACGTGCCACGGCCGGCGTACGCCGGCCCCGGCCGTTAGAATCCAGAGATGAAATGAATATAGTAGTTTTTATCTGAGGACGGATAAGCAGGCGTTTTCTTTGATGTGATGAGTTGAACAGACCTTTCGAGTATTTTTTCGCTGATGAGACATCTGAGCCTACTCTCATCTACCAAAAACTATTTCCTTATTTCACTCCTCCTCCTCATCACCAGGACGGATAAGCAGGCGTTTTCTTTGATGTGATGAGTTGAACAGACCTTTCGAGTATTTTTTCGCTGATGAGACATCTGAGCCTACTCTCTTCTACCAAAAACTATTTCCTTATTTCACTCCTCCTCCTCATCACCATCTCTCCTTCCTGACGACACCTCAGGTCCTCTCATCTCCCAAAAACAACTTCTCGCTTTCACCCTTTATTCATCATCACTCGTACACCGAGAACATATGAACATTCTTCACCCAAATCTCACTACCATCCTCCTCTCGGCTAAAGACGTCGAGATCTCCTGTAAGGTCACAGCCTGCACCTCCGGACTCTGAATCGTCGACTTGTACAGCTCTGGGTTCTTCAACGATATCTCCCCTGCCCACAGGAGTTGATCGGGCAGAACGGACACCGATAATTGGACTTGGGGGACCATCGATCTCCTCGAGAAGTTCTCCTTCAAAACTCTGGTCACGTCCCTTATGCTCCTTGGCTGATACATTTCCAGACCCAGATTCCCCGAGTACCACTTCAGGTAGATGAGAGTAGGCTCAGATGTCTCATCAGCGAAAAAATACTCGAAAGGTCTGTTCAACTCATCACATCAAAGAAAACGCCTGCTTATCCGTCCTCAGATAAAAACTACTATATTCATTTCATCTCTGGATTCTAACGGCCGGGTGGCACGTACGTGCCACGGCCGGCGTACGCCGGCCCCGGCCAGTTACACGGTACTGCACTACTACATTTTCCTACACAGCTGTAGAATTCGGCTGGCTTTCTGGCAATCATCGACTGACTCTGCTGTAGGTCTTAAAAGGTACCCAGCTGTATTGTTGTGGTTTTTTAGGTGCAGTTGCAAGTGGTAGACCTGTGTAAGGTGAAACAGGATTATACGACTTAGTGCAAATTTTGTATCGAAGTTTTACAACTTACAAATTTGGCCATAATGAACTTTTTATACGGAATCAGTGGTCCATGGATACAGATGCGCTCACTCATCTCACGTTCCCGCATGAAGCAGCCAATGGCAAATAAGCTCCGGCCCTGGTCCCCAACGTCCCACCAGCCAATCAGACGTCAGAGCCGACCATGCCCTGGGGCTACTGGCCGCCGGCTTGGTCGGCCTGACGGCGCGGCAGCAGGACGGTCCCGGGCACAGACGACCGACTTACGCCTGGCGACACACACGATTTAACGCAAGACTAGTCGGCCTCCGACTACGACGCTAATGGTCAATCCCGACTGATGCGTCGAAAAGGAAGCCAGAAAACAAACAAACTGCGCATTCTGACACCGTCCAGGTCACACGCAACATGTCTTTTCCATTCTGGGCGTACGGGAAAGTCCTGAACGTCTGAGCCCAGCCGGTCAAGAGGTCGCTGGGATGTCCTGCTCTGTTATAGTTCTTATATGTATGTATGCATTGAGAGGAAAAAGACACCAGTGTTAAAATGACTTTTCAGAGTGTCCAGTCAGCCGAAATAAATCACACGTGAAGAACGATACTAAGGATGCGCATAATAAGAACAACTAAACACACGCAGCTACAATCAGACAACCTAAACGCACACACGCAGGACTGCCCGCCGAAAGATCTAAAAAGTCGTCCAAGGCTCTTGCGGTGGAATGAGCTGGAACCCGGCTTGGCGAGCTGGTTAATCGTGCCAATGTCGTCGTCCATTGGCTGATCGTTAGGTTTAAGACTATTGACCATTTACGACCATAATGGAAAAGAGTACTGAAGGTGTAAACATTTCAGTTGCTTACCATATGCAATGTGTCCGCCATTCCAAGCGAGGTCTTTTTGACCAATATGGAAATCTGTACTTGATTTACCCTAGAACCCTTACAGCTAATCCTAAACCGACCCCAGGTTGGTAGGACCGCCATACTAATTGCCAGACAGGCCGTCGCACAAAAGCAAGGAACATGTATGCAATGCACACCGACGTTTGAGAGGCAGCTGTAAGCCTAGTTAGTACATTATGATCGTTCGCTCGAGCAATTGCGGCCTCATTGCGCGTCTCATCATTTGAAAATGATAACATTTGCTAAAAGACACTTGCGTTCAAGCGATGGGCTGCGATGAATTCGTACTTGTAATTCAACAGCATATCTGTTTTCCCCACGACGTCTGTTTTCAACGTTATATCGCTTTCACACTTGCTTTAACGCCGTGTTAATCAGATCAAACGGATGACATTGTCAAAGGGAATGCTTATAAAATGCATTCGGTAGAAGCCTGTTACTACCAGAAATATTACTGCATGTTCGACAAACGCGTCAGTGAATCATCAGCACCCTCGCTTGTGCCGTGTTCTAACTACAGAGAAAACACCATGCCGCCGCAGGAGAGCAGTCTTTCATCGCTTTTTATGATGATTCCCTCCGAAAGTAGATCCGAACAATGCTGCCTGAATAAAAAAGCATCACCTGCGCATAGAACACGACATTCATTGGCTATACTGAGGTGTTTGGAAGGTCGTAACTATGGAAATTGCGGAGAAGCATCTGTTCATTGAAAAGTATCGGACATTCGTAAATATTGTACGTGTCTGTGGTACCCTTGCTGGGGTCATCCATGAAGATCACCGTGCTGCCAATGACACCAACAACCCCGAGAAGCCCGGCATTGGCCTGGAAGCCGTCAACGACTGCTCACATCTCCTCTCCCGGCTTCCACCGGACGCCGTCTTGGCAGACAGCTGTGACAAACTGGCAGAATGTGATTAGCGCGGAATGGGAGCTGTACTAGTACGTCCCAAACCTGTCGCCTACATACCGATGACATCCACCCTCCGATGAATGCTTCGGCGCCATGAGCATGAGGTCCCGTAAAGGTCTTCTCAGCCTTGAGCAAGCTGGGTTATCTGCCGGAGGCTGGTAGGCCGGTGCCAGCTTGCTGTGCAGGGCTTCAGGAATAGCTGGGACGATTCTGAAATGGGAGAGAAGCTCCTCTTCCGTTTACCCAGGAGCCACCCGTCTCAAGTAGTCCTGCACCTTACTGATGGCCGCAGCGTTCGCCCTCCTGCTGTACAGCTGCTGCAGCCTCTGCCAGCGGCAGGGTCTGCTCCTCTTCCTTGTCTTCCTCTTCAGAACTCTGAAACAAATATATTGCGATCAGTCTGGCAGGTGGTAGGCGAAAACGAGAGAACACCCAGTTTAATATTGTTCTAAAATGTTCGTTTTTACTGGTTCTTCAATCTTTACAGCAGGGATTTTTGACAATGGAAACTGCGGTTGAAATCATGTCAAGACTGGTCTTCTGTATCACGTAGATGTCCGTGCGTTGCAGAGTGCCGCCGTCCGCTCACTAAACTTTAAACCTTCTGTCCTGTCCCAGGGTGTGTCAGCTGTCGCTAATCAGCGTCCCTGTGGTATTATTATGTTCCATATACGCGAGAAAAATGTAGCGCCATCCAGCCTTCCCTCACCGACAGCCTAAGCAATGTCACCATCCAACGTACCCTGTGTGCTCCGTTACAAGCGGCCAACTACACCGTAAACACTCGGGCCGTGGAGCGCGCAGTGAAGATAGTGACGGAGGCGGCTGGCGCTGCCGTTGCTGAAAACGAGAGGAGCGTATATATCTGCAGTCGCCTCAGACACCGACAACAGCTACCGACCATGTCGAGCACGAGGTTATTCACATAGTCAGCGGAGTCACGAGGGTTAATAATGACTACTGACTAGACTGGCGCCCATAAGTGAGTGGCGTCTCAGTCCGCGTGACCAACAGTGAGTGACGGATGGCAGCAACAGCTATAAGGAAGTCTGCTTGTGTGCACATATCACTGAGGGTGCTTTCGCAGCTCAACGAACCCTCACACACGAGCTCAGATGAGTTGCCTGCGTGTTACGCACCGTCCCAAGATGCGTTGGCTACGTCCCTGCTGTGTCAACGTGTCGTTAAACGGATCGGCACGGCCACTCAGCCTTGGTGTGATGAATCGTAGGTAGTCTACTCATCCGAGGGCGATACATAATCGGTTGCGGTGACTCCAGTTCTCCTTGTCGGGGCGCAGTGTCGCGATACAGGCCAGCGTTCTGCAGGAATTAAGCCTTCAGAGTCGCGTGGTGTTTGATCTCACGTGCGAGCTTCCATTTGCCCTGAAAGATAATATTAGGGGCATCTATTCACGGCCAAGACATTTAGCATCACATCAGGCATTGTTTCAGACCTTTGTCTTTATCGGGAGAGAAGTTATAGCCATTACCGGCAAAGACGGAACGGTAGTTTGGGCACTGGCCGCACGGTGGCGTGTGTCTTATGAACAAGAAGTTTTTTTGCTTTGAGGCAAATTGGGGTTAAATTGGAAGACAATAATTAGTTTCATATTGTTCGCCATATATGCAGCGTGATATTATCACACGGGTACGAGGACATCTGCAAAAATGCTCTCTGTGACACGGCTTAAATCCAGCCTCCTGCAAAGCAACATCCAGCCTCCTGCAAAGCACACACATGCCCCACCATTGATTAGTGCCATGTAATCAGACATTATGACTGTTGACCCTTGAAAATGCTTGGGAAACAGGATCATAGTTTGCACCCTTAGGCCCATGGAGATCCTGCTTCCTGCATTCACAAGGCAGCACCAATATAAATACTTTATTTCAATGACAACTGGCATTCATCACAAGCAACAGTCCTCGGAGAGTTCTGGCAACAGGCTTGATACCTTAGTTTTGAGTTAGTTTGAGTAGTTAGAGTAGTCACAATGATGGGCATACCCCTTCCTCAAACACTCAGCTGCTGGGGGTAAGGAAAAATCACAGCCCAAAACTGCTTGGCCCACAGAGGTTTTCTCAGCAGAGATGGAGCAAACATGGTCCTGTGCCGTCAACAGGTGTCTTCGTGCGAGGACTTCAGCGTACTGAGGGTTACTCTGGACTCGAGACCAGAGTTGTTGTCGACGTTCGGCGTGACTCTCTTGTCGTCGACGATGGTTAGATGTGCCAGTCGTCTGCGTCGAGCTCCCGTCGGGCATACGTGGGACATCCTGTAACAGATGAGTGATGTTGCTGAGTATCGACCCTATTTTTCTAGAGATGAGGTGAGGAGGTGATCGCCGAGCGTTTTTTGTTGCAGATGAGGTGACGACAGTCGTCAACAGAATTCATCAAACAAAAATTACTAGGCCCTGTCACTTCATCTACTTCACTTACCTAGGTCCGATGTGACACACATGGGAACACAGACACAACTAACCTGTGATGTCCTGGATGTGGCTATTTATAGCCTCGACGTTCCTCGAATAAATTTCCCACCAGACTCCGGGTTCGATCTGAGTTGGTGGTTTTGGTGGGGTTCCGGCGGTGTGTCGTCGATCGCCGGTCGAACAGATCTCTCGAGTAAACACGAATGTTTTCGTGCGACTCTGCAGGGCCTGGCGATCAGCTTCATGTAGAAAGGATCCTAGAACGGTATTTGTGGTTGCGAATACCGGAATTCGCTGCAACAGCTCACCGTTGGTCTCGTATTTCACGTTAACGTGCATGACCTCACCGCCCCAACAGTTTCTTGAAGTCATCCTTGTTGATCTCACTGACGGTGAGCTCCTCCATCAGGGCGAGTGGCGCTTGTAGAAGTTGGCTAAGGTAGAATGGGCTATTGTTATTTATAGAGCTCATACGAGTTGGTTGATGTAGGTCCAGAAGAGATGTAGTTACCAGAGTTTTGCCTGTGGTAGTCGGACCATAGATGAGAAGGGTATTGGTCTTTGTCAGATATTTGTCCGCGATGATTTCTACCCATTTAAGGAAGAGAGATATGTCAATGTTGTTTACATGGAACAGGTTGTTCAGCCATTTGCAGTTTTCCGTTTCTGTTCTATGCAAGTCAAAGGTACCATAGAAATCCTGATAGATCGACCAAAAAGGCTTGCTTTTTAACCGTTTGATTTCTTGTCCATGTTCAAACTGTATTACAGTTCTCACCCTATCCTTGAAATTGGGCGTGAACTGGTACAGCTGATTAAATTCTTCCTCTGTGATGGACGACATGAACGATCCAGTTGTTTTACATTTGTACTTTCTTACGAGACTCGTGATGAAGTCCACTTCTGCGTCGACATGTTGTCGTGTGGTACTGGCTCGGTCGTCAGCGTTGCCACGTCGCTTGTTCCGACTAGTTTCGGCGGCCGATGTTGTGCAGTCATCTTCGTTCGGTGTGCACGCAGCTGATGGGTCCACGTGACTCGGTGGCTTCCTGAGGGTTCCTGCCGTGTGTCTCCTGTCGCCCGTCGACCAGATCTCACGGGTGAAGACAAACGTCTTCGTGCGGCTTTGGAGTGCTTGACGGTCTGCCTCGTGCAGGAAGGAACCTAGAATCGTATTTGTAGTAGCGAACACGGGTATGCGTTGGAGCAGTTCGCCGTTCGTCTCATATTTTACATTCACATGCATTACTTCCCCACCGAGAAGTTTTTTAAAATCGTCCTTGTTGACCTCGATGACTGTTAATTCCTCCATCAACGCCAGCGGAGCCTGCAGGAGCTGGCTCAGATAGAAGGGGCTGTTGTTGTTGATACTGCTCATTCTCGTGGGTTGGTGAAGATCTAGCAGTGAGGTCGTTACCAACGTCTTTCCTGTAGTTGTTGGGCCGTAGATCAAGAGAGTGTTAGTTTTCGTCAGGTGTTTATCAGCGATCACTTCAACCCAGGCGATGAACAGGGACAACTCAATGTTGTTGACTTGGAACAAGTTCCTTAGTCACTTGTAGTTCTCGGTCTCACTTTTGGTCACGTCATAGTCTCCGTACAGGTCGCGGTATATCGACCAGAAGGGCTTTGTTTTCAACCTCTTTATTTCCCGAGCATGTTCGAACTGTATCACCGTTCGAACGCGATCTTTAAAGTTCGGTGTGAACTGGTACAGTTGTTGGAACTCTTGTTCGGTTATGGCAGACATGAATGACCCCGTGGTTTTGCACTTGTACTTTCTTACCAGCGTGGTAATGAATTCCACCTCGGCGTCGACGTGTTGCCTCTTGCTTGCTGCTCGGTCCTGGGTGTCTGCGCGCCGTTTGTTTCGGCTGGTCTCTGCTGCGGCGGTTGTCGCGTCGTCTTCGTTCGGAGCACAGCTTCCTCCTTCGAAAAGAGGGTGCTCCTCCTCTCCGTCCACGTGGTCGGCTCCGTGCAGCACAGGCATCAGCAGTTCCTGCAGCTTCGTCAGGAAATTACGCATCCATTTTACAGCTGAATGGGCGACACCACAAATAGTGGTGTAGTTGATTCCATAACGGGATAGATAAACCAACCACCTTGCAGCGCTTCTGACAGCCTGGTAAGTGAGGCTTGCCTGAACTGTTTCTGTGTCGGAGAGGCCGAGTGCTGAGATGATGGTTTGTATAAGTCTCCGCTTGTTACTTCCTGGGTTGGGGAAAGTAAAATGCGTGTGTCCGCCTCCAGTGTGCGTAGGATTTGGTCCAGCTCGCGATGGTCCTGCTCCGTCATCGCTTGGGCCTCGAATATCCTGTCCAGGCTGTCCTCGGCGGTCGGGGTGCCAGGTTGCAATGCCCGACCACTTTGTCCTGGTGTTGCGGAGCGTCTCCCTAAAGTCTCCTGGGAGGACAAACGTCGCGAGTACTGGCTCGGCGCCTCTATATCACTTACAGGATGAACATTCTGACGCGCTATCCCGTGAGGCCGAGCAGTCCCGTCCACCACCCGACGGGCGGGCACCTGCTTCACCAACGCTCGTACATCTTTCGAGTGACACAGACGACGAAGGGCAACCTTTACAGCAGTCTAAAGGTATGGGCGCACAGCACGACGACCATGACGCAGGAGATCATGACTCAGAAGCATCCCTCGCTCAAGATGGCCAAGGTGACCGAGAGTACGAGAAGTGGTACTTACACTATACAGCTCAACAACGTAACGAACTTCGCGTGTTCGAACACTCATTCGTCGTCATACCAGAACTGTCATCATACTCGTCATTACTGGTCATGCCCGGGGCGGGGGGGCGGAGGGGGGGGGGGTAAGGCAAACACCAGCCAGCTTTGCCGGGCGCAGGACTTTATCCATTTCATAGTGCTGTGGCGGACACTAGAAAAAGTGGATGCGGCGAACCCGAAACGGCATAAATAAACCAGCCAGCGTGTTGCAGAGCGTACACTTTGGAAGGTGAGGGCTGCACTTGCTCTCTGGTCGTCTGTGAGTCCGAGGGCTGTGGAGATCGCGTCGATAAGTCGTTTCCTATTTGAGAATGGCTCGGGAACGGTGAAGTGGGTATGTCCTGGTCGAGATCGGCCAAGATCTGGTCGATCGCGTCCTGATCCTCCTTCGTGAGAGGTTGTGGCGCCAGCGCAAGGCCCAGGGTGGTAGGTAAGGAGGGCGTTGAACTTGTGGCGGCTGGTTCTTGCGGCGTCCCGGAAATCGCCTCCGAGGACGAACGTCGCGATCGCCGGTTGCTGGGCGACGTCTGTGTTCCCACTGTGGTACGCTCCAAGGAGCTGTTGCGCCGTTTCAATGACGTCCGGTCTTGGTTGATGCCGCTCGGGCGTCCGTTGTCCGCAGGGGATGCTTGACGACTCGGTGGAGGTGGTTGCGGCGACTGCGGGTCGTGGAGAGGGAGCCGTATCTCGATAGCTATGGTGGGATGTACGTGAAAGAGATCGTCGATGGATGACGATTCGTGGGCTAGCTGGAGCTTCCTGCGAGCTTGGAAGTTGCCGAGAAGCAGGGTGCGTATGTCCTCGGCCTTGGTCGGTACATACCTCTCCACTGAGAGGCTCCCCGAGTACCAGTGAAGTTCCATCCTCTTGATGATCGTGTCCGGTAGGTTGTTGAGGGTCACAGCCAGTTGACGGCGCCATGCGAAGTTGGTTATATTGTTCGCGGTCAAGACGTATGTAGTGTTTCTCGATTGGCTCCATTTGTGCACTGAAATCGAGGGAATCTTGCTCTCCAGTAGATCTTGAGTAGTCGTGATCAAAGTACTCTGTGCTAAGGAGCGGACCTCCGCCATAAGGTTGGGGTACCTCCACTGTTGTATCTCGAACCGGTAACTCCGCTGGTGCAAGATGTGCCCTCCAGTTGGATGGTACACAACTTGATCTCGAAGTACCGGGTATCGCGTCAGGTTCGTTCTGATCATTCTGTAAATAATACAAACACGTATTAGAAATTAATATTAATTATTTAAATAAACAATAATATTATGTTTCTATTAGGTATTTGTATTACTTACTTGCATAGTCACAGTAGACCGATGAAGAACTTCAGTTGCTAGATGTGATCACCATCACACTGAGCGCACAACTGGAACTGGCACGCGGTACCCGGCCTGTTAACTCCTCCTATGTGTGACGTCACAACCAATCAGCAGTATTCAAGGGCAAGGGTCAGGCCGCGGGCAAGTGCAGATTGCATCGATGAGGCGTCGCCTGTTTGAAAACGGTTCGGGGACCGTGAAATGTGTATGTCCTCGTCCAGATCCGCCAAAATCTGGTCGATCGCGTGTTGATCCTCTTTGCTCAACGCCTGTGGCGCCAGAGCAAGGTCCAGGGTGGTAGGTGAGCAATGCATTAAACTTGTGTCGGCTGCTTCTTGCTGCCTCTCTGAAGTCTCCCGCGATGACGAAGGTCGCGATGGCAGGCTGGTTGGCGTCGTTTGGGTTCCTGTTGTCGTATGCCCGGAGGAGGTCTTGCGCCGTTTGGATGACGTCGGGTCTCCGCTGCTCTGGGTCTGGCGTTCTCTGTCCACAGGGGATACTTGAGGTGTCCGTGGAGGCGCCTGAGGTGACTGGGGGTCGTGCAGGGGAAGTCTGATCTCGATTTGTATAGTGGGTCGAACGTGATGAAGATCTTCTATGGATGACGATTCTGGGGCTATCAGGAGTTTTCTCCTGGCCTGAAAGTTCCCGAGGAGGAGCGTCCGTATGTCCTCGGGCTTCCTCGGCACATACTTCTCCACCGAGAGGGAGCCCGAGTACCAGTGGAGCTCCATCCTTTTTATGATGGTGTCCTGTAGACTGTTCAGTGTCTGTGCTAGTTGACGGCGCCACTGAAAGTTGGTCACGTTGTGCGCGCTCAATACGTAAATAGTGTTTGTCGAGTGGCTCCATTTGGCCACTGAAAGCGAGGGAATCTTCGCTTGGAGTAGATCCTGGGTATTCTGGATCAAAGTACTCTGGGCGTAGGATCGGGCCTCCGCCATAAGGTTGGGGTACTTGTACTGGTGGACTTCGAACTTGTATGTCCGTTGATGTAAAATATGTCCCCCAGTCGGGTGATACACGACTTGGTCCCGCAGAACCGGGTAACTTGTCAGATTGGTCCTTATCATTCTGTAAGCAATAGAAAAATATATTAGAAATTGATATTACTCATTTTAATAAACGGTAATACTGTGTTTCTATTACATGTTTCTATCACTTACTTGCATAATCAACGTAGAACGATGAGTACTTGCAATGTAGAGATGTGATCACGGTCACTTCGAGTGCGAAACTGGAAGCGACACGCGGTACTGCGTCTGTTAACTCCTCCTACGTATGACGTCACCACCAATCAGAAGTTAGAGAGGGCAAAGGTCAGACCGGCGGTAGGGTGGCAGGGTATGATGACTAGTGAAGAGCTATGAAGACTGTCGTCGTCATGGAAAAAAAAACTTCCTCGCATCATTACTCATTCGTCGTCATCATAGCACAACAGATCGTGTTATCCGCAATCATTCGTCGTCATACCAGAATTGTCATCTTACTCGTCATTGCTGGTCACCCAGGCGCGGGGGGGGCGTGGGGGGGGGCAAAGGCAAACACCAGCCATTTGTCGGGCGTGTCTAATGGAGCTACTTAAAGAAGTTATGGGCGCCGAATGACCCTGCAGTCGGTGCGCCCCTAAGCCCCAATAACCAACCAACCAACCAGCCAGGCCCTGCCCTGAGATCACATGACCGAGGAATTTTACCTCCTTCCTGAAGAACTGACACTTGGTCAGGTTAAGCGTGAGACCTGCGGCGCGCAACCTGAAGAGTGCTTGGTCTAGCGCTGTCAAGACCTCAGAGAAAGATTTACCGTGAAGGATAATGTGGTCGAAATAATGCACGCATGACTCAGACGGCATGTCGCCCAACACAACGTTCAGCAGCTTGCTACATGTAAACGGGGCAGAACTCAATCCGAAACACATGCGCTTATACCTCCAATTACCCAGCCGCGTAGTGATCGTTGCCTTATCGCGGTCAGCGGGATCAGTTGACACTTGGTGATAAGCGGCATTCATGTCCAGTACACAGTACAAAGAGGACCCAGCCAAGGCATCTAAAGTGTCGTCAATACGGGGAATCGGGTAAGCGGGTAAACGGGTACAAGCATTCAGTTTTCGCATGCCCGCGCAGATACGTATGTCACCGGGTTTCTTTTTCACAAGACAAATGGGCGAAGCCCAGCCGCCCTCAGACTCCTCGAGAACACCATCCCTGACCAACTGATCCAGCTGCTCACGCACCTGCTCTTTCAAATGCAGAGGAATGCGCCGAGGACTGACGGATGGGAGGATGGTCACCTGTGTCAGTGTGGTGGGTCGCTAGTGTGGTATGACCTAGATGACCGTCAAACATGCTGTCGTGTTTTTGCAGTACCGTAAACAAGGCACCCCCTCGATGGGGCACCACCTTTCCGTGGTGGGGGGGATTGTGTGCTCCAGTGATCCGGCGGGCGGTCGGGGTTGCTCGTGGAGCTCCCCTTCCGGCCAAAGGGGAGGAGAGGAGCCAGACGAAGAGTGCCTCACCGAAGGGCACTGGCTCCGGTCAGTGTAGGGGAGCAGCGCCCCCTCGGCCCCCAGCTTCTCCCGCAGGAACACCACTGTTGGTGTGGGGTATGGCGACCCCCCGGGTCCCAGCCAAGAAATTCCTCTGACCTGTATCGATCCTAGCATCCCCTGCCCACGCCGACCCTGGTTGTCCCATATCCGGGCCATTTGTTCACCTCACCTCTGGTAGCAAGCAGCTCAGCTTCCCCTGACTGCTCAGGTCTAGCAACCCTGCCAGTCCGCCAGCTCTCGGTTTTATCGGAGTAGCCGCGCTCCCTCGGCCCGTCCCCCGGGGTTGACGGAGTCCTGGAGGTTGAGGCCCCTCGCCGCACGGTGCTAGTTGTGGCGGGGGGCCAACACGCCTCTTTGGTCCTAATATCCGGGAGGGGCGGGCGGGTCCGTATGGCCCCATGCGGACCAAGTGGCTGGTCGCCTCGGGCCGTCGAGCCCGGCTTTGTTCGGGTTCGTTCGGCCCGGCCGGCCGGGGTCAAGGGGTGGGCGGCGCTGGAACCCGGTCAGGACGGGGAGGGGTCTCGCCGGTTGCACCTGGCCGGGCAGAAGGCGCCGCCTGTCCCGTATAGCACCGGGGTAGCCCTGGCGTCCCGCGTCCCTTTTTTTGTAGGGCCGGGCGTCCCCCAGTTGGGCTCCGAGGTGGGTGGGGAGCCCTGGTGCCGAAATTACAAATCTCACTTATGGCAAACTCTAACCAAACTCTACGCTCAGACATCTCCCACCCCTGCGAGGGGCGGACCAGTCGTCCCCCTGCCTCCTGCCGAGGAACGGAAATCCGTGGGGCTCGAGTATTGATTTTCCGAGGAAAAGATAAGGCCCTCGCTTCGTTGTCGCCTTTTCATCGCCGTAACGGCTGCGACCGTTTGGGACAAATTATCAGATGTGACAAACTGAGAGACGGCTCCCTAGAGGTCGAATTTGTGAAAAGTGAAGAAGCTGAAAAAGCCTTGACAGCGACAACGTTCGCATACAGTGTGCGCAACGGTACGGAGACACGAGATGTGGTGGTAAATATGACTGTGGAGCCCCACAAAATGAAGAACTTGTCGAAAGGGATTATAAACTGTTACGATCTGAGAGACGTTGCCGACGAGGAGATTGTTGATGGACTGTCCGAGTTCGGTGTGACGGACGCCCGTCGCATGATGGTGAGACGGGAGGGACGTCTCTGTCCCATAAATAACATTGTACTTACGTTTAACCGGCCTGACCTACCTGCTGATGTAGCCGTTGGATACCTGAGGGTCAAGGTGCGACCGTTCATCCCAAACCCCATGCGTTGTTACCAGTGCCAGCGCTTCGGCCACACAAAACCGTATTGTAAAAACCCTCCTGTCTGTGGAGTTTGTGCGTCAACAGAGCACCTTGCTGATGCTTGCGAGGGTCATGCCCCGCGCTGTGCCAACTGTGGACCAACGCAGTCGCCTCATGCGTCCTTCGACAGGACATGTCCTGTTTATATAAGAGAAAAAGAAATCCTGACCATAAAATGCTCTCGCAAAGTCTCCTTCCGAGAGGCAAGAGAATTATACAGTGCGACACATCCAAAGTCGTCTTACGCTGCGAAGGTGAAGACTGCTGTGCCGGCGACGCAGTCTGAAGTGATGACGTTGCCTCAACTAGTAAACATTTTAAAGCATTACGGCCTTGCCGTCGTACCTGCGCCCTCTGCACCGGCCACGTCCTTGGGGTCCCCGACGCCTCCTGCGCCCGCCACCTCGGTGGTGTCCACGGCCCCGGACGTTCCGTCGGCCGGGGGCAGTGGGTGGACCGTGGTCCGGCGGGGTCGGGGACCCCGCTCTTCTCCGGCGCGGAGCGGCTCTCCACCGGGACCTGTTGCGTCCCCCGCGTCCGCGCCGCCCACGTCGCCTCGTGCCGCGGCCTCGAGACGTTCCCCGGTGACCGCTCCGTCGGGGGCGCAGCTCTCGGGCGGGGCTTCCCGTCCTGGGGCGCCGCGGAGTACGGGTGTCACCGTGCGCCCGGGTGCTCCAGATCTGGGGGCTGCGGGTCGCGCGGCCCGGGGCGTGGGGCCGACGGTTGCGCCGGCCCGGGCCCATCCGTCGCCGTCTGGCGATGGCGCGGCCATGGGCCCTCCCCCTGCTCCGGCGCGGGGTGGGTCGGCGTCGTCCTCCCCGGCCGCGGGCCGGACAACAAAACGCCCGCCGCCTTGGCCTGTGTCCCCGACGGACGGGGGCAGGGCCAAGGTGCGCGGCAGTTCTGCAGAAGGTCGTCCAGTCACGGGAGGGTTATGACCTTGCAAAAGGGCTGACCACTTCTTTTGAACACTTTAACCTTGCACTTGCAGTGACTGTTTTAGTGTTCCTGCAGGTGCTGATGCTTCTTTTATATCCCGGGACGCTGTGTTTTAAGACCCTTTTAACCCGACCTTATACAGGTCATTTTACAGTGGAACTGTAGAGGTGTTAGGTCGAGCGCCAGTGATCTGCAGGCTCTTCTGAGACGGCGTTGCCCATTTGCTGTTGGCCTCCAGGAGACAAAATTGGCACCAAACACTTGTTTTAGTCTCAAAGGTTACAGCATATTTCGTCGCGACGAGCCAGTCGACACCGTTGCGCACGGTGGGGTCCTACTAGCCGTTCACCATGGTGTTCCCACCCAGCGGCTCGACGTGCGCGCTGATGTGCAGGCTGTGGCAGTGAGGTCGCACTTGGGACGCCGTCAAGTAACACTGTGCTCAGTGTATTTGGCGCCTGGTTGTGTTTTTCCCACGTTGGAGCTCCGGCGTCTGGTTGCAGAGCTGCCTGCACCTTTCCTGCTTTTAGGTGATTTTAATGCTCACCATACTAATTGGGGTTGCGACAACACCGACACACGTGGTCGACTTTTAGAAAGCTTGTTGAACGACGAATCACTATGTCTTTTAAATACTGGAGCCAAAACACATTTTACTTTGCCTTCCGGACAAACATCGGCTCTAGACCTGAGCATTTGTAGCCCACAGATGATGCAGTACTTGACGTGGTCGGTGGATGACGACCCATGCGGAAGCGATCACTTGCCAGTATGGCTGCACTATAAGGACGGTGCCGTGCTCGGCTCAAGGCCACCACGGTGGTTGCTTCGGCGTGCTGACTGGGGCCAGTTTGAGGAACAGGTTGAATTGGCCATGCGTTGGCGTCAGCCGGAGGAGCGTCCGATGTCGGTGGACGAATTTACCGAGATGATCGTGCAGTCAGCCGGACAAAGCATCCCCAAAACATCTGGTGCTCCCCGCCGCCCACCAGTGCCATGGTGGACGAAAGCGTGTAGAGACGCCATTCGTACACGCAGGCGAGCTTACAGGGCATTCGACCGTTGCAGTACACTTGATAATTTGATCGCTTTTCGACAAGCGAGGGCCTCGGCACGCCGTGTTATCTTGGAGGCGAAACGGCGGTCATGGCGAGAGTATGTGGGTGGCCTGAACCGCTCCACCCGCACTTCGGAGGTCTGGGACCGCATCAAGAGGATAGGGGGCCGACATTGCTCTGCGCCGCTGCCCGTGCTGCGCGTGCACGGCCATGACGTGTTTCACCCTGCTGACGTTGCCAACGAGATCGGCCGCGCCCTCGCAGAGCGCTGCCGGGGTGGCGGCGCCGATCCTGAGTTTGTGCGTCACAAAACTCGCTGTGAGCGGTCGCCAGTGAACTTTTATACCTCTGAGCAGCACTCGTATAACGAAGTGTTCACAATGGCTGAACTCAGGTCAGCAATATCGTCCCTGCGCAGTGTGTCGGAGGGCCCAGACGAAGTGCATAACGATATGCTTCGACACCTTCCACATTGCGCGGTTGAGACACTGTTGACTATGTTCAATGCGATTTGGACCCGTGGCGAGTTCCCGTTGGCCTGGCGAGAGGCCATCGTCATCCCACTGTGCAAGCCCGGCAAGAGTGGTTTAAACCCTCTTGATTATCGTCCCATATCTCTGACATCTTCCTTGTGTAAACTTTTGGAGAAGATGGTTAACCTCCGCCTGACCTGGTTTTTAGAGAAGAATAACGTGTTTGACAATGCTCAGTGCGGTCTCCGGAAAAACCGTAGTACTGTGGACCACCTTTTAGCCCTAGACACAGCAGTGCGTGTTGCTTTTCGGGAACGACGTCATGTGGGAGGTGTGTTTTTTGACATCGAGGGTGCATACGACACGACGTGGCGACACGGCATTCTCTTGAAGGCCTTTGGGCAAGGTATTCGTGGTCGTATGGGCGTCTTTTTACAGAACTACTTGGATGACCGTTTTTTCCGTGTTCGTGTAGGAAAGCACTTTTCTGACCGGTTTCTGCAGGTGAACGGCGTGCCTCAGGGTGGTGTGTTAAGTGTGACACTCTTTGCCATTATGATTAACGATGTGGTAGACAGACTGCCTCGCTCTGTAGGAAGGTCACTGTTCGTCGACGATCTGGCAATATGGTGTAAGGCGTCCAGTGCTATCTCGATGGAGAGGCAGTTGCAGCTGGCCGTCGGCCGCTTGGAGAAGTGGAGCCTGGCAAATGGCTTCCGTTTCTCGACGTCAAAAACAGTTGCGTGCCACTTTTGCCGCTCTCGCCGTGGCTGTCCCGCTTTATCTGTGCAACTGTACGGGAAACTGATTCCGTCGGAGCCAGTAGTGCGGTTTCTTGGACTGCAATTTGACAAACGATTGACGTACAGGGACCATTTTAAATCGCTGCGTGAGAAGTGTTTTAAATCACTGAACGTTTTAAAGTGTGTCGCAGGTACATCGTACGGTGCGGACAGAGTGACGTTGCTCCGTCTATACAGATCCCTGATTCGCTCTAAGTTGGACTATGCTTGTTTTGTGTATGACTCTGCATGCGATTCCAGCAAGCGTACGTTGGACACAGTGCACAACTCTGCCTTGCGCATTGCTACGGGTGCCTTCAGAACGTCTCCCACCGCTAGTATCTTGGTGGAAGCTAACGAGCCACCCCTGGCTTTGCGACGGAAGGTGCTCGGGCTGCGGTATGCATGCAAGTTAGCTCAGTTCCCCGACCACCCGACATATGAGGCGGTGTTTTCTTCCAGCACAATAGCCCTTTTTCGCACCGGACGATCTCTGAAAGCCACTCCTTTCTGTGTGAGAGTCCATGAACTGTTAATTGAGAGCGGTGTGCGACTGAGGTCTGTGGCACGTTCTTACGATCTAGACATACCCCCCTGGGAACTGGTGTCCCCTGTGGTCGACGTGTCTTTGGCTGAGAACCGGAAGCGCGACGTGGCCCCGGAGGAGTTACGGTGCAGAGCACTGGAGCACATGGCATCCTACGATGGCCATATGACTGCTTTCACCGATGGATCGAGGACGGAGGCTGGTGTGGGCTGTGCTTTCGTGTGTGGCCCTGACACTCGGTCATTTACTTTGCCACCTCATGCATCGGTTTATACGTCGGAACTCGTGGCTATCGACAAGGCGCTGTGTTTCATTGAGGCAAGCGACGATGGTTTTTACGTACTTTTTACAGACTCGCTGAGTAGCCTTTTAGCGCTGAAGTGTTTCCATCCGCGTCATCCCCTTATACAGGATATTTTAAGACGATTGACAGCGTTAGACCGACATGGAAAGAGAGTGACGTTCTGTTGGATCCCCAGCCACGTGGGGATATCTGGCAACGAACGAGCCGATGCAGCCGCGAAGCGTGCGTCACGCATGTGCGTGACGCGACGAATGTCATTGCCTGCCAAGGACTTTTATCGTGTGTTTTCGTCATATATGTATGACTTGTGGCAGCGTGAGTGGGATGCGCTCGGTCCAAATAAGCTCAAAAGTATTAAACCCCGCCTAGGAACTTGGGCCTCAAGTTCACGCGAAAACCGGCGAGAGGAGGTTATTCTCTGCCGTTTGCGCCTAGGCCACACATACGTAACGCACCATCATGTGTTAAAGGGCGAAGAGAGAGGGATGTGCCCCCGCTGTAGTGAGCCCCTCACTGTGCACCATGTGCTGATCACTTGCAATGGTTTGACTTCAGAGCGTTTGCGGCACTTTGGCCACAGTACGACTCCTCGCACTTTGCAGGATTTGCTGAGTGACGAGTCTCGTTTTATAGAGACGGGACAGTTGTTCCGGTTTTTATTGGATGTCGGTTTTTCTGCGGTTTTTTCACGCTACTAGTCACATGTGTTTTATTTTGTGTATGCTGTTGTAGGTAACTTTTTTGTCTTGACATAATTGCGTTATATTACGCCGTCGGATTTTATTAATCGTCGTGACTCTTTTTAATGGAGCTACTTGAAGAAGTTATGGGCGCCGAATGACCCTGCAGTCGGTGCGCCCCTAAGCCCCAATAACCAACCAACCAGTAAACAAGGCATGTCGTTGGGAATCTCTCAGGTCAATACCGGACAGATCAACCATCGCCTCAATAGCTAACGAATTGCTCGACACAGAACGAGACTCAGGCGCTAGCTCCTCAAAGCTAACCTCCAGCTCAGCCACCTGAGAATATTTAGGTAAGGTAATGTGCTCTGACGTCACGTTCCTGACGAGGAGAGGGACAGCTGAACCAGACACCGTGGCTATGCACCTCACCACCTCGACACCTGGCACGCTGAGACACGGCTCCACTCATGAAACACTCAGCTGCTGGACGAAAGGAAAAATCACAGCCCAAAACTGCTTGGCCCACAGAGGTTTTCTCAGCAGAGATGGAGCGAACATGGTCCTGTGCCGTCAACAGGAGTCGCTTACTGGCAATGTCAGTGACAAGGGACGTCCTGCAAGAAGTCCAAGCCGAGGAGACAGGGAACATCTATGGCCTCGGTAATGTAAAAAGAAACTACGTGCGTCTCGTTTGCTACAGCAATGGGCACTTTCACAGGCCCAACAGCGGCAGCTTGCCCTGAGATGCAGTCCTGGCTGTAGTTGAGGTCCTGTGAAGAGACCCCAGAAAGGACATCAAGAACAGACTTGTTCAGCACGTTAATTGACAACCCAGTGTCCAAGAGAAATTTACACGGTACGCCTGAAATTGCTCCTGAAAACGTCATGTCATCATTGAGCGCTACACTTCCAGCTGCGTCGGCGCGACACTCGTGCGGCGAAGCCTTCAGCGACGCGGAGTTTGGGGCACTGGTTGGCGCTCGGGAGGACGCCTGTTGTACAACATCCACGTACGTGGAGGGCGACAAAGCTTTGCATTGGGCCTCGCGCGCGGTCACGTGATTCGGGCGGACTTCTCAACTGATGAGTAAAGAGTGCGGATAACGCGGAGCTATTTGGACGTGATGAGTGTTGTTTCTGATCGCGCGGAGTTTTTCTGTTGTGATGAGTAATGACGAACCGGAACAGTTGTCTTCATTGCTCAAAAAGTCTCCTCGAACACCGGCACATCGCTCATCAGAGAAAAACACATGACTCTTCGGGTCCATTTATTGGCGAGGCGAAAACATATGATGAACAAAGAATCCATCGGAACTCTTATTTGCATCATGTAATGTATGCAAAGTCTCATCCCAGTGATTGTAATTAAATACATTCTTTAATCCCAAATTAATTAGTACTTTTAATTTCAAGGTAAGGACACAAGATACGGTATTTTCTGATTGATCTAATTGTTTAGGTCTGAAGTATATGGCGGTAATACTATGATCTCGTGTAATTGCGGGTGTTTCTATTGTATCCTGTGGAGCTCCCCATTTGTAATATTTATGATTGAAAGGCATAACAACTTGTGCGTTCACATCCCATTTATACCATCGATCAGTGTTGGGAGTTATGGTCCATGATTTGCTGTCTTTTCCCTGCATTACTGTCCTGTTATTAAAAAGTAATATAGGGGTATTATCACGTCCCATTTGACAATTAGGTTATTATTTCCTCTATCAAGCTCAGGTACAGTTCCAATTGGCAAAGAGTGATCAGTAGTGTGGAATTTGTCATCGTCTTTTAGAGGATATAAAACATTGTCTATTGTACCTCTTGTATCAATAAAGACTTCTAACTCTGGTTGAAGGTTATTGATGGTCTTTGTGGTCGTAGTTGCTGCAGCTGAAGTTTGTGAAGTTGTGATTCCTCGTAGTTCGCGTATTGTCGCTGTGGCAGAGATGAATTTGCATCCAAAGTTTTTGGCAAAATCTTTCCAGTCTAAGACTTGTTGAGGGACTAAGTTGTTTGCGTTGGGCGAGCTATCTTGTCCGCATCTCAAGTACCACCATATATGTGTTAGAGGTAGTACGTAGAACTTCCAGGGTTCTGTCTTTTGAAACTTGATAAAATGTGTGTGTTCAAATTCCAGCATAAATGTAGGTAGATGGCCTGAGTGTAGTGACATGACATCATAGTTGCCGATTGTCCCTGTAGCTTTGGCTGTGCTGGATTCGGCGGTGGCGTCAGTTGCATCTTCTCCGCCATGACCTTGTAGATGAATGCGTTTCGCCACTGGTGCTCCGTCTCCTTCCTCGTATTCGGTATCGCTCATGGTTCGTTTTCTTGAATGTGTCGTGACGGTACCAACAACACGATGACCTCCGGGTAGAGTATGATTTATTTCGGCCACACGGTGGCCTGACGCGTCACCGACGCTATGGCGGGCGATGGGGTGAACAACCTTTGCCCGAGGCTGTCGTCCCACGGGTGCCTGGAGCCTGCGGCACTGTGAGCGGTAGCGCGCTCTGATGAATGAGTCAACTGATTGGTCTGGTGCGATGTCCCCGCGGGCTCGATGTCTTGCAGCGAGTCGTTCTCGGTATTCTTTGCTGTTGGCGATGCGGTCACACAGCTGTCGTCGTCGTTGCTCGTAGTCCCGACGCGACTCAGGCGTCGTCCTCTTTCTTGGCATACGTTGAGCATCCTGTAACAGATGAGTGTGGTTTGTGATTGTCGGAAATTTTTTTTACGTGATGAGTGTTGTTTCTGATCGCGCGGACTTTTTCTGTTGTGATGAGTAATGACGAACCGGAACAGTTGTCTTCATTGCTCAAAAAGTTAGCTTGAACACACGAACAACGAACATCACCGCTTACCTATCTGCGATGTTACCCAGACGGCGACAGATACACAACTAACCTGCGATGTTGAGCATTTCTCTATTTATGCTGTCCAGGTTCTTGCAGTAGAGTTCCCACCACGTACTGCTGTCTATGTGGGATGTCGGCTTGGGCAGGGTGCCCGCGGTGCTCTGGCGATCTCCAGTGGATGAAATCTCTCGCGTGAAGACAAACGTCTTCGTTCGGCTTTGCAGAGCCTGTCTGTCCGCGTCGTGTAAGAAGCTGCCGAGCACGGTGTTAGTAGCAAAGACCGGGATTCTTTGAAGTAGTTCACCGTTGGTCTTGTACTTTACCTGCACGTGCATTATTTCACCTCCAAGCAGCTTTTTGAAATCGTCCTTGTTTATCTCGGACACTGTGAGTTCTTCCATCAGCGCGATGGGAGCCTGCAACAGCTGACTAAGATAGAAAGGGCTGTTATTGTTGATCGATGTCATCCTGCTCGGTTCATGCAGTTCCAACAACGATGTTGTCACCAGTGTCTTTCCGGTTGTGGTAGGTCCGTATAATAGTAGTGTGTTGGTTTTCGTCAAGTGGCGGTCGGCGATCGTCTCTACCCACGCCAAGAAGTACGATAGGTCAATGTTGTTGACCCTGAACAAGTGTTCCAGCCATGTGGCGTTTTGTGTCTCCGGTTCTGTCAGGTCGCACATTCCGTAGAAATCCTCATAGATCGACCAGAATGGTTTCGTCTTTAGGCGTTTGATATGTTGGCTGTGCTCAAACTGTATTACTGTACGGACACGGTCTTTAAAGTTGGGAGTTAACGCGTACAGGTGCGTGAACTCATCTTCGCTGATGTTGGACATGAACGATCCTGTAGTTTTGGACCGATACTTTCTCACTAGGCTTGTGATGTACTGTACCTCGGCATCGGTGTGTTGTTTCTTTGCGGTTGCGTTGTCCTGGCTGTCCATGCGTCGCTTGTTGCGAGTGCTCTCGGCTCCGCTGGTGGTGAAGTCTTCTTGGTTGGCGGTACACGAGCCGCCGGAGAACATGGGACCGCCGTCCACGTCATCAGCAGAGCGGCCGTGGAGGACCGGCATGAGCATTTCCTGTAACTTTTGCAAGAAATTCCTTATCCATTTCATAGCGGCATGTCCGATATGAGAAAAACTTGTCGTGTTGATGCCATAACGCGACAGATATACCATCCATCGGACTGCATGGCGAACAACTTGGTAGGTGAGAGTGGCTTGTAATTTCTCTGTGTCGCTGAGGCCGAGGGTTGAGATGACGGTATGAATGAGTCGCTTGCGGTTTGAGCCTGGGTCTGGGAACGTGAAATGTGTGTGTCCTCGGCCTCCAGACGCTGTATGATCTCCTCCAGCTCCTGCTGCTCCAGTTCCGTCAGTGGTGCTTGCTGGAAGATGTGGTCCAGCTCCGTCGGGGTGCCACGTGGCGATCCCGTTCCACTTTGTTTTGATGTTTCGGAGTCTTTCTCGGTGATCGCCGGGGAGGACGAAGGTGGCGAGTGAGGGCTGTCGGTCTGTGTCTGACTGCTTTGTGTGGTAGGCGCGAATGATGTCCTCCGCCGTTTCAAGGTCTGAAATGGTGCGGCCTCGGTCCTGATGGGGCTGGGCGCACGGGATGGAGGTATCTGAGGGGACGGGGCTACTGGGGACGGAGGTTGGTCCAGTGGAAGAGGTAGTTGCACCTCGACCGGAGCTCGTCGATTTAGGGCGTCTGCGACGGATGACGGGGGGGCTATCCTCATCTTCCGCCGCGCACTGAAGTTGCCGAGGAGGAGCGTCTGAAGGTCCTGCGGTCGGGTCGGGATGTATGTTTCCGTCGACGGCACTCCGCTGTACCAGTGTATGCCCATCTGCAGGATTGTCGCATTGGGCAGAGTCGTGAGGAAGGTCGCGAACGACTTCCTCCAGTTGAAGTTCGTCACATTGTTGACGGCGAGTACGTATGATGTGTTTGTCGAACCCGGAAATTTGAGCATCGAAACAGAGGGATTCTTCAGATGAAGTTTTTTTTTCCACGTACGTGGGGGCCGGCAAAAGTTTTAAGTGTCTTCCAATCCAATCTTCCAATCAATCCAAAGTGTCGGAAGAAGTGTCATCCAATCAGCTTTGCGGAATGAGATATCCCTGGACGTGGGCTATATGATAACGAACGGTCTGAGAGGGTCCCGGTCTGTATCTGAAGGCGCTGAGACGGCGATGATCGAGTTCGTGCGGATGTCAGTGGCCGGAGCGGAGACAGAGCAGAAGCGAGGGTCAGCAGCACAGGCGCAGCCAAGGGATGCCGCTCCCCCCCGGCCCGCATTTTTGTGAAAACCATTGCACACATTCTTCCCAGCAGGCGGTTTTCGTATGATTTCAATTCACGCTGCGCTCCCCCCTTAAAGAAAATCCTGACCGTGCCCCTGGCCAGCAGCAGTAGTCGATGTGACATTCACGTGGCGAGCAGAGGCGAGGTCAGTTGGCAGGCTGGGTCAGACTCCTGCGTGATACGCGCTGGCAAGAAGCACAGTTGTGCTACAGTGTAGGGGGGCTGCGCGACTCAGAGACATGCTACCCATTCACCTTTCAATGCGGGGTCCGTGCCGGCGTCCGGCGGGTGTGCCAGTCCGGACATGAGCGGTCCGGATTGGTCGAGACGTCACGTATCACGTGATGCGTAGAGTCAAGGTCAGGTCGCCGGGTCGCTGGGAGGGGAAGGCGGAAACTGGGATCGGGCGACGCGGGCGCAATGTAGCGGGGGTCGCTGTACCATAGAGAGCTGCAACAGAAATGCATGCGATGTGCCAATGTGTCTGAGACCAGGCTTACAATAGCATCCTCTAGCGACACAGTATCTGAGTGCTGGTCAGCAGCAGTAGGCGGTATCGTAACGCCATGTGAGGAGTTATCTCGAGCAGTGGCCGTAGTCAGTTCTGGACCTCAGTCAGAGTCGACATACGTATTTCTCTGTCCTCTCTTCCCCATCGTCGGGGAGAAGGCAAAAACAAATAAGAATGTGAAATGCTAGTGAAGGAACCCAAAGAAACCTAAACGAATACTGGAAAATAAGCCTAATAAGTGAGCTGTGTTGCGTGAGAAACCAACGCAGCGGCGGTAGTGTCTGTAAAGTTCGCATAAGACAAAACTACCGTGCAGTATCAGGGAATTCGTTGGAACTGCGTGGACCATGAGAACAGCCATACGCGACGAAATCCTAACGAAGAATGACACAACATTCGCCACACAGGTCAAGTCGATCCTGATGGCCCCCTGGCTCAGTGCCAGGGTCGGACAGCCAGTCGGGCGCCGCCAGGGCGGGGCCAGTCACCACCAGGTGCACCTGCACCGGCCACGCTGCGCCTGAGGCCCTGTGTCACGTGACCCCGAGCCCGTCACGTGGCCCGGCCAGCAGTAGCGGAGGAACCTCTGTGGAAATGGAAGGAACGTGAGTTTTACCTTGTTTCTTCCCATGCACGGTCATAGGGTTAATACTGAAGGCATGCCGCGTACTAGGCATAGTCGTCGAACGCAAATCGTCCGTCATTTTGTTGCTAATTGCGACAGCACTATAATAGAAATGCGAGATAAAAAGGTAGCACATTTGCCGTCCCAGTGATTCTGAGTGGTCGGCTGATATACACTGAAAGCCTTATCTGTCATACACTGTCTCATGGTACGCCATTGCAAAATAAAAAAAGGAAAACAGTGGAGGGGGGGGGGGCTGCTTTCAACCCCAAGGCATCGGTGGTCTTCACACAGAGGAGTCATCTGTGAAAAAAGCTGCCTACAGCACCAATGAGAAAAATCGCAAACGTAGAGGTCTCTTTAAGCTTCGTTATTTTGTGGGAGGATACAACAAGTGTTGAACTCCGCCTAGATTATCTCTTATACATCTTTCTGTTGTTGACGTTCGTTGATTCGAGCAAGTTATTTGATGACCATTGCTTATTGAAGTCCATGAGTACGGATTTGCTAAGACATCCATGGATGTTGGGTGGGGGGGGGGGAGAAGTGTGGGCATGTCGTGCAAAAGCGATGAAACATTGCTGTTCAGGGCGAAGCCGGCAAGAAACAGCCTAACCCGTCCAGTTAAACAACAATGAGCCTATGGGCTGGTTGACCAGCAAGGCCTTGCCCATGTCCAGCTGGTGCCGGACCGGAGCAGAGACACCTTGGTCTCGATCGTGCAGACGCACCTCGGGCCCGGGTCCGAGGTGAGATACCAGAACCAGCAGAAAAATACTTGTGTTATGAAAGGGTTGCCTCTAACGAATAACGAACTAAGATATAGAGATAATAATAATAAGAACATCAGAGACATCCGGCGTACCCGAAGCATGTGCTCTGTCACCGCCTGAGTTTTTTCCGTTCACGGGCCAAATCCCTAGGCGTATTAAATCTTACTGCCGTCCTACGTCGGCGATGTGACATTGTTCACAAAATGTCAGTGTTCCCTGGACGCCAAAATGTTTTAGTGCCGACGGCAGCCTGCTGTTGCAGTATCTCGATCAACAGACAGCATAGATCAGGAGATGAGGATTGAAAGAAGATTTCAACAGCACAAAACTAATTTTACGATCATCAGCATGCATCTGTTCAGATCAAGAATTTCATTCGCAGCACGGAAGTTGGTGAGACACTGAGACAAGCTGCGAATTTGTAGCCACTGAGTGCGGCATTTGTTATGTTCGAGGAGCACTTAAAAAGAAATATATGCACAATAGAGTGATATACGGCTGCTTACCTGATATGCAGCGTGAACGCACAAAAATTATATGACGCGCTTAAAAAATGCGAGATCGGCCGCGCCCTCGCAGAGCGCTGCCGGGGTGGCGGCGCCGATCCTGAGTTTGTGCGTCACAAAACTCGCTGTGAGCGGTCGCCTGTGAACTTTTATACCTCTGAGCAGCACTCGTATAACGAAGTGTTCACAATGGCTGAACTCAGGTCAGCAATATCGTCCCTGCGCAGTGTGTCGGAGGGCCCAGACGAAGTGCATAACGATATGCTTCGACACCTTCCACATTGCGCGGTTGAGACACTGTTGACTATGTTCAATGCGATTTGGACCCGTGGCGAGTTCCCGTTGGCCTGGCGAGAGGCCATCGTCATCCCACTGTGCAAGCCCGGCAAGAGTGGTTTAAACCCTCTTGATTATCGTCCCATATCTCTGACATCTTCCTTGTGTAAACTTTTGGAGAAGATGGTTAACCTCCGCCTGACCTGGTTTTTAGAGAAGAATAACGTGTTTGACAATGCTCAGTGCGGTCTCCGGAAAAACCGTAGTACTGTGGACCACCTTTTAGCCCTAGACACAGCAGTGCGTGTTGCTTTTCGGGAACGACGTCATGTGGGAGGTGTGTTTTTTGACATCGAGGGTGCATACGACACGACGTGGCGACACGGCATTCTCTTGAAGGCCTTTGGGCAAGGCATTCGTGGTCGTATGGGCGTCTTTTTACAGAACTACTTGGATGACCGTTTTTTCCGTGTTCGTGTAGGAAAGCACTTTTCTGACCGGTTTCTACAGGTGAACGGCGTGCCTCAGGGTGGTGTGTTAAGTGTGACACTCTTTGCCATTATGATTAACGATGTGGTAGACAGACTGCCTCGCTCTGTAGGAAGGTCACTGTTCGTCGACGATCTGGCAATATGGTGTAAGGCGTCCAGTGCTATCTCGATGGAGAGGCAGTTGCAGCTGGCCGTCGGCCGCTTGGAGAAGTGGAGCCTGGCAAATGGCTTCCGTTTCTCGACGTCAAAAACAGTTGCGTGCCACTTTTGCCGCTCTCGCCGTGGCTGTCCCGCTTTATCTGTGCAACTGTACGGGAAACTGATTCCGTCGGAGCCAGTAGTGCGGTTTCTTGGACTGCAATTTGACAAACGATTGACGTACAGGGACCATTTTAAATCGCTGCGTGAGAAGTGTTTTAAATCACTGAACGTTTTAAAGTGTGTCGCAGGTACATCGTACGGTGCGGACAGAGTGACGTTGCTCCGTCTATACAGATCCCTGATTCGCTCTAAGTTGGACTATGCTTGTTTTGTGTATGACTCTGCATGCGATTCCAGCAAGCGTACGTTGTCCACAGTGCACAACTCTGCCTTGCGCATTGCTACGGGTGCCTTCAGAACGTCTCCCACCGCTAGTATCTTGGTGGAAGCTAATGAGCCACCCCTGGCTTTGCGACGGAAGGTGCTCGGGCTGCGGTATGCATGCAAGTTAGCTCAGTTCCCCGACCACCCGACATATGAGGCGGTGTTTTCTCCCAGCACAATAGCCCTTTTTCGCACCGGACGGTCTCTGAAAGCCACTCCTTTCTGTGTGAGAGTCCATGACCTGTTAATTGAGAGCGGTGTGCGACTGAGGTCCGTGGCACGTTCTTACGATCTAGACATACCTCCCTGGGAACTGGTGTCCCCTGTGGTGGACGTGTCTTTGGCTGAGAACCGGAAGCGCGACGTGGCCCCGGAGGAGTTACGGTGCAGAGCACTGGAGCACATGGCATCCTACGATGGCCATATGACTGCTTTCACCGATGGATCGAGGACGGAGGCTGGTGTGGGCTGTGCTTTCGTGTGTGGCCCTGACACTCGGTCATTTACTTTGCCACCTCATGCATCGGTTTATACGTCGGAACTCGTGGCTATCGACAAGGCGCTGTGTTTCATTGAGGCAAGCGACGATGGTTTTTGCGTACTTTTTACAGACTCGCTGAGTAGCCTTTTAGCGCTGAAGTGTTTCCATCCGCGTCATCCCCTTATACAGGATATTTTAAGACGATTGACAGCGTTAGACCGACATGGAAAGAGAGTGACGTTCTGTTGGATCCCCAGCCACGTGGGGATATCTGGCAACGAACGAGCCGATGCAGCCGCGAAGCGTGCGTCACGCATGTGTGTGACGCGACGAATGTCATTGCCTGCCAAGGACTTTTATCGTGTGTTTTCGTCATATATGTATGACTTGTGGCAACGTGAGTGGGATGCGCTCGGTCCAAATAAGCTCAAAAGTATTAAACCCCGCCTAGGAACTTGGGCCTCAAGTTCACGCGAAAACCGGCGAGAGGAGGTTATTCTCTGCCGTTTGCGCCTAGGCCACACATACGTAACGCATCACCATCTGTTAAAGGGCGAAGAGAGAGGGATGTGCCCCCGCTGCAGTGAGCCCCTCACTGTGCACCATGTGCTGATCACATGCAATGGTTTGACTTCAGAGCGTTTGCGGCACTTTGGCCACAGTACGACTCCTCGCACTTTGCAGGATTTGCTGAGTGACGAGTCTCGTTTTATAGAGACGGGACAGTTGTTCCGGTTTTTATTGGATGTCGGTTTTTCTGCGGTTTTTTCACGCTACTAGGCACATGTGTTTTATTTTGTGTATGCTGTTGTAGGTAACTTTTTTGTCTTGACATAATTGCGTTATATTACGCCGTCGGATTTTATTAATCGTCGTGACTCTTTTTAATGGAGCTACTTGAAGAAGTTATGGGCGCCGAATGACCCTGCAGTCGGTGCGCCCCTAAGCCCCAATAACCAACCAACCGCTTAAAAAATGCATCCCTTTCATTTTAAGCTGAGTTACGACAATCAACTCGTCTGGAGCAAATTGCGCTTTCAATCTTTCACGAAGCTTGGCAGCCTTCCCGTCGTAAGGAAAGTGTTATCTTAGTACCCATTTTTTATCTTCCATTGAACGTACATGCTGCCATCGGATATCATCATTTTCGAATTGTTCATATATTATGCTATACGTTGTCACCTGCATATGATATGGTGGAACACATGAACAGCTGAAACTTGCTACTGATGCAAACCAATACGATTGATGTTGATGTCGCCCTTTATAAGTGTGATCTGACCAGTGGGATGGCCATGTAAGTCGGCTGACCGCCGCTGGCTTTCAGCACCATGCCATAAATCACGCAGTGAAGTTTGTACGCGCAGATGGTGCTCAACTATCTGAGAAAATGAAGGCATTTTAACACAATCTGTAACCCCCCATTTCGAGTAAACATACTTTTGTTTTTATAAGTCAACTCTTCCCTCACAAGAAGTGCCATCTGTGTTTCTCTTGCGGCCTCA
>CP099852.1:22612306-22652026 GCA_030062745.1 Capitulum mitella | reverse complement strand
AGTTTGGGATGATCCCTTGTATATTGGAAAAAGGGTGAACACACTTCAAAAACCAAGTGGGTGTTGCCGGGCTGCCGAGCCCGAGAAATAGCGTCTGCACTGGAAGACTGGTACGCGTCTTCGCATTCCGGGTAAGTGGAAATGCTGAGCATCAACAAGTTATCTCAAATATGGGGACATTGTTGGAAACAGGGGGCATTGGTGTAGTCATGCAATAGAAATGAGTCCGTGATTGCGTAAAGAGCACGCTCAGTTCTGCAGAAATGCTCTGCTGCCACTAGATACGTCTCGTATGGGGACATCGCCGGAAATGGGGCTTAGGGCGGGGGCATTTAGATGGTCGCGTAGTCAGGTGTCTTGATTTCCATAAATGATGGGGGGTCAACCCAAGGGCCCAATAGTGTAACCTCCCTCAAATGTGGGTTACTCAATGAAGTTAGCCCATTTTATTGTGATGAATGGGAATGTATATATTTTTTTATCGTTACTTATCAGATAAAATTTTGCATTTATCACTATGTATGTAGGTGTATATATACCTCTATTTATAGACATATGGAAGATAGATATTTTACTTTGACATTGTTCTTTATTTTCTGCCTGTCTCTCATCATTTGCAACCATTTTTTTGCCTTTATTACTGTTTTTCTTAAAAAAACTGGCAGAAAATAGGAGGGGGGCAAACCAACATTGGGAGGGCCCAGATCAACTTTGGGTAGGTCAGGGCCCTCTCAAAAGAATACAAATTGACACCAGAGTGTAATGCAGGGAAAATGTAGATGAAATGGATCCTTGTTTCCTAGCAGACAAAATCCTGCAGGAATGTCCTGCATGGATGTGCACGATGTTATCCTGCAGGACAGTGCAGGGTTATTACCAGGATTCCTACATGAACCTGCAGTACTTTTGTGCAGGGATCTTAAACATGATTTCAGCATTTTCCACCACTGATGGAAGTTCCACATTGCCCTTCATTGTTTTACATAGTAACTCTGCAGGGTCTTTCATGGAAACCATATAGGATTCCTGCATGCGTTATTTGGTCATTCAAAGGAATCATGCAGGATCCATCTCATAATGCAGAAAACCTAGATCTGACATGGAGAGAAAATCAGTTCATCCTAGTCATGTACCTTGTGTGAGAAAGAGC
Organism: Capitulum mitella; assembly: GCA_030062745.1. NCBI lineage: Eukaryota > Metazoa > Arthropoda > Thecostraca > Pollicipedomorpha > Pollicipedidae > Capitulum > Capitulum mitella. Next base: position 22,650,876 of record CP099852.1, on the reverse strand, counting down.
AGTTATTTTACATAACAGCTCCGCTTTCACGACAAATGTTGCTCCTATAAGTCACATCAGCAGGCATGTCTGTCGTGTCAGTGTCATTGTGTCAGTGTCAGTGTCAGTGACAGTGTCAGCACTGTCGATGCACTTTTGACATCACTTTTGACATCACATCACGGTCAAATTGAAGCCAGTCAGAAACCGTAAGGTTTTGCAGAGGGTGCTCCATAATGGTTTTCATCAGGCTTTGGTTTACTTGTTGAATGTACAGAAATGTCATTTTAAGTACCATGAAGGGACTCACTTTTGATGTCTGAAAAAACTTCCGTGGAGAAGATGTACTTTCCTACATTTATTGCACCTTCACCTTTTGCCGTACACCTTGTCACGGATGTCTGTAGACTCGACCATGGTCATGGTGCCTGGTCATGGTGCCGCCGCAACAATTAGGCCCAACTGCTCGAACCAAGTTGTTATGTCGAAGGTATTGGATTGTACTGTCCTCTTCAAGTTCCTGGTGTAATTTGACAAGTGTCTCGAAGCTTGTCACTCTCTCCATGTCCATTTTTTTGTCAAGATAATGCACGAAATGTCATTTGGTACCTGAATACAACCAGATAAGTTATTGACTTCTCGTGAGACCTCAGTAACGAACAGACAGCGACGTTGATCCGGGAAAATATGTCTTCCTGTATTTGTCCTCTTTGAGGTATTTTTCTTTGTTTTATTTTCTGTTTATTGATTTATCATGTTCATTTTTTTATTTTTCACATCATTTCTTATTGAAATTGCATGTCATTTTATCATTTCACTTATATTTCCGGTTCATTCTATATTTATACTTTTGGATTATTTCACTGTTACATTGGATTGCCATTTCAGCCTTTTTCGTTATTAAATTCCCACTACCATAATGTATCTATTGCATACTGTTCCCCATCTTGTTAATTACGTATTTAGTAGTTTCGTTAGGGAACATGTTCCCGTCTTATATATTGGTATCACCCAGTGAACAGGAGTGAGATTGCAACCTCCCCACCGTCCAAAAGACCTCTCCACTCGTCTCCGGAATGAACGTTTCCGTCCTTCATGTAATATTTAAATCTGTCTTTCGCCCACCCGCGAGCGACTTCAACGTGACCGCCTGGTAGACATGCTCTGAGTCGTCCCAACCGGACCGACACTCCAAACTCGCAACACCCCTGCAAATGTAGGGTCAACACTCGTATCCGAGGATGGGCTGGTGAGGGCACGCTCGTATCCGAAGACCCATCTTCGAACATCTTGCAGGACGGAAAGACGATCCTTCCAATCGTCTTCTTCGTTAGGGTTGTACCCAGCGTCTATCCGGAAGGCCCTCAAACGACGTCTCACAGGCATTCAAGTCCACTTCCTCCCACCGATCAGCACTCAGCTTTTCACGCGTTGGCTCAAAGCTCGCGAATACCACTACTCGGCAATGTTCAGGCAGAACCGCTTGTCCACGATACTTGCCGGTTACGACTCTGCCATTCTTAACAGCCTCGAGTGTCCCATACGCAAAGTGGGCAGCGTCTGACCTGGTAACGTCAAACGCGTACCCTTTATACCTTTTCCGAGCCACGAGTGCAGCGATATCTGCGGTTCTTGTCACTCCGTCTAAGACGCAAAACACAAGACCAAACATTACACAGATGCGTCTTACGCTCTCCACCTATAACATCAGTCACCCACAGCACCTTGCGGTCACCTTGAGACAGGAGTGACTCCAGGCAGTGATATTGCCATCTTCGTAGAGGCATGTTTCGCAGAACCTCAAACCTTGACTCCGCAGTTCTTGCCTGACGTCGCTCAGAAAGTCTCACAGATGTTCCCTTTGTATCGAATATACAGCCCTTTATCGCGATACCTCGCTCCATTAGGACCTTCAGGCTCTGGGATGAGTCGATCCATTCGAAGATTAGAACATCGTACTGCCATTCTCGTATGGGCATCTCACGCAGACGGGCAAACCGACTTTCTGCAACTCTCGCTTGACGTCGTTCACAAAGTCGTGAATGGATAGAAGCCTTGTGTCGTATGTAGAGTCCGTGGTCTTTCCAAGTCTGTCCATTAACCCCCTCCAGGTTTCGCAGGAGTCGATCTATTGTGATTCGAGTTTCATGCTCGCCCCCGTTTTCATCGTCCAGCAAAGTTGCCCAGTCACCGTACGTAAAAAGTTGCCCCCTTTAGTACAATATTTAAAGTTCTGACTTACTGTCCCACGTGCCATTTCACATTGCCCACCTGGTATGTCGAGCCGCAGTCTTCCAAACCGGACCGGAAGTCTAAACTCAGTATACCCCAGCAGATGCACGATTCCTGTCGTGGGGCACGCCGTCGTCCGAAAACCCATCTTCGAACATCTTGGATACATGTTTTATCGCACTTGCCAGTCGTCTTCCTCCCTCGGATTGTTCACCGTAAACACCCACCTCCGACCACGAGAGCCCGTTTGAGGCAGTGTTGTTGGGTGGAACGGAACGGCACGGTTATAGGTATTGTGTGTTACGATGCAGTGTTGCCATGTCGCGTCATCTGATCGCTGTCGGCCGTGATGGAATGGTACCTCGTTGTAGAGAAGAGTCTGTATGTGTGCGTGTGTGTAGTGTTAGCGGAATGTGGGGCGCTAATGACCTCTTGAAAAAAGTGACACCGGTTTCGTTCATCCCACGACCCAGGCGTTAGCCTACGGCCTTCCTGCCCAGGCTGCAATGGCCCCAAGCATTGGGATTTGCGGCGTTAGGTGTCAGTCGGCCTTGTTAGTTTATAGAAAAGAGAAACAGTTGAAGGAAAAGGGTAACTTGCCACAGCGGTGCCTGACACATTTACGGCAGTTCCCGTTCTAACCGGACACGCATCGTGAACCAGTATGTCAGTGGCCAGCCACCCGTGCTGTGCGATACTGCGGTGGAGTCCGGTTGGGGGATTCCGGTGGTGCTTTCTTGCACTGTTTTATGTGATATCCTTCGAGACACGGATAACGGCTACATTCATCCATACGTATTTTCTGATTCCTAGTGATGTCACAAAATCCGCCGGAATAGAACAGTGAAGCGTTACGGTCGTTTTCGCATCATCTTGGGAAAATGTCTGAAGGACGGGAGCAGCATGGCGGAGTGGACGGTCCTCGTGGGGTCTCTCGCGTCTGAACCCTTCTTTGTCATGCGAAATAATCACGAATCACAAATCACAAATAACCACAAAAACCACACGACGGCTACCTGGCCACGTTGTCGTTGGTTTCGTTTCCACGCTTCGCTCATAATGGAGCACGTAACGACGAGACCTTGGACGAGTCCACATGGAATGAGCATTTCGTTTTCTGTTGCGCTTCCACGGGTGCATCGGCACCGAGAGAGGTGCATTTCCTGACCTTACCCATCGTTCGCACCGCAACGGTCTTGTCTTCAGGTGACCTTTGCGGTTTTGGCGTTATTATCATTGCTGTATGGGTTGAACAAGTGCTTATTCATTCGCCAAGGGGGAAAAACCTGTGCCAGGCGGCCTGTATTTTCCCCAGCACAACGTCATCACTGGACAGTCGCGTAACTAGTCACAGACGCCAGAGTCCCACGTCCCTCAGTGCGTAGAGAAAAATGGAACATGAACGCAGAATATGCACACAACAACGGCGGGCTCACAGAAGAGCAAGACAACTGGTGCAAGGGAACACGGAATCAGAGGCCGTGAATTCTGCCGGGGCCGAATATCATACCCGTGCTGCACAGCCGGAGGGGCATCCGGCGGGAGCAAAGGCGGTCATGTTGCAGGCGGAACACAGCGCCATGCCGCAGGCGGAGTTGCAGCCGTAACAGACGGATCCGGCCGCGCCCTGTCTGCGTGCCAGTCCAACACTCGTTTTGCAGACAGATTACACATGCAGGCCATCCAGCGCCACCAGAGCAGACGGCAGCCAGCGACATTCACGACTGACGAACCTCCGTGGCTTTATGGGGTTATCCACGGACACCCACGGACTAGTTCTGGAGCTCACGTTGTGGTTGAGATTCCTCTTGTTGTTTATAGTCGTGAGACATTTGCATATCATTACTCTTGACATTTGTAGATCATTACCTTGTGTACCGCTGCCGGCATGGGACATCACTGGTACTGCTGCACGTACGGGTCAGCTCTCGCATCACAGTGTGCCTTGAATGTTGGAATATCGGTGGCGTATCCGGACAGCATCGTCTGCAGGGTTACTCCCATCCGATGGACCAGTTGCCTATCTACACCTGTCATCGCTACAAACGTCTTTTCGTTCCTGAACGCGCGTCTGGCGGTGTTACCATCGTTCGATTCCCCTTTTTTCACGGCTACAGGGCTGGTCAACGTACAGGTGCATGCTCTTCCAGAACGTCTTCTTGACTTCGGTGTTTCCATTGTCACATACCTCCTTATCTCCAGCACCCATGATCCGCCGCTTATCCAAGTATTTCCTGTATCCGATGTGCGCTATGCATTCCAACATCCTTATCCATGCGTGGAGTGCTCAGTCCGAACTGGCAGTTGACGAACGTGTTGCACGCGTTTCAAGTCGGGGAGATCTGCGCCGCAGAATGCACAGCGCCGGTGGGATGCTGTTTCCGTGAGAGCGTTCGCCACTTTCCCGCCCACTATGGTCAGGCGAAGCCGAAAGGTCACACCGGTCCGCGGTCCTGGCAGGCAGATGGCGCACGGGTCCAGTGCTCCGGTTTGCGCTTTCCGGTACGTTTTTTCGGATTTTTTCTTCCTTCCGGTCTCTGTGCAGTCAGTCGTTTGTTTTCTTGGGTTGCAATTGTACAGTCATCTTGGGTTGTCTGACGTACAGACAACTTGAAGACAAAATCGTTAAACCGTTTAAAAATTGTTTGTTTGTTGTTTGTTATTTTTGTTGTTATTTTTGTATTCGGGAATAATGCTGAATAATGCTGCACCGGAATAATGCTCTCCGTCTTTAGTGCAATACTTAAAGTTGTCATTAGCACTCCCGCTTGCGACCTCAAAGTGACGGCCCGGTACAGCACTTCGGAGTCGTCTCAACCGGACCGGAGTCGCAAATGCAGGGTCCGGTCGTGGGGGCACGCTCACGTCCGGTGGAAACCTTGAATCTCTTAACAATATCTGCCTGCTTTAAGCCTGAATTTTTCTATAGGATGTCGGAGTCAATGTAAACTATGAAAAAAACATAGGAATCGGAGCCTGGGCCTACATTTTAAAATGCGTGCCCACAACTTCCTGTTGAGCGGACATGCAAACCCTGTTGCTTTAGCACTTTCCCGTATTGTATCTAAGATTGAATACGGTTTTCTTGTTTATGACAACGCTTGCGCCACAGACAACCAAACCCTGGACACAGTGCACCGCATTGCATTGCGGATGGTCGCTGGTGTATTTTGAACCTCGCCAACTGTCAGCAATTTTGCCGAGGCGCTTGAGCCGTCACGCATTGAAACGTGCATTATTGAGCCTTCACTAAGCCTTCAAGTTGCGACAGTTTCTTGATCAACAGACGTACCAGGCAGTAATCAGGTGCCGTGCACGAGCATTGTTTGGCGACGGCCCGGCGTCGCGCTCAAGTCCGTTCTGTCAAGTTGTGGATACTTTTTGGGGAGGGTGACGTTACAGTGTCTGGCATCCGCCTAGACCGTCTTTCAGCCCCTCCTTGGGAGCTAGCCTCACTAGCGCTAGACCTGTCACTCACAGCCACGAGGGAAGATAAGTCCACCACCTGTCACCGATCAGCAGACAAATGTTCACGCAAAGGTTCAAAGTTGGTGAACACAGTCACCCGAGGGTTCTCAAGCAGGACATCCTCTCCGCGATATTAACTCGTCCCCAGACGACCGTTCTTCATACACTCCAGCGTAGCATACGAAAAATGGTGTGCGTCTGAACGAGTGACGTCAAAGCAGAAGCCTTTACAGGCGCAGCGTCCAGCGATCATGGTGACATCTGACGCCCTCGTCACCCCGTCTAGCACGCACCACCCAAAGACGAACTCAACACATTAGACAAATGTGTCTTCCCTCGTCTCCCATGGATGTCGACCACCCACAGGATCTTCCGGTCATCTTGACGAAACAGCTTCTCTAGGATGTCGTGCTGCCACTTTCGCAGGGGCAGTTGCCGCAAAGCGGCAAACCGTCCCGCTGCAACGCGTTCTTGGCGTCGTTCAACCAGACGCGCATCAGTTGACGTCTTGTATCAGATGTACAATCCGTGATCCTGAAAGTTTGACTTATCAGGTCCTTCCAGTCCCCGCAGCAGTCGGTCCATCGGAATTCTAGCTTCACGCTCCCCGTCCTCCCGACCGTCCAGAACGGCTCGCCAGTCACCTCCGGAATAATGCTCTCCGTCTTTAGTGCAATACTTAAAGTTGTCATTAGCACTCCCGCTTGCGACCTCAAAGTGACGGCCCGGTACAGCACTTCGGAGTCGTCTCAACCGGACCGGAGTCGCAAATGCAGGGTCCGGTCGTGGGGGCACGCTCACGTCCGGTGGAAACCTTGAATCTCTTAACAATATCTGCCTGCTGTAAGCCTGAATTTTCCAACAAAACTTTAATTTGTCCTTTTTCCGAGGACTGAAGTCACTCGTCTTCCCCATTTCTAGATTCACTAGAACAAAAATGCGAAAAAATTATGAAATTTACTACAAAACACGAAGCAACAATGGAACAAATCGATAGGCTGTGAACAAAGGATGGATATCAAACTTGATTGAATGCATTTCGATATGACTGGTTTCCATACCCAGCATTTTTAATCAAATTTATGGTAAAAAAACAAAGTTGCTAATAATTTGTCCAGCACTGTGCTTGTAGTAGGTCTGGGTGCTGGTTACCCAGGAGGTTGCTCAGGGTAAGCTGAATTTTCTTTTGTTGGCAGGTCTTAATGGGTCGTCTTTGTGCTTCAAAATCCCTACATTCTAGCAGGAGACGACTAACGTTAAATGGTCTGTTGCATCTGTTACATTGTGGCAGTTTGTGAGAACTGTCCTCTATGATTGGTTGTGTGTATTTTGTGCGACCTGTTCTAAGTCTGGTGAGTACGACTTTTTGACGCCGGCACTTTTGATTTGAAGTGTCCCAGGCGCCAAGTGTGGGTTTGATTCCGTACAGGTGTCCGTGGTGGTTTTGTGTCCAGTCCCTCTGTTGGTTTTGACGGATGTGTTGTTGCAGGGCTGCCTTGTAGTCGTCAGGTGAGAATTTTATGTCAAAGCATGAGTCGAATGCTAATCATTGTTTCGCAATCTGGTCTGCTCGCTCGTTGCCTCTGATATTTGCTTGTCCCGGTATCCAAAGGAACGAAATGTTGTTTACGTTAGGGGACACTTGCTGTTGTATGCAATCATTGATGTAGTGTGATGGATCCGCCGTATTGCTGATGGCTTGTAGTACTGGTTTTGAGTCGGAGCAGACAACTACGTTAACCATGTTGTATCTGATTGCTATACGAATGGCTATCAGTATGGCCATGGCCTCTGCAGTGAAGATTGATGTTTGGTCTGGGGGCCGGTTGCCGAGCTCGAAGCCAGGCGATGAGAGTCCAGATCCGACTTCGTCGTCAATTTTGGGCCCATCTTTGTATATGAATGATTTGTGGTTGCCGACAGTGGTGTACTCGTGGAACTTGGCGAATATCTCTGTTTGAGTTACGTCTGTTTTTCGTTGTGTGAGTAGGCGTTCTACAATGGGTGGCTTGTGAATCCAGAATGGCCTGATGGGCGGTGTGGGTGCAGTGGGCGGTACGGCAAACTGAAGGTCTGCCAGAGGCGTGCTTATTTGAACGTGAAATGGCGGGCGTTTGCGTGCTGCACGGTTCTTGTCCAGTCTGTCACGTTTGAATCAAGACTGTGCCGGATGGTTTTCCGTGGTCTGAACTGTTATGTAGTACCGACACAGTTGTGTTCGCCTGATCTGTAGTGATGGCATGTCCGCGTCGGCCAGAAGGCTGACAATCGGGGTGCAATGTTATGCTCCAGTGGCTGTTCGAATGCTGTGATTTTGTATGGTTTCGAGTTTTTGTGCTAGAGATGGAGGAATGCTGTTGAAAATGAAGCTGTTGTATTCCAGAACGGGTCTTATGATGGCCTTGTAGAGTCTGAGTAGTGTTTATCTGTCTCCGCCCCAGTCAGTTTGTGAAAGGCAGCGGAAGACGTTGATGCGTTTCGCGCATGGTTTCGTAATGTTTTTGATGTGTTGTTGAAATGCCAGTTTCTCGTCTAAGTGGATTCCAAGAAATGTGAAGCTTTTGACCTACTCTGTGGCTTCGCCATGGATGTGCAGGTCGAGGTTGTGTGGTCTGGTAGCGCGAGCGTATGCAACTACTGCGGATTTTTCGGCGGACAATGTGAAGCCCCATTTCTTACACCACTTTGCAATGTGGTCTGGTCCGGATGGTACGGTGTCGTCGGCTTTTAGGAAGCGGTGGTTAGTGGCCCAAATGGCTACGTCGGCCGCAAAAAGTGACTAGTGTAGAGTTTTGCAGTGGAAGTCATCAAACATGTCGTTGATCATGATGAGAAAGAAGTGTTGGTGAAGTGACGCTTCCTTGTGGAAGGCCCTGCTCCTGCGCTCCATAGCTGGAGGTGGTGTTGCCGCATCTGACCTGTACTGTTCTATCCCGAAGGAAGTTCAGTAGAAAGTGTGCTAGGTGTCCGCGTAGACCTAGCTTGTAGAGTTTGTGTGCAAGTGCGGGCTTGTGGGCTCGGTCGAATGCGGCCGTAATGTCTAAATATGCAACTACTGTGGTGCGTTTATAGTTGATTCCGTGTTTGATGTCGTGTACGATACGTATGAGATTGTCTGCGGTGGACTTGTGTTTGCTGAAGCTGCATTGGTGTTCGTCGAGCACTTCTTTATTTTCCAAAAAGTGTCTGAGGCGTGTGTTTACCGTGAGCTCGACGAGTTTACTAGCACAACTGGTGAGTGATATTGATTGGGCTGTATGCTTGTGATTGAATGTGGTCCTTTTTGGGCTTTGCCAAGGGGATGATTATACTTTGTCGCCAATTTGGCGGAAAAGAGTCGTTTAAGAAGAGATGGTTTTTGGCCGTTGACGGGTACGTTAAAGAAACTTTACTCAAGTGTCTGAAAAATTGGTAATGAATGTTGTCTGGCCCAACCGACGTGTTGCCGCACTTGCTGAGGGCAAGGCATAATTCATGCATTGTGAATGGTGTGTTGTATGGTTCAGTGTTTGTTGAATGAACGTTTGCGTTTGCCGCAAGTGTTTGAAGTGAGGTTGTCAGTGTTGTGTGGTAAATGTGGTTTGCTGACACGTTGGTGTAATGAGTTTTGAAGTGTTCCACGACGTCGCCAGGTTCTGTGATGTGCTGGTTGTTTATTGTCAGTTGTGGAAAGGGACCTGGCGGAGGGCGTTTTAGGTGAAAACGTTTCATGAGTGTCCAGATGGTGCTCGTGGGTGTAAATCGATTGAATGTGGATGCATGTTCTTGCCAAGATGATCTCCTCGCTCCACGTATGGTTGAGCGACAGAGTGCTTTTGCTCGGCGGTACTCCAGGAGTTGCGCTTCGCACAACACCCTTTTGTACCGGTTTAGAGCTCTGCGTCGTTTCGCGATGGCTTGCTGGCATTCTGTGGTCCACCAAGGCGCTGATGCCTGTTTTCTGGATTTTTTAGATTTTGGGACGGTGGCCTGTGCTGCTGAGCTGATGGCTCCTAAGATCTCACGTATGGTGTGGTCTGTTGAATTTACGAATGCGAGGTCCACCGTATCCTCGTGTTTTGGCCAGTCCGCCCTTTTCAAATTCCATGTGGATGCGTGGAGTTTTGTATGATGGATTGCGCCGGAGCTCAGCTTAATGTGGATTGGGTAGTGGTCGCTCAGCCCGGGGTCGTCCTCTGCCGACCATTCAAAAGGTGACTAATTCGCGGGGTGCAGCACGAAATGTCTATTGCGCTGTCTACGGCCCCTTGTCCAGGGTTGTTTCTTGTTGCGGCCCCGGTGTTCATTGGTGTGAGATTTTGGCTGTCGATAACACGTTGAACACGTTTAGAAACAGGTGCACCGTCTCCATCATCATATTCAACTTCGCTCATCGTCCTTCTTCTACTTCCCGTCGCATCAACACCAGAGCCAGTGCGATCAGAACCGTTTATTGTTGGACCCTCTCCCCCTCGGGCGCGACCGGCACCCTCGAGGTCGACGACCGCAGATCGCCCGCCACCGCTTCTGTCCCGATCGTGGAATTCTCTAAGCAATCCACAGTGAGGTCCGTAAGTCCGACGAATGAACTCTTCGTCTGATTCGGTTCTTCCAACTTCTCCAACAGCTCGATGTCTGGCGACGATTCGGTCTCGGAGCTTCCGCGAGTTCTCGATTCGTGCACAGAAACGAGCAAGGTTGACCCCCTGTTGTAACTGCCTCCGCCGTCGGCCTTCACCGCCGGCCATGCGTCGGACATCCTGAAACAATCAGAACAAAAATATAAGACATAGTCTAGATTCGATCCTCGTCACAAAAAAAGTCCCAGCAACCAGTAGCACAACAGTCGTCACAACGCATACCTCCACAGGATGTTCACCACTCGACTGCCGAGACTTAACTGACCTGCTACGCGTAGTACATGTTGATTTATGTGCTCCACGTGGTGCCAATACAACTGCCACCACGCGCCGGAGTCGACTTGACCCGGCGGAGGTCGCATGGTTCCAGCAGTTGATCGACGATCTCCTGTACACGAGATCTCACGAGTGAACACGAATGTGCGTGTCCGGCTCTGTAGTGCGTTTCGGTCAGCGTCTTGCAAGAACGACCCGAGGATCGTATTTGTCGTAGCAAAGATGGGTACCCGCTCCAACAACTCGCCTCCCGTCTCGTATTTCACCTGTACATGCATAGGCTCTCCGCCCAGCAGTTTTTTAAAATCGTCTTTGTTGACTTCACTCACCGTTAGCTCTTCAAGAAGAGCTAGCGGTGAGTGAAGCAACTGCGACATATAAAATGGCGAGTTATTATTCACGGCACTCATGCGGGTTGCTTCATGTAGATCAAGAAGACTAGATGTTACCAATGTCTTGCCAGTAGTTGTTGGTCCATATAAAAGAAGCGTATTTGTCTTGACTAGAAGGCGATCAGCCACGATCTCTACCCAGGCTAAAAACTCGGCGATGTCCACACGGTTCTCGGTAAACAGATGCTCCAACCACACAGCATTCTCAGACTTCTCCTCGGTCATGTCCGCCATCCCATAAAACTCGTGGTAAACTGTCCAAAAAGGTTTTGTTCTTAGACGCTTGATACGTTGTGAGTTTTCAAAGTGGATCACTGTCCGGACCCTATCTTTAAAATTAGGGGTCATGGTATACAACTGAGTAAATTCTTCCTCGTTGATGGCAGACATAAAACTTCCTGTTGTCTTGCACTGATATTTACGGACCAAACTCGTGATAAAACTCACCTCGCCTTGCGACTGTTGACACTTACTCGTACTCGCACTCTGCTGATCTGCTCGGCGTTTGTTCCTTGTTGATTCTGCGGCGCTGGTCGTCGCATCCACTTCATCGTTTGGGACACAAGAGCCCCCGGTGAACAGCACACCTGGTCCTTCCTCCTCCGCTGTTAAGCTGTCCACGTTGTCCACTCCGTGAAGAACAGGTCCAAGAATTTCTTCCAGTTTCTGTAAACAAGCTTTGACCCATTTCATAGCTCCGTGTCGGAGACTACAAAAAGTTGATGACGAGAACCCAAAACGGGAGATATATACCAACCACTTTGCCGCAGACCGAACAGATTGGAAAGTGAGGGTGGCTGCCGCCCTCTGGGCGTCGTCGAGTCCGAGTGCGTTGGCGATTGCCTCGATGAGTCGTTTTCGGTTGGAGAACGGTTCTGGGACGGTAAAATGGGTGTGGCCTCGATGTCCTGCAGAATCTGTTCTATCGCCTGTTGGTCTTCTTTGGTCAACGGCTGCGGAGCCAGCGCACGGTCCAGGGTGCCAAGTGAGGAGACCGTTGAACTTCTGTCTGCTTCGTCTAGCTGCGTCGCGATAGTCCCCCTGGAGGACGAACGTCGCAAGCGACGGCTGCTCGGTGATGTCTGGGTGCCTACTGTAATATGCTCTAATGAGCTGATCGGCCGTTTCGATGATGGGTGGTCCTGCATCTCTCTGTGGGGAACGTTGGCCACAGGGGATGGAGGATGACTGGGTGGAGTGAGCAGCATCGGCGACGGTGGGTCCTCCAGGGGGAGTGGGATCTCGACTGCTATGGTCGAATCTTCTTGAAACAGATCTTCGACGGACGATGATAGGGGGGCTTTCGGGAGCTTGCGCCTGGCTTGAAAATTCCCCAACAGCAGGGTCCTGATGTGTTCCGGTTGGGTCGGTATGTATCTCTCGATCGACAAGCTCCCGGAATACCACTGGATCTCCATCTGTTTGATCGAGCTGTCCTTGAGATTGATGAGCATCGCTGCAAGTGCTTTCCTCCATGCAAAATTCGTGAGGTTGTTGGCGTTCAAGACGTAGACAGTGCTTCTCAAACGGTTCCATTTGTGCAGACTGGATTGAGGGAAGTTTCACTGAAAGAAGATCTGCTCCATTCTCCAATGAAATAGTCTGTGCCAAGGAGCGCACCTCCTCGAAAAGGTTGGGGTGATTCCACTGCTGTATGTGAAATCGGTATGTCCTCTGATGAAGGATGTGGCCTCCTGTTGGGTGATATACTACGCTGTCGCGATGGACCGGGTACTTCGTCAAGTTGGTTCGAATCATCCTGTAAGGAATAGAAATAGGTATTAGAAATTAATATTAGTTATTTAAATAAACAATAATATTATGTTTCTATTAGATATTTCTATTACTTACTTGCATAGTCACGATCAGTAGGTCTAGTAGAATCACGAACAGCTGTGAACACCATCACAGTCAGAACACAACTCAACTAGTTCGCGTTATCCGCACCCTTAAGTCGTCACACGAAAAGTGCCAGCGTGACGTCATGACGTCGCCAGGTTCTGTGATGCGCTGATTGTTTATTGTGAGTTGTGGAAAGGGACCTGGCGGGGGGCGTTTTAGGTGGAAGCGTTTCATGAGTGTCCAGATGGTGCTTGTGGGTGTAAATCTGTTAAATGTGGCTGCATGTTCCTGCCAAGCTGTTCTCCGCGCTCCACGTATGGTGGAGCGACAGAGTGCCTTTGCTCGGCGGTACTCCAGGAGATGCGCTTCGCACATCACCCTTTTGTACCGCTTCAAGGCTCTTCGTCGTTTTGCGATGGCTTGTTGGCATTCCGGGGTCCACCAAGGCGCTGATGCCTTATTTCGGGGTTTTTTGGATTTTGGGACGGTGGCCTGTGCTGCTGAGCTGATGGCTCCTAAGACCTCACTGATGGTGTGGTCCGTTGAATTTACTAGTGCGAGGTCCACCATAGCCTCGTATTTTGGCCAGTCCGCCCTTTTTAAATTCCATGTGGGTGCGTGGAGTTTGGTATGGTGGATTGCAGCGGAGCTGAGCTTAATGTGTATTGGGTAGTGGTCGCTCAGTCCGGGGTCGTCCTCGACCGACCATTCAAAAAGATGACTAATTCGCGGGGTGCAGCACGAAATGTCTATTGCGCTGTCTACAGCCTCTAATCTGGGTTTGTGTCTGGTGGCGGCCCCGGTGTTTAGCAGGGTAAGATTTTGACTCGATAAATGTGTGTATCATGTGTCCTCTGTTGGTTGTTATGTGGCTCCCCCAGCTGGGGTGGTGAGCGTTGATGTCTCCCAGAATCAGCACTGGGTGTGGAAGTTGTGAGATGAGGGTGGTGAGGTCGTGTAGTGTGGGGTCTGGTTCTGTGGGTGGGAGGTATATTGAAAGAATGGTGGTTTGTATATGGCTGATTTTTAGGTTTATGGCTACGCAATTTAAGTGACTGTTTACGTTAATTCTGCTGTGGGGGATACTGTTGGCAATAAGAATGGCAGCTCCCCCTCTTCTGGTTGGCCCGTTGACATTGTCAACGTGCCACGTGAAATTTGGAATGTGAGTCCAGTGGGAATCTGTGTCTCGCAGATGTGTCTCCTGGAGGGCGGCCAGGAGTAGATTTTTGCGTTGAGTTAGTTCAGTTTTGAATTCGGTGAAGCGAGATGGAATGCCGCCCACATTCCATTGGAGAATGTGTGTCATGAATTAAGACATGGGGAGAGGAGTGGGACGGATACGGCGTGTCGTGGGGGTGTCGGAGACCGAATCCGCAAGGTTTAGGGGTCTGCGGAGACGGCGTCGGGTCATGGCTGGCGGTGTGACACGCCGGACCAGGGAGGTGATGGTGGTTTTGGATCGGGTGATTGGTCCGACTTGGGGCTCAGTCTGGCAGGCGACGGTTGACGTGGGTGGCCTGTCACACTGAGTCCCGGTGGAGGTCGTGGAGGCGGGAGCGGGGGTCTGGGAGGATTTGGATTGGGGCTTTCTTGGGACGTGGTGGGGGAGAGGTTTGGGTCCGGGTGGGGGGAGGGGGGGAAACTGAGTGGAGGAGAGGAGTTGGGGACCTGGTGTTGGGTGAGCGGGTCGCCGGGATGCGGCCGCCGGGAAGGGGTATGGCCACTCGGGGCGGCCGGTTGGGGGCTGGAGCGACCGTGGGTGGGGGGGATGGGGGAGCAGGCCTGGCTTCGCTCCGGAGGTGCGTCGCCAGGCCCAGGGTGGGCCGAGGGGAAGGTGCGGGGGGTGAGGGAGCAGGCCTGGCTTGGCGCCTGGAGCGCGTCGCCAGGCCCAAGGGGGGCCAAGGGGGGGAAAGTGCTGGAGGGAACGGGGGTGGGGAGGGTGAGGGAGCAGGCCTGGCCTTGCGTTGGGGGCGCATTGCCAAGCCTGGGGGAAGCCGGGGGGTGGGTGGAGGAGGGGGCGACGTTGGAGGGAATGGGGATGGGGAGGGTGGGGAAGGAGGCCTGGTCGCGCTCTCGCAGGGCCAGGGCCGGTGCGGAGGGGTGGGTAAGGGGGACGGGGCGGGAAAACCGGACGTCGGACGCCCGGGGCGGGAGGGGGAAACGGTGGTCCGGAGGGGGTGGCAGGCGGAGAGGGGTGAGGGAGGTTCAAGGACGATCGTGCTGCGGCGGCATAGGAGCGCCCGGGAGTGAGTAGCCGCCGTGCTGCGGAGAAGGATATGTCCTTAATGGCCGCGAGCTCGTGGATGTCGTTTTCCCGCAGCCATACGGGACATTGTCGGTCGGAGGAAGGATGTGCGCCGCCACAGGCCGCACATTTGCGGACCGCGGAGGTGCACGTGGTGGTGGAGTGTGGCTCCGCGCACCGAGCACAGCGTGCGCTGGGTGAAGTGCAGGCCTGGTCTCCATGGCCGTAGCGCTGGCAGCGGTGACAGCGGACGGGACGGGGGTGATGTGAGGGAATACTTTGTGCTGGATGTCGTTGATAGTGATGTGTGAGGGTCGGGTTTTTGTGGGGAAGGACAGTGTGAGGATTGTGGTCTGCCTCCAGCGCCTTGGCGCAGAGATCAAGGATGCCCCTGTTCCCTGGAGGGCTGCGGCGATGTTGTCGTGGCTGAAGGAATTGAATTCTGGCGTGTTGATGGTGCCTCGGCTGCTGTTGAGTGACTTGTGGAGTGTGAAGCTGCACTTTTGTGAGTTAAATGTTGTGAGTGACAGCAGCTTCTTTGTGTCCTTGGAGCTTGTCGTGCGCACAATGATGTGTTTGTGGTGTCTGGTGATGGTGAGGTTTTTCTGTTGTATGTGGTGTTCCAGTGTCTTCGTGAGGGTGAACGCCGACTCCTTGGCGATGTCGTGCGTGGAGTCCGTGTATATGCCGACGACGAAAGAGCCGTCGTCGGCGGTGGCAGGATAGGCCATGTTTTTAGGGAAGTGCTTGTGTTGGGGGTTGTGGGGCACGTTAGTGGTGGGGGGCTTGTGTGTCCCCAGAAAGAGAAAGACCGGCTTCGTTGACCCCTTGGCCCAGGCGTTAGCCCAGGGGCCTACCTGCCCTGGCCGCAATGGCCCCAAGCAGGGGGGTATACACCGTTAGGTTTCCACCGGTTTGTTAGTAGATAGGAAAGAGAGAAAAAGAGGAGTAGGTTGGGGGAGGATTTCCTGTGGTTTGCGACGGACGCCTGCTTCAGACCCCGCAGCAGCTCCGAGCCGGCTTACTGCGGGTAACAGGACGCCCTGGGAACGCGCCCCACAGGTGCCTCTTCTCTTCGTTCTTCTCTTTCTTCTTCTCGTCTTCGGCCGACGTGCTTCCTCCTCCGCTTCCCGCTGGCGAGTCCGGAGACCTATTATCTGCTACAGCTGTCTGTTGACGGATGAATGCTATGGAGAAAACCGCCTGAATGATCTCGGACGAACTCATGATAAGACGCGCGGCAAAACTTCCTTTGTATTACCACACACTTCGAACGTCGAAAACGTCGCCTACACCGCAGCGCCACAGGGCGCCTCCGGAAGACCGTCAAACGTCTTCGTCGCCTCACACGACGTCCCCAAGGCATTTAGATCCAGAACGTCCCACCGGTCCGCGGACAGTTTCTCGCGAAGGGGCTCAAAGCTTGCAAAAACTATGACACGGCAAAATTCCAGAACCACCTCTCCCCGATATTTACCGGTCATCAATCTCCCGTTTTTAACGCACTCGAGCGTCTTGTATGAAAAGTTACTCGCGTCTGAGCGTGTCACATCAAAACACACGCCTTTATAGTTTTTGCGTCCGACAACCATAGCGACATCTGCCCCCTTGCTTATCCCATCCAGGACGCAAAAACTAAACACAAACTAGAGCAGGCTCGCGAGGTGCGTCTTCCCTTTTTCGCCTTGTACATCTACGACTCAAAGTATCTTTCGGTTGTCCTGTTCCAGAACCTTCTTCAGCACGTCGTATTGCCATGTACGTAGTCGCATGTCCTGCAAACACCGATACCTTCGCGCAGCAACGCGGTCCTGACGTCGCTCAATAAGACGCGCGTCAATGTTACTCGTGTAGCGGATGTTGAGCCCGGTATCTCTGAGAGACACTCCATCAAGGCCCGCAAGAGTCGGTCCATTCGAAGTTTTGCTTCATCTTCGTTGTCGCACCCGTCGTCCAAGATAGCTCTCCAGTCACCACCTCGTTTGGAATCTCCGTCCTTTGTGCAGTAATCATAGTTGTGGCGGCTGGTCCCACGGGAAACTTCAAAATGAGTACCTTCGAAGATCTCCCTAAGTCGTCCCATACGAACCGGAACTCGGAATTCCAGGTAGCCCTGCATATGCAGGGTGCCGGTACTGGGGCATGCTCCAGTCCGTAGACCCACTTTCTGGCATCTCGAAGTCCGTCAAGTTTCTCTTCCCACTGAAGTTGCATTTCTGTGAGTTGAATGTTGTCAGTGAGAGCAGCTTCTTCGTGTCTTTTGCGCTTGTGGTGAGCACAAGGAGGCGTTTGTGTTGTACGTGGTGTTCGAGAGTCTTAGTCAGTGTGAATGCCGACTCCTTGGCGATATCGTGTGCGGAGTGCGCGGAGATGCCGATTACGAAAGAGCCGTCCTCGGCGGTGATGGAATAGGACGCGTTTCTAGAGAAGTGTTTGTGATGTGTGAGTAGGTTTTTGGGCACTAGTGACCCCGGACAAGTGAAGACCGGTTTCGTTGACCCCTAAGGCCCAGGCGTTAGCCCAGGGGCATTCCTGCCTTGGCCTCAATGGCTCCAAGCAGGGGGGGGGGGGGTTATACACCGTTAGGTATCAGCCGGTTCGTTAGTGATGTTGAGAGGATTTTCTGTGGTTTGCGACGGACGCCTGCTTCAGACCCCGCAGCAGCTCCGAGCCGGCTTATTGCGAGTAACAGGATGCCCTGGGAACGCGCCCCACAGGTGCCTCTTCTCTTCTTTCTTTTTTCGTCTTCTGTCTTCTGCTGGAGCCCTTGCGCCGACGGTCGTTCCTCTTCCGCTCCTGGGGAGCGAATGTTGCCGATGGTATAATGCAGGTCCGCAGGACATTCAGGCAGATAGCCTCATACGAAACTCAGCTATACCCCGATTCCATTCACACTTTTGTGAACGGAGGCTGATGATGATGAGCCCGCATTCGATACACGTGCACTCGGTGATGAGGCCGATGAGCTGGGTCCTAATGACCGCGCGAGGACGCAGCATGGTGTACTCACAAACTCTTGGGATCGCTCGCTTGACGTGAACACGTAAGCTAGCAGCCTGCTTGCCAGACAGGAGTTCCTCTCTGGTTGATAGAATGCCTGTCATGACTGACTTTGGCCGGACCAGGTGACATAAGTCGTCATAACATAGGTGTTACGTCATCATTCGTCATAGGTCGTCATGCCCGAGGCGGTCCGAATCACCAGCTTTGTCGGGCAATGTCGTACGACAACCATGTACATGGATGCCCGACAAAGCTGGTGATTCGGACCGCCTCGGGCATGACGACCTATGACGAATGATGACGTAACACCTATGTTATGACGACTTATGTTGCGGATAACGCGGAGTTATTTTTCTCATGACGACGAATGACGATGTGCTCGCTGAGACTTTTTTTGCTATGACGAGTGATGACGATGTGCTGGCCACGACTTTTTTTCATATGACGAGTCATGACGATGTGCTCGCCAGGACTTTTTTTGTCATGACGAGTGATGACGATGTGCTGGCTAGGACTTTTTTTGCTATGACGATGACGAACATTCGTCATTTCACTTCATTCGTCATACCGTCCTTGACCTCTCCAACACACATAATATTGGTATATCCATTTATTCATACGGAGAAAACATATGATACACATAATAATACGACGACGTCTTATTTGCAACATGCAATCCATGCAAACTATTCGTCCAGTGATTAGCATTCAAAACACTTTTGGAACCCATGTTGACCAAAACTTTAAGCTTTAACGTGAGGAAACATGAAACAGTATTTTCAGATTGATCAATTTGTTTCGGTCTAAGATAAAGAGCTACTAATCCATGATCCCGTGTAGCTTCAGGCGTTTCTATATTATCCGTCGGAGTTGTCCATTTGTAATACTGATGATTAAACGGCATAGCATTTTCCAAAGTCATATCCCACTTATACCATCTATGAGTATTTGGTGAAATACTCCATGATTTTGAATCTTTACCTTGCATCACCGTTCGATTATTGAAGATTTGCAAAGGTGTATTATCTGAATCCCACTTAACCTCTTGAGTCTGACAACGCCTATCAGATTTTGTAATCTGAGCCAGTGGTAAAGTATGATCAGACTTGTAAAATTTCTTATCTTCATCCAAAGTATAATAAGTATTACCTAATGTACCTCTGGTATCACTATAAACTTCAAGCTCAGGCTGAAGATTATTCACCGTTTTGGTTGTAGCAGTCCCTGAAGCTGAAGTTTGTGTTGTGGTAGTGCCACGCAACTCTTTCAATGTAGCCGTTCCAGACAAGATTTTACATCCAAAGTTCTTTGTAAATTCATTCCAACCTTTGATATGTTGTGGAACCAAATCTTGCGGTGTAGGTGTCGCCGTATCAATACCACATTTCATATACCACCAAAGATTAGCTAGAGGTAGAACATAAAATTTCCAATCTTCACACTTCTTGAAAGTAAGAAAATGAGTATTTTCAATCTCCAACAGAAACGTCGGTAAATTACCGGAATGCAGAGACATAACATCATAATTGCCAATAGTACCGGTGGCTTTACTTCCAACACCAGCACCGGCATCAACTTCGTCACCTCCATTACCGTGATCAATATGAACACGCTTAGCAACGGGTGCACCGTCTCCGTCGTCATATTCAATGTCGCTCATCGTCCTTCTTCTGCCGTCCGACGAATCAACACCAGTTCCAGTACGATCGGAATGATTTATTTCGGGGCGCTCTCCCCCTCGGGCACGACCGCCACCCTCGGGGTCGACGACCCTTGATCGTCCGCCGTTTCTATCGTAGAATCCGCGAAACAAGCCACAGTGCGGGCCGTATGTTCGACGGATGAATTCTTCGTCGGACTCGGTACGCCCGATCTGTCCAGCGATCCTATGTCTAGTGATGAGACGTTGTCGAAACGCCCTCGAGTTTTCAATGCGGTTGCAGAGTCGTTGAACGTTGACAGGTCCCTGGAGCTGTCGCCGACGTCTCTTATCGGCACCACCTTCTTCACTTTCTCCCATGAGTGGGACATCCTGTAACAATGATGAAAAACCCATTAGACACGGTCAAGTTTCGATCACAATCATACAAAAAAAAGTCCCAGCGAGCACGAGCACAACAGTCATCATAATGCATACCTCCACAGGATGTTGTCCAGTCGGCCGCCGAGACTTAACTGACCTGCTATACGAAGTACATGCTGGTTTATACTGTCGATGTAGTGCCAGTATAGTTCCCACCTCCGCACTCTTAAGTCGTCATGGCAAAAGTCGCACCGAATCATGTGACGTCATAGCCAATAGCGAGCCTCCAATGCCCATGCCCCGGGGCGGCGGCGGGTGACAAGGTTAAGCATGCCCCTAATGTACATGTTGACGGACGTCAACCGGGGGTTTGTTTAGTGCTCATTGCTCATGCACAAACGCACTCATTAGTCGTCATACGAAAAGTAGCACACAGTCATTACTCGTCATGCCCCAGGGCATCCATGTACATGGATGCCCGGTCAAACCACCTGTTTTCGGGCATCCAAACCGCCTGAGGCATGACGAGTAATGACTGTGTGCTACTTTTCGTATGACGACTAATGAGTGCGGATAACGCGGAACTAGTTTTGTAATGACGACGAATGATGACCACAGCCAAGAGTTTTTTTGTAATGACGACGAATGACGATCACTACCAGGACTTTTTTTCCAATGACGAGTGATGATGATGATCGCCAAGACTTTTTTTGTAATGACGACGAATGACGATTCTTCATTCCTTTTCATTCGTCATACCTTCCTCGACCTCTCCAAGACACATAAAATTCATATCAATGTTTATTCATAAGGTGCAAACATATGATACACATAATAATACGACGATGTTTTATTCGCAACATGCAAACCATGTAAACTCTTAGTCCAATTATTGGGATTGACAACACTTTTCATACCCATATAAATTAATACTTTCAATTTTAATGTAAGGAAACAAGACACTGTATTTTCAGACTGATCAATTTGTTTCGGTCTAAAATAAAGTGCTGTTAATCCATGATCTCGTGTAACTTCAGGAGTTTCTATATTATCCGTTGGTGTCGTCCACTTGTAGTACTGATCATTAAATGGCATGACATTTTCTAAAGTCATGTCCCATTTATACCATCTATGAGTGTTTGGTGAAACACCCCATGATTTTGAATCCTTTCCTTGCATTACTGTTCGATTATTAAATATTTGCAATGGCGTATTATCTGAATCCCATTTAATTTCCTGAGTCTGACAACGTCTATCCGATTTTGTAATAGTAGCAAGTGGTAAAGTATGATCAGACTTATAGAATTTTTTGTCTTCATCCAGAGGATAATAAGTACTGGCTAAAGTCCCTCTTGTATCACTATAAACTTCAAGTTCAGGTTGAAGATTATTTACAGTCTTAGTCGTAGCTGTTCCTGAAGCTGAAGTTTGTGTTGTCGTCGTTCCACGCAACTCCTTCAGTGTAGCCGATCCAGATAAATTTTTACATCCAAAGTTCTTTGTAAACTCATTCCAACCTTTAATATGTTGTGGAACTAAATCTTGCGGCGTACGACTTGTAGTGTCGATACCGCATTTCATGTACCACCAAAGATTAGTTAAAGGTAGAACATAAAATTTCCAATCTTCACATTTTTTGAAAGTAAGAAAATAAGTATTTTCAATTTCTAACATAAACGTCGGTAAATTACCTGAATGCAAAGACATAACATCATAATTTCCAATAGTGCCCGTGGCTTTACTTCCAACACCAGCACCGGCATCAACTTCGTCACCTCCATTACCGTGATCAATATGAACACGTTTAGCAACAGGTGCACCGTCTCCATCGTCATATTCAACCTCGCTCATTGTCCTTCTTCTGCCTTCCGACGAATCAACACCAATGCCAGTACGATCCGAATCGTTTATTCCTGGACCCTCTCCCCCTCGGGCACGACCGGCACCCTCGGGGTCGACGACCGCGGATCGTCCGCCACCGTTCCCGTTGCGATCGTGGAATTCACGAAGTAACCCGCAATGCGGGCCGTAGGTACGCCTAATGAACTCTTCGTCGGACTCAGTCCTCTTGATGTGTCCGGCGACTCTATGCCTAGCGACGATGCGGTCACGAAACTTCCTGGAGTTTTCGATGCGAGCGCAGAGACGGGCGAGGTTGACACCTTGTTGCAGCTGTCTTCGGCGCCTTCCCTCACCTCCTGCCATGTGTGGGACATCCTGTAACAGTGATGAAAAACGCATTAGACATAGTCAAGGTTCGATCACCATCATACAAAAAAAGTCCCAGCAAGCACGAGCACAACAGTCGTCACAATGCATACCTCCACAGGATGTTGACCACTCGGCCGCCGAGACTTAACTGACCTGCCACACGTAGTACATGCTGATTTATATCCTCGACGTGATGCCAGTACAGCTGCCACCAAGCTCCGGAGTCGATCTGACCCGGCGGAGGTCGCAGGGTCCCAGCCGTTTGTCGACGATCGCCTGTTGACGCAATCTCGCGGCTAAATACAAAGGTCCTGGTTCGACTTTGTAGGGCGTTCCGGTCTGCATCTTGCAGGAATGATCCAAGGATGGTGTTTGTTGTCGCAAAGATGGGCACACGTTCAAGTAACTCTCCTCCGGTCTCGTACTTCACCTGAACATGCATAGGTTCACCACCGAGCAGTTTTTTAAAATCATCCTTATTGACTTCACTCACCGTTAGCTCTTCCAGAAGAGCTAACGGTGAGTGAAGCAGTTGAGACATGTAAAACGGCGAGTTATTGTTGACAGCACTCATCCTCGTTGCTTCATGGAGGTCCAGTAGACTAGAGGTTACAAGCGTCTTCCCGGTAGTTGTGGGCCCATATAACAGTAATGTATTTGTCTTGACCAGGAGTCTATCAGCCACGATCTCCACCCATGCGAGAAACTCCGCGATGTCCACTCGGTTTGATGTGAAAAGATGTTCCAGCCAGATGGCGTTTTCTGACTTGGGTTCCGCCATGTCTGCCATGCCGTAAAACTCGTGGTATACTGTCCAGAACGGTTTGGTACGAAGCCTCTTGATTCTCTGGGAGTTTTCAAAATGTATCACCGTCCTAACCCTGTCCTTAAAATTTGGTGTCAGGGTATATAACTGTGTAAACTCTTCTTCATTGATGGCAGACATAAAAGATCCCGTCGTTTTGCACTGATATTTCCTGACTAGACTTGTGATGAAACTCACCTCTCCTTCGGAGTGTTGACGCTTACTGCTGGTCGCAGCCTGTTGCTCAGCTCGTCTTTTGTTTCTCGTCGACTCCGCTGCACTGGTTGTGCTGTCCACCTCGTCGTTTGGTACGCAGGAACCTCCTGCGAACAGGACTCCGATGCCACCGTCATCTTCCGCTGCCAAGCTGTCGACGTCGTCGACGCCATGTAGGACTGGTGCGAGGATTTCTTCTAGTTTCTGTAACGTACTTTTTACCCATTTCATAGCTCCATGTCGGAGACTACAAAAACATGATGCCGCGAACCCAAAACGGGAGAGATATACCAGCCATTTTGTCGGAGACCGAATAGACTGGAAAGTGAGGGTTGCCGCTGCGCGCTGGGCGTCGCTGAAGCCGAGGGCGTTTGCGATGGCCTCGATAAGTCTCTTGCGGTTGCTGAATGGCTCTGGGACTGTGAAATGGGTATGCCCTCGATGTCTTCCAGAATCCGGTCTATCGCCTCCTGGTCCTCTCTGGTCAGGGCCTGTGGAGCTAGCACACGGTCCAGCGTGCCATGTGAGGAGGCCGTTGAACTTTTGTCGGCTTCGTCGGGCGGCGTCTCGGTAGTCCCCCTGGAGGACGAACGTCGCAAGCGCTGGCTGCTCGGAGACGTCTGGGTTCCGGTTGTAGTATGCTCTAAGGAGCTGATCGGCCGTTTCGATGCACGCTGGTTCTCGCTCTCGCTCCCTAGTGGGCTGACCGCAGGGGATCGAGGACGACTGGGAGGTGTCAAGAGCAGCGGCGACGGTGGGTCCTCCAGGGGGAGTGGGATCTCTATGGCTACTGTCGCTTCTTCGCGCAGTAGATCTTCTACGGATGAGAAGAGGTGGGCTTTCGGGAGCTTCCGGCGAGCCTGAAAATTCCCCAGTAGGAGTGTTCGGATGTCTTCCGCCCTCGTCGGTAGGTACTTCTCGATGGACAGACTGCCCGAGTACCACTGGATCTCCATCTGCTTGATTGTCGTCCGTTGTAGACTGTTGAGCATCTTGGCTATTTCCTTTCTCCATTCGAAGTTCGTGACATTGTTGACGTTCAACAAGTAGGTAGTGGTATTCGATCGGCTCCACTTGCGCATCGTGAGTGAAGGAAGTTTCGCTTTTGTTGTTGTCACCTCCTCTGTCTGTCCTCTGTCCTCTGTCCTCTGTCCACCACCTCTGTCACCACCAATGACGTCACCTCCATTGCCGTGATCAATATGAACACGCTTAGCAACGGGTGCGCCGTCACCGTCATCATATTCAGTGTCGCTCATCGTCCTTCTTCTGCCGTTCGACGAATCAACACCAGCTCTAGTACCAGTAGTATGATTTATTCTGGGGCGCGCTCCCCCTCCGACGCGACCGCCGCCGTCGGGGTCGTCGACCCTCGGTCGGGCACGCGATGAGCCGTAGACGAAATTTCGCAGGAGACCACACCGTGGGCCGTATGTGCGTCGGATAAACTCCTCTTCCGACTCAAGATCCCCGACGTGCCCCGCCTCGCGATGTCTATTGATGAGTCGATGCCGAAACGATGGGGAGTTCTCGATTCGGCGACAGAGACGGTCGACCAACAGTGGTTTGTTAAGTTGCCGGCGACGTCGCTTGTCACCACCGCCTGCTTCACTTCTTCCCATGAGTGGGACATCCTGTAACAATGACGAAAAACGCATAAGACACGGTCAGATTTCGATCACAGTCATGAAAAAAAGTCCCGGCGAGCACGAGCACAACACTCATCATAATGCATACCTCCACAGGATGTTGTCCACTCGGCCACCGAGACTTAACTGACCTGCTATGCGGACGACATGGTCGTTTATACGGTCGACATATCTCCAGTAGAGCTCCCACCAGGTTGACGAATCAACTTGCGATGGTGGAGGTCGCAGGGTGCCGGCTGTCTGCCGCCTGTCACCTGTGGAAGCAATCTCCCTCGTAAAAATGAAAGTCCTTGTACGGCTCTGTAAAGCTTGTCTATCCGCGTCTTGCAAAAATGTTCCCAGGACGGTATTCGTTGTTGCGAACACAGGGACGCGTCCAAGTAGTTCGCCCGATGTCTCGTACTTGACTTGGACGTGCATTGTTTCACCGCCCAATAACTTCTTGAAATCGTCTTTGTTGATTTCACTCACCGTTAGCTCCTCCATGAGAGCTAACGGTGAGTGAAGGAGTTGACTCAAGTAGAACGGTGAATTATTATTCACCGCCGACATCCTACTTGGCTCGTGGAGATCCAGCAACGAGGACGTGACCAGGGTTTTTCCGGTGGTGGTCGGACCATACAACAACAAAGTGTTGGTTTTCAGTAAGAGTTTGTCAGCAATCACCTCGACCCAGGCGATGAACTCGGCGATATCGACGTTGTTGGACGCGAACAGGTGTTCTAACCAAATGGCGTTTTCACTTTTCGGCTCCGTCAAATCAGACATACCATAAAACTCGTGGTAGATACTCCAGAAGGGCTTCGTTTTGAGACGTTTCATCCTTTGAGAGTTCTCAAATTGGATGACGGTACGCACTCGGTCTTTAAAATTCGGTGTAAGCGTATAAAGTCTCGTAAATTCCTCCTCGGTGATGGAGCTCATAAAAGACCCTGTCGTCTTTGACGCATACTTTCTGACTAGACTGCTAATGTAGCTCACCTCCGCTTCGGTGTGTTGTTTCTTGCTCGTGGAAGCCGCTTCGTGCTCAGCCTTTCTCTTGTTACGACTGGTCTCAGCCGCGCTGGTGCTGCCGTCCACTTCATTCGCAACGCAGGATCCTCCCGTAAAGAGAGCCAGTACAGCGCCGTCGTCATCTCTCCTGGGGTTGTCCACGTCGTCCAACCCGTGCAAGACCGGAAGTAGTATTTCCTGTAGCTTCTGAAGTGTGTTTTTTATCCACTTCATAGCGAAGTGTCCGATACGACAAAAACGTGAGTATTTAAACCCAAAACGGGATAGATATACCAGCCACTTGAGCGGATGTCGAACAGTTTGGAAAGTGAGGGTGGCGGCACATTTTTCCTCGTCGCTGAGACCGAGGGCGTCGACGATGGACTGTATGAGGCGTTTCCGGTTACTGAACGGATCGGGGACGGTGAAGTGCGAGTGTCCTCGCCCTCCAGGTCCTGTAGAATCTGGTCGATGGCGGCTTGATCCGCTTCCGTCAACGGTTGAGGTGCATCATAAGTCGTCATAACATAAGTGTCATCGTCATTCGTCATTCGTCATGCCCGAGGCGGTCCGGCTCACCAGCTTTGTCGGGCAATGTCGTACGACAAGCATGTACATGGATGCCCGACAAAGCTGGTGAGCCGGACCGCCTCGGGCATGACGAATGACGAATGACGATGACACTTATGTTATGACGACTTATGATGGCCCTTGCGCCGACGGTCCTTCCTCTTCCGCTCCTGGGGGAGCGATCGCGTCGGTCTAGCACGACCACCGATCACTAGAGCTCAAGGCCAACTGGACCGGACAGGCACGGCGGTTAGCCGAAGTGTTCGGATGGAGTATTTAAAATTCTCAGATCAGAAACAGGGTATACACGCGTCACTGCCACTAGTCTGGCGTCCATATCATGACTGCTTGTTGCGAGGATTGGATAAGGCAGTCCATTACGCTCTATTT
Organism: Capitulum mitella; assembly: GCA_030062745.1. NCBI lineage: Eukaryota > Metazoa > Arthropoda > Thecostraca > Pollicipedomorpha > Pollicipedidae > Capitulum > Capitulum mitella. The sequence goes on along the minus strand of CP099852.1, from coordinate 22,623,960 downwards.
CCTTTGTGTTAAAATACACTACCACTTACACCTTGTATGCATTTTATGATGCTCTGGATCATTCGTTATATTGCCTGCTAGATTGCAACACAACGTTGCTGTGTATCGATTCACCTGGTAGCGACAAGTCTGGCTTTAGATAAAGCAGTCAGTGATGTCAAACGAAATAAAACAGTGCATTCCGTTTCTATACTAGCAACATTGACATGTCAAACTGCACAAACATTCGCCAATGTGGAAACTTGACAACAATCATGACGACATATCTGCATCATTGAATGAGTGTATGAACAAAACAATTTTGGCAAGCATACCAGCTGCGACTGATTGCTTCTGCACCCCATAATGAAAGCTGTTAGCGGATTCACTTGCAGCACAGACATACACACACACACACTTCAGAAAACTGCATTTTTTGGGAATACCTGAATAATGTACCTGCACAAAATATCACAGCATGAATAAATGTGATGGCAATCAGACTGACCCATTGGCTGGTCCTTCAGTCTGTTGTAAATGCGCGAGTATGAGGCCAATGGCACGCCATTGTCATCTGCTCATGACATCATTTCTGGAGTCATGTACATATCATAGAACTTCATGAGTTTGGGCGTCGTGTACTTCATACAAGCCTGGCATACGATGGACACTCGCAACTTTTTGGTCCACATCAGTGTAAACCACCACATCGCACAGGTGTCGGCCCACGATGGCCATTTGTCCCTGCACTTAACACCAGTATTTGCTGTGCTTTTTGACTTTCAGGCGGCCGTCCAGCACGACCAGCCAGTCCACAAAATCAGCTCCCACAATGCACAATCGCTTTGCGAAAAAACCTTTTGCCTCCACCACACGCTCGTCCAAGATGCCATGGGGCGAGCATGCTAGGCAGGGGTGGTTCACATCTATAACGATGCCGGACCTAGCCACGCTCACCCCGCGGTCCAGCTGGTATTGGCACAGTGCGCGCCTCTCATTCCTTTTACCCCAGACGACTGCTGGAACACTCAGACGTTCCAGGTGGGTTATCGCCCGTGCAAGGCGCGAAGCATCGGTACTTGGCCTCATCATCTCTCCGAAGTGCGATGCTGTGAGGCGGCACCTACTTCCTCCATCCAGCGTCTCGAACACTTTTCCCTTGTCGCTGCCTCCACAGCCTGAGCTCCCTCTTCAGTCACCTGTGAGGACAGACAGCATGTTTTGCAAGGAGTGCCTACGTGCAGCACTATATGAACACACTGAAAATTCTCCAGGACACCGAAGACGTTGACATTGTGAAACACCGTTGCGGTTTCCATCCAGATAGTGAAACATCCAAAATAAGCCTCAGTAGCCAGCACAAATGACTAGTGGTAGCGTCAAGTGAATGCTGCATAGGTTGCATCATGATGCATGTTGCCATTGTTATGGACCAGACTATAAAGTCCTTTAATGTAAATTTTCACAACCTTTGGCAGGAAAAGGGGAGTTCTTCTTACACTCCTGTACCTTGCCAGCAATTCTGGTGTGGCCTCACGTGGGCCGTGGTCGGGCCAGCCCGCGCTGCCTGGTCGGGCTAACCCGCACTGCGTTGTGGGTCAGGTCGGCGTTTGACACAAGGCACCAAGTTGACCGCCAAACAGAACCACATTTCAGCCCGAGCGGGCAAAGCCAACCTGTGCTCGGGCGTGCTCGAGCACTGCACGGGCTTGCCGCAGTTATCCCGGGGCAGAGATATGCCTTAACGCGGCAGGAGTAGTGTGGGCCCGAGCGGGCTGTGCATGGGCAAACCCAACCTTACTCCGGATAGCCCAAGCTGATCCCAGGCAGCTGGCGTCCAGTCGAATGGGCAGCTCACTGTGGGCCCACGCAGGCTGTCCGTGGGCAAACCACAGATCGGTACTTGGGCTAACCCGCGTTCAGCTGTGGACAAACTGACCTTACTCCGGATAACCCAACCTGATCCCAGGCAGCGGCCACTCAATGGAATGGACCGCTCACTGTGGGCCCACGCAGGCTCTTCTTGGGCAAGCCACAGATCGGTGCTTGGGCTAACCCGAGTTCAAGTGTGGCAATACCAGTGACAATATAAACAGCATCAGATGGGCGCAGACCACAGCTAAGGTACTTCAGTAATGTACCAGTTCATTACTTTTATATTATATCCTCGTAGATGACATGTATTCTCGGAATTATTCAAACTACCAAAACAATTTGCTTAATCCATTCACGAACGTTTATTTTCTTCACATCCATGCGCACACACTCACACACACACGAACTCGACACACCAAGACATTCAGCCAGAAAAGGCGTTTGTTGCTGCTAAGTAATAAAACGCAGATGAGTGCAGTGAAGGCACTTGTGCCTTGACACGCCCTGCTATTTTAAAAATCTACAAACATAACTTCGTGTTCCATGTTCATGGCGATGTCTCTGTCAGCTGTTGGCTCCGGGTCGGCTGCGGCAGTGCCGGGTCGGCAGTGCTGGGTCGGCTCTGCCGGTGCCGACCCAGCACGCGTGGCGAGCAGCCTCTCCAGCCTTCGGCCATTTCGATCCCGGCTGCCCGAAAGCCACTTTGCAGTAGCTCTCGAGACGGCTGCCTTGTCAACGCTGGTGCCGTTGGACCGGCGAAGCGTTTCTGAGGAAAATGGCGTGCTATTTTTACATCTCTATGTCATTTCCTAAATACACAGTGGAGTTTGGGTTTGGCGGTACATTTTCTTAGAAAATCATGAAATGAAATGAACACTGAGCTACCAGTTTTGCGATTTGGACCCGTGGCGAGTTCCCGTTGGCCTGGCGAGAGGCCATCGTCATCCCACTGTGCAAGCCCGGCAAGAGTCGTTTAAACCCTCTTGATTATCGTCCCATATCTCTGACATCTTCCTTGTGTAAACTTTTGGAGAAGATGGTTAACCTCCGCCTGACCTGGTTTTTAGAGAAGAATAACGTGTTTGACAATGCTCAGTGCGGTCTCCGGAAAAACCGTAGTACTGTGGACCACCTTTTAGCCCTAGACACAGCAGTGCGTGTTGCTTTTCGGGAACGACGTCATGTGGGAGGTGTGTTTTTTGACATCGAGGGTGCATACGACACGACGTGGCGACACTTATTTGTTATGGCGCTTACCTCATTTGCAGCATTCTGCCTCTTACTTGCGATGGCGCCCTGACTTTCTGCACGTCGTTTCATCCTCGACGCCTGTGCTCCGCTGACAGAGGTGTCTACCTCATCGTGAGCGCTACAGGTTCCTCCTGAGAACAGTGCTACTGGTGGTCCGCCGTCAGTTTGATCGGAAATCAGAGGGGCTAGGATACGCTGTAACTGATCGAGCACAGACTTCATCCACTTCACAGAGGAATGGCGGAGACAAGCAAACATTGATGTTTTGAAGCCGAAACGGGAAAGATAAACCAACCATCGTGTTGCAGATCGAATACTTTGGAAGGTGATGGTGGCTGCCGCGCGCTGTTCGTCTGTGAAGTGGAGGGCTGTGCATATCGAATCGATGAACCTCTTTCGGTTCGCGTGGGGCTCAGGGAATGTGAAATGTGTGTGTCCCGCGTTTCTGCTTCCAGTTGGGCCGCTATCTCGTTGATCGCTTGTAAGTCCTCCCTCGTCAGTGGACCCTGGGCCAACGCTACGTCCAGGGTGCCAGGTGACGAGGGAGTTGAACTTGCTGTTGCAGATTCTTGTTGCCTCTCTCCAATCCCCTGGGACGACGAAGGTTGCGATGGATGGTGATGATCCGTCTGGGTTGCGCTCGTGGTAATGGACGAGGAGGTCTTCCGCCGTTTTGATGTTCCCTGGTGGGCGTGTTCCTCCATGGGATGGTCCGGGCTGTCCGCAGGGGATTGGAGAGGCGTCATCGGTGGAGTGTCGCTCCCATCTTGAAGTGGAAGGCGTATCTCTAGTTGAATGAGAGGTTGATCTCTGTAGAGGTCGCGTATGTCGTATGCAGGGGGGGCTTGGCGGAGGCGACGTCTGGCCGCGAAGTTGCCCAGTAGTAGCGTCTTGATGTCTTCTTTCCGTTGGGGTATGTATCTCTCTATGCTCAAGCTCCCGGAATACCATTCTACCTCCATCCCTTTGATCACTGTGTTGGGTTTGGTCATCAGGAGTTTCGCTAGTTCCTTGCGCCAAACGAAATTGGTCACGTTGTTCACGCTGAAGGCGTATGTAATGTTTATCAATTTCGGAAATTTGGCCATCTGTAGACAAGGAATCTTCCTCATCAGAAGCTCTGGAGAGGATTGAATCGAAGTACTCCTGGCATAAGATCGGAGCTCCCGAAGGAAGCTCGGGGCTCCATGTTCTATCAGTTCGAATCTGTACGTCCTCTGGTGGAGGATATGACCCCCCGTCGGGTGATATACTACGTCGTTCAGGTCCACCGGGTATCTCGTTAGGTTGGTCCGAATCATCCTGTAAGCAATACAAATAAGTATTAGAAATTAATATTACGTATTTAAATAAATAATAATAGTATCTTTCTATTAATTACTTGTATTACTTACTTGCATGACGTATGGACGTGGTGAGTTGTCGACTGGGCGAGAAGCAGAACACAACTGAAGTACTGAAGAGAGACGACTAACCTTATTGGTTCATAGTTACCTATGTCGACCAATCAGAAGCCATGAACGATGAAGAGCAATGAAGGATTCGCGTCCATCACTTCATAGAAAAGTCCTGGCGTTTTCAGCACTCATCACTCATCATAGTAAACTAAATCACGGTAATCCGCCATCAACACTCATCATTACTCAAAAGTGCCAGCTCATCATCATGAGTGGCCCCCTTATGCCCCGAGGCGGTGGGGGGGGGGGGGGGGCAAGCACCGGCCAGCTTTTGGGTGAGTCGTACGACATCCATGTACATGGCACCCAAAAGCTGGCCGGTGCTTGCCCCCCCCCCCCCCCCACCGCCTCGGGGCATAAGGGGGCCACTCATGATGATGAGCTGGCACTTTTGAGTAATGATGAGTCTTGAAGGCCTTTGGGCAAGGTATTATATGAGGAGGAGAAGCGGTCTAAGAAATAGTTTTTAGCTGATGAGACACCTGACGTACTACTTCACCTTCTTCCTAATCGGAAAATCAATAGCACCTCTCGCAGCCATCCCCAACAACCAACTAACCTGTGATTCTCCGGATCTCGTTATTTATAGCGTTTCGATGACGCTTGTAGAGACCCCACCAGTCCTCTGATGAGATGATCCCCGGCGGCTCAGGGATCGTCCAGCTTCCACCTCGATCACCACGGCTACGGACCTCCAAGTTGAACTCAAAGGTCTTCGTCCGCGACTGGAGAGCATCCCGATCAGCATCCTGCAGAAAACCTCCAAGATGGTTGTTGGTGGATGCAAAGATAGGCACCCTACCGAGCACCTCTGGCGTGTTTTGATATTTAACAGCCACATGCATCACTTCTCCTCCCAACAACTTCTTGAAGTCGTCCTTATTACACTCGGACACCGTGATCTCCTCCATGACACCAAGGTGCGAGTTCAGCAACTGGGCCAAGTAGAAGGGCGAGTTAGCGTTCATCGCAGACAAACGAGTTGGCTCTCGCAGCTTCAGCAAACTATCAATGATGAGCGTCTTCCCAGATGTAGTTTTTCCAAACAGAAGCAAAGTATTAACCTTCGTCAGCATCTGATCTGCAATCACTTCCACCCAAGCCAAAAACTTCGCCACAGTAATCTTGTTCTTTTTCAACAGCAAACTCAACCAAGCCTCATTCTCCGTCATCGGATGAGTCTCATCGTCCAAAAACTCATTGTAAAACGTCTCCCAAAACTTCTCACCTTTCAGTTTCATGATCCTTTGCGTGGCACGATACTCAATGATCGTCCGCACACGCTCCTTAAAACTAGACATTAAACCATACAAGGTCTTGAACTCATCCAAATTGATCACTTTCATGAACGCGCCAACAGAACCGACCTTGTAACGATCACACAGACCGTTAATGTAGTCGACTTCATTGCCCGGCGGCGCAGCTCTCTTCTTCCTCCCGTTCCGAGCACCCTCTGCACGGCTGTGATTTCTATCACCCATGTTCGGTACACACTCCTGTGGCAGAGCTCCATCAATCTCATCACCACCACAATTCACCAGTCACTGCAGTACCTTCTTCAAAAACTTTACTGCGGCGTGCGATGGATTACATACACTGATCTGAGCCACTCCGTACCTGGCAAGATAGACCAACCAGCGGGTAATTGACGGGACAACTTGGAAAGTAAGTCCGAGCTTATCGACATCGTCCTTGCTGAGTCCGAGCCGTTGCCCGATCCAACGGAGGGTCCTCCACTTGTTGGGTCCGGGATCTGGGAATGTGATGTGGCTGTGGCCTGGTTCGCCTGGCTCACCTGCATGGAAAGCCACTGCTCCAGACCATCGGCTTCCTGTGAAGCACTCTCTGACATCTCCGCTAACCACGACTGTAGCACAGACATACCCTCCCTCTCGTTCCTCTCGGCTGAAGACGTCGAGGTCTCCTGTAAGGTCACAGCCTCCACCTCCGGACTCTGAATCGTCGACTTGTACATCTCCGGGTTCTTCAACGATATCTCCCCTGCCCACAGAACTTGATCCGGCAGAACGGACACCGATAATTGGACTTGGGGGACCGCCGACCTCCTCGAGAAATTCTCTTTCAGAACTCTGGTCACGTCCCTTATGCTCCTTGGTTGTTACATTTCCAGGCCCAGGTTCCCCGAGTACCACTTCACCATCATCCAGTGGACATTCATGAAAGCAACATCGAGATCAACTGGACAAGAGCCTCCCTCGTCACAAAACTGCTTACGTTGTTTACGTTCATCTGCCATGTTACAAACCCGTTTTCTTGATTCAGCAGAAAGAGCTGGATCGACGGAGACGCTTCTTCCAGCTGCTCCGGTGGTGGGACGGGCAGTAATGTCGCCAGAGCCGAACCTCCCTCAGATAAAAACTATTACCTCACCTTCATCTCTGGGTTCTAACGGCCGGGGCCGGCGTACGCCGGCCGTGGCACGTACGTGCCACCCGGCCAACGTGCCACAGCCAGCCAGGTAACACATCGACTTACCCGACACACTCACTTCAAACTCCGTTGGGAAAGGCAGTATAGAAATGCACATTTCCGGTCTTGCCACCAGCCCCATCTATTGGTAGGTTTAGGAATTATTGGCACTGTTACAATTGCCCCGTGTTACATTTGACCCCGCTCTCCCCTACACATTGTGTCGCCCACGCTGTATTGCAATTTACCATGACACTTGACACTTGTTTATAATTTAAAGCATAACGCATCACAAAGGCGGACGACGCGGACCAGCAGCTGACCGGCCTTGGCACGGCTCAACGACCTGCGCCATTTACTCCGTCGTTGTAGTAGCATGGTGGTCCCGTCCACGCCGCTTTAGGTCCTGGATTTTTCCATTCAAAAACTTCGGCACTTTTTTGATCATCAGTTTCTTGTAGTCCTCAGACCGGCCTCTTGCTACCATAACTTGTCCACCTCGACTGCATAAAAATGCGGTTGTCATGGGTCAGATGCTGATACCTCACATCCATTATCAACGGCTGGTACCATGCTGGTAAAAAGTGAACACATAGCAATCATGTCCTGTACACAGAGCAGAGCTGGAATGGTAAAATGATTCTGAGCAGATCAAAATTGTTTGCAATGTCCAAAGCGTAAGGTACCAAGTGTATGAAGACTCAGAAATATGAAAGGATGTTTGTTTCGCTTTTATGTTTACTTTTAAAGTGGAATCAGACTTGGGTTTTCCGCACAGATCTGGACACACATTTCTGAACGAACAGTCCTTGCCTGGAGCACTCACCCTCGATGGCGTCCACTTTGAGTGGACTAAGGCATCGCCGAGAGTCCAGCGCAGAGTATCGATTGGGCTTCATCCCGGTTACTGAGCGTTGCGCCAGCTCACTGAAGCTCCAGGTAGCCACGGCCATGTTCTTTACAAACATAGACTGGTTCTGCTGGGCCTTCAAGTGTTCCCAAACTGATGGCCGCTGCTGCATCGCAGCCTGGGAAAGGAACACAGCTAATACGTAGCCAACAACTAGTTATGTCAAAAGACCAAAACATGCTCATAAAGTGTGGGAAACAACATGCGTCTTGTAGCCTGACTGAGCAACATTTTATAACAATTAAAATCTTGTGCAGACGTTGGGCGAATTTATCCACGAACACATCCGAAACATAGCAGAAACGCGTTACACAAGCAAAGTGTGCTATGGTACCGCAGTCATTTAGGCTTTCTTGGCTTTGAAATCTGCGATGCCTGCAAATGCCGTTGTTTTTCTTTTTTCGGCAACCGAGCGATGCTCTCGACTGCGTGGGTTATTTTGTGTCGCTTCCTGTCAAGCGGGTTCTCACGGATGACGACAAAATGTCGCTGTTATCCGAATTCCAACCGGTGCCCTTTTCGTCAGAAACGGACATGGTAACCACTGCAATAAGCTGTGTCCATTCTGATGTGCAGTTCTTTCCCGTTGCTAATGCATATCAATATCCTTGTCAGCTGTGTTGAAATAATAACGTTCCGTCAAAAAACATTCAACAAAATACACATACCGTAGCTTCTTCCGGGGGTGGCGTAGAAGAGGAGTGCTCTGCTTGGGCCTGTCCAGAGCTGGGCAACTGCTGTGAAGGTACCACAGTCTGTTTAGTGGTACCGCAATGATAAACAAGAATGACATTTTTTCTTCATTCACTACAATCATACCTTTATTACGTGCGCCTTTAATGTTATCACCATACTGTTGCACAACTGCTAGCTTATAATGGGTTTTTAAATCTTATTGCAGGAAGTTTTTTTTTGAAACGCAATCCGGGTTCGAGGGCACGTCGAAACAACGCTAAAAGACAAGACAAGACAATTCATCTGATATGCACTCTTGCATATCAGATGAACATCCTACGGCGTGAGTGACTTTACAAAACAAAACATAGTCAATACCAGTACATATTTATGCATACATACACACATACAACATCCATATATACATGCATATATATTGAAATACGTACATACATTCATGTGCGTGCAATGCCCAGGGCTACATTACGGGAACATAACAACTTCAGAAGCAAATTTTGCGCCATACCTCTTCAGCAGCATTGCTCCTGACACCATGGCTCACGAAATGACCATCTCTTAATCTCAGAGCTGGTTTTGCTGCCCCGGTTCTTGCATCTGAGAAAAAAATACCGAAAAGGACGCAAAGGAGTTAGGGGTTGCGTGACATAGATGTAAGTTGGTACAACGACCTTTTCCGCCAAACTAAGCTATATGATGATATTTGGCAATATAATATCATATATATGAATATAATATCCGCAGATACCAATACAATGATATAGAATATAGGTATATTTTTCTGGTGCCGTCTACTTTATCTCATTGTTATTTAACAAACAATCGGCTCATAGCCGTGGAGAGGAGTGGTTAAAAATCTAGAGGCAAAGTAAATTTTAATCCCTACACATTGCCCAGAAATACTTTCCCATCTTTGACCTGGCAATATTTGTTTGTCAATTAACGTTGCTCCAGTTCTGTTCCTCCACAATGCCGAATTATTTCGACTTCTGATGTTACGACATGGTCACCAGGTCACACAAAATGTTCAGGCAGGCAGCGGAAGCCATACGAGGCACGTTGCTACAGGCTGTTTCATCGTGGGATTCCACTCCTCGGATTCCAATCGTTTCACCTTTATGGGTCCCAAAATGCAAATTTTGGGGCCCGTAATCTCTCCGGCCGAGCCACCGCTACCATCTGTTGTTTGAAAGAGACTAGCTGTGAGACGCATAGATGATGCAAATAAATACTTTCGAAACATGAAACCGTGACATAATCACCCATCACGATTGTCCATGACAAAGTTATTCTAAGACACTCCGTAATGTTTTGCCGTCCTCGCCAAGACCTCGACACTTTCGTTACAATGACCTAATGTGGAGGCCATGGAAACGTCTACCACTAGCTTAATATGAATAATGTCGTCCGACGGAATGACATACGTTGAGTAATACTTAATGTCTACGTTTGGCTCGTGATAACTGAACTTTTGTACTCTTTTTAATTCGTGAAAACTTTTCGAAAATTACAAAGCCTTGTAAGCTTTTTGAATAAAAAAAATGCCTAAAAGCCGTTCTCGCTATGCCACGATTTGTGGGAATGTTTTGGAAAAAGATGGAGCTCTAAGCATAAACAGTACAGTTATACTCCACTTGCACAAATCACGGCATGGTTGTTTAAGTGTGCTGCATTGCCATGTCCCATAAATTTACCTCAGCCTCGCAAGGCCATATATCTCAGGTCCTAACTTAAATGCTCACCATACTAATTGGGGTTGTTACAACACCGACACACGTGGTCGACTTTTAGAACTCTTGTTGAACGACGAATCGGTATGCCTTTTAAACACTGGAGCCAAAACACATTTTACTTTGCCTACCGGACAAACATCGGCTCTAGACCTGAGCATCTGTAGCCCACAGATGATGCAGTACTTTACGTGGTCGGTGGATGACGACCCACGCGGAAGCGATCACTTGGCTACACTATAAGGACGGTGCCGTGCTTGGCTCAAGGCCACCACGGTGGTTGCTTCGACATGCTGACTTGGGCCAGTTTGAGGATCAGGTTGAATCGGCCGTGCGTTCGCGTCAGCCGGAGGAGCGGGCGTTGTCGGTGGACGAATTTACCGAGATGATCGTGCAGTCAGCTGGACAAAGCATCCCCAAAACATCTGGTGCTCCCCGCCGCCCACCAGTGCCAGTGGACGAAAGCGTGTAGAGACGCCATGCGTACACGCAGGCGAGCTTACAGGGCATTCGATCGTTGTAGTACATTTGACAACCTGATCGCTTTTAGACTAGCGAGGGCCTCGGCACGTCGTGTTATCTTGGAGGCGAAACGGCGGTCATGGCGAGAGTATGTGGGCGGCCTGAACCGCTCCACCCGCACTTCGGAGGTCTGGGACCGCATCAAGAGGATAGCGGGCCGACATTGCTCTAAGCCGCTGCCCGTGCTGCGCGTGCACGGCCATGACGTGTTTCACCCTGCTGACGCTGCCAACGAGATCGGCCGCGCCCTCGCAGAGCGCTGCCGGGGTGGCGGCGCCAATCCTGAGTTTGTGCGCCAGAAAACTTGCTGCGAACGGTCGCCAGTGAACTTTTATACCTCTGAGCGGCACTCATAAAACGAAGCGTTCACAATGGCTGAACTCAGGTCAACAATATCGTCCCTACGCAGTGTGTCGGAGGGCCCAGACGAAGTGCATAACGATATGCTTCTACACCTTCCACATTGTGCGGTTGAGACATTGTTGACTATGTTCAACGCGACTTGGACCAATGGCGAGTTCCCGTTGGCCTGACGAGAGGGTATCGTCATCCCACTGTGCAGGCCCGGCAAGAGTGGTTTAAACCCTCTTGATTATCGTCCCATATCTTTGGCATCTTCCTTGTGCAAACTTTTGGAGAAGACTGTTAACCTTCGCCTGATCTGGTTTTTCGAGAAGAACAACGTGTTTGACAATGCTCAGGGCGGTCTCAGGAGAAACCGTAGTACTGTGGGCCATCTTGTAGCCTTAGACACTGCAGTGCGTGTTGCTTTTCGGGAACGACGTCATGTGGGAGGTGTTTTTTTTT